>JALIRH010000052.1:3306825-3854003 GCA_023055505.1 Callipepla californica brunnescens | reverse complement strand
CCTTTTTCCTTCCCTTCCTTTTTCCTTCCTTTCCTTCCCTTCCTTTTTCCTTCCTTCCTTTTTCCTTTCCTTTCCTTTCCTTTCCTTTCCTTTCCTTTCCTTTCCTTTCCTTTCCTTTCCTTTCCTTTCCTTTCCTTTCCTTTCCTTTCCTTTCCTTTCCTTTCCTTTCCTTTCCTTTCCTTTCCTTTCCTTTCCTTCCTTTCCTTTCCTTTCCTTTCCTTTCCTTCCCCTTCCCCTTCCCCTTCCCCTTCCCCTTCCCCTTCCCCTTCCCTTCCCCTTCCCCTTCCCCCTTCCCCTTCCCCTTCCCCTTCCCCTTCCCCCTTCCTTCCAAACTTCCAAACTTCCTTCCAAACTTCCTCCCTTCCTCCCTTCCTTCATCTCTCTCTTCTTTTATTTCTTTTTGTTAGTTTCATTGCTGTCTCTTCAGGAGGTTCAAAAATTTTGCCTATAAATGTTTATCATGGATCCTTCTTACGGACATCAAAGTGTGGGTTGAACTAAATTAGAATACACTAGCATAAGGTGGTTTGGATATTTGTCAATTTAAAAAAATTTCTTAGTTACTTTCACAGTTAATCTCATTTAACTCTCTTTGTGCATAGAAAGACGGCTTGCCTACTGCCTCTTGAGCTGCTCTATCCACCCTGCCCTGCTGCACAAGCTTCCAACTGGGACGAGTTGCACCTTCTGTCAACAAGGAGAGCTTGAAGTCCATCTCCAGAAAGACATTTTCTGTTCCACTGCACACGTATCATTTCTGTGTGATACCATGAAAATCTGCTGAATTAGAGCAGGTTCTGCAAAGGTCAAAACCTAACCTAGATTACCCCAGGGAGAACATCTCATATTGGAAAAACGCATTCTGTTTATTTGCACTGCCTGCTGCACCTTGCCAGTGGGTGGCATGAAGCCATCGCGAGGTTAGTACCCAGACGGAGTGCTGTTTTGAAATGTTCTGAACATAAGTGAGTCAGTAGTCATCTTTCCAGTCCTAATGGGCTGGCTGTTTCAAATTAAATTGAGTTATAGCAGGGCCCCCAGTCCACATCAGAGGATAAGAGCATGGAAAATTGAATTGGAAAAATGGAGTCAGTTTGCATTCCTGCTTATGAACATGCAGACAAATCAGCAACTCAGAAATTACCAGCTATTATTTTATTGGCAATTCATACAGCTTAAAAATAGCCATGGAAATTTGTACCCAGACCACTACCTCTGTTCAAAATCAGCTAACCATTATTGCAGTAGCAACAGTGAGCCCAAGTGGCAAATTCCTGGCGCAGCTGTTAAACTGGGGCCAGAGACAGAGTGGAAGGCAAGGAGTGGTGGGTACAGAATGAGGCTTGCATACATTTCCAGTCCCAGCTATCTAGTACTCGTGAGTCAGAATCATGAGGCTGACTTAAAAATTCTCATAAATCTGATGTTTTTTCTTACAGACAGTGAACTTCAAGTTTGCAATTTCTGCAGGCACCATAAGGCCAATAAATGTGTAACAATTGCACATTCAAGAAGGATTCAGGAGATTAAAAGAAAAAAGGGTGGGTTCAAGAGTGGCCTAATCTAAATGGAGAAAAAGTACCCTATGGAAATAGGAAACATCCCACCATTGCTTGACATGGAGTAGAGCGCAAAACTAGCATCTGGTTTAGCCAAAGAGTTTTTTGCACATTTAGTTTGACTGTGACTTTGAATTACCTTTTTTCTAGTGTCATATTCAGTTGCAGGTAC
The DNA here is from genome assembly GCA_023055505.1 of Callipepla californica brunnescens. Lineage (NCBI taxonomy): Eukaryota > Metazoa > Chordata > Aves > Galliformes > Odontophoridae > Callipepla > Callipepla californica. The sequence continues at coordinate 3,852,272 of JALIRH010000052.1, read as the reverse complement.
CAAGCTTGATTGGACAGCCTTACTTCAGGGGCAGAGAGAAGAGTCAGCAGAAGGAAAATGGAGAGTAAAAAGGCCCCATTGTTGACCATCATTTAGCCTGGTCAGGGAATTCATACCACGGCTCTCATTACCGGATAAAGAATCACTCTTACAAATCAAATCTTAGCTTGAACAGGGAGATGGGCATCTAATGATGAGGTCAAGGCAATCTGATTTAAACCCCTCTGGATGATCCTGTTCTATAAAAGTTTCTATTATTGCTAAATGACATGTCATTTCCACAGTTTCTAGTCAAATACTCACTGAATTCACACCTTTGCAGGGCTGAAGTGTCCATATTTTTGGTCCAGTGAGCTTTCAGGGAGGCTGTGAAACCAGCCTGTCATAGAACAGAGCTTTGACCATCACACACAAGCATCACACAGACAAAACACCTTCCAGACTGAAATTTGAACCACTTACTGAGTCCTGCTGTTACAGTGCACCTAAATATTAGGTACCTCCTGCTCAAGTACATCCTGTTCAATTGTACCTAAGTATTAATGAAATTACAGGCTTTGGAGGATAATTAGACTCCTGGAAGTAACAGAGGTGATGCAATGAAAAGGTTTAGGACCATTTGTGATTTCCTTAGGGGTATATTATTCTCTTGGTACAAACATTATGCAAGCAGTACTCTTACACAAGGCAGTAACATACCTCCTAGTGACTAGATAAGAAAGGTCTATCTGTAAAAGAAGAGTTCAGTTTATGCATTTAATGTTTCAAACTGCTTTTCCTTGCTTGCAAGGCACTTTCTGCATTGTGCTCAACACATTTCTGCCAGATGCTACAGGTTAAGCCCCAGGAGACGAAGGACACAGACATGTGCTGAAGGATGGGTTTGTGCCACTCACGTGGCGTGTACATGTGACAAAAGCAAGGGCCAATGCCTGCACCAGTTCTCACAGGGAGAGTAGGAACTGTGCAGCAGCAGCATTATGCCTGCAAATAGCAAGCAAAATACTTGATTTTGGATGAGTGGTGAGGAAGCAGAGAAACTACAGGTTCACAACCCAAGCATGTGCATCCACATGCACAACCAACCACACTACCAGCTCTTTCTGTCTCCTGATTACTCCAGTGTCCCAGCCATGCATTAGTTTTCTCCCAGCCTCTATCTATCTCTTATTTACTCTGTGGTTTATCACTGCATGCATCTTCAACATTTTTCAATGCTTCTTTCTAAACAAAGGCAATGAAGGAAAATCCCTTGCCCCCTGAGGACATTGGTCTGAATTCATTCCCTGCCAACATACTAGTCCCAGTAAGCTATGAGAACATTCCTGTGCAAAGGGAACACCAAACTATTCTAGGTTCATCACTGGTTTTGATCTGTAAGAAATGCAAAGCGCTGGAACCTCCTGCTTAATAGTATAGGTGGGAATATTATTTTTTACAGTAATGTTTTGCAAGGAAAGAGGCTCTTTACCACCATCTTGAAGTTTTCCCCTTGACTGCCAGTCCACGGGTATTTCAGCGACTATTACATGTATCACTAAACAGGTAGGTAGCCTGGGCCTCTGTAACTGTCGATGTCAGACTGTAGCTGAGTAATTACATAGTGGGCACTGAAAGGGCAGAGAAGAGTATGCTCAAGGGTCTGCTGATATTGCTCTGTTTTTTCCCCATTCCCCATAGAGGACACGTGAAGAGATGCTCCAGCTGGCAGAAACAGTTTCCACGTTGTTATGGTGGGTCCTATTAGGGAAAATTTTTCTTCCCTAAGTACAAAGAAATCAATGGTTTTGTTGTCCCCTATTTTTAGATGCCTTTTGTTGTTGTTGTTGTTGCCATCTTTGACACTTTTTTTTTTTTTTTTTTTTTTTTTAAGCATTGTCCAAGTTTGCAATCAACAGTAAAAGTTTGTAGGAGGGGTAGAAGAAGTAGGTCCAGGTCTTCACTTTCTCAAATTGCTGCTCTCTATACATGCTGCCCTGTGTCATGTGGCACACAAGTTTGGCGCAGGCATTACTCAGCCCCATATGAGCTCTCCCAGAAACCTAGTCCCTTCTCTGAGCATTTCAAATAGAGCAAATCAGCTATGAATATTCAGCCCTGGGACAGAGAGAAAAGAGATAAAAGGGATCCGCTTCCCAAAAGCATTAGCTGTAATGAGCAGCCTGAGTGATGCTAATCCTAACCCAAAGTCTGAGCGCTATTTTGAGCGATTGGAACTAGGGCTGTTACATTGTCTCTTTGGTTTGGTCTGTCTGTAAGCAATGAAAACATCTTCCCATTGGCAGATCCTAATCTTCCCGATATTCATGGCAATCAGTCGATTGTCAGGAGTGGGATTCTCTGTGACTTTTTGGAACACTTGAGACAGTCAGAAAACAGCATGTTATGACTCTGACGATCAGACCATCTTGGGTATTGCCAATCAACATCCCCAGCAGGTGCAAACATCCCATCTGGAGTCTTGCACTGGAAAACAATGCCCTGCTTTGCTATAATCTGTCCTGGAGTGGGATTTCCCAGTGCTTTTCTTGTCCACCAGACTGGCTTATCTCAAGCAGACTGATAATCAGACAGTACAGTTTACAGTAATAACAAGACAGCAGTTAACCCAATTTAACATGTCTTTAGACAGTCCCAAGTGACAAGCTTCTCCGCCATGGGGAAGGCATTTAAACAAGTTGTCCTTGTTTGGTGAGGATGAAATAGAATTTCAGCTCCTTTGTTGGAGCATGAATGCTGTCAAGGGGGTGGGATGCATGAAACACATTGAGTCACGAAAGGGGCAAAGATTCCCTTTCAAGTGGAAAAATAAACTCATGCTATTAAAAGTGACTTTTTCTCCCCCTCTTTTTATTTCTTATTTATGCCAGCAGCACTAATCCTGCTCAGTGTGCTGCTCAGATGAAGTAGAGCTAGATTCCTTTGAAATCATAAACAGGAAGAGCTTTAACTCTGGGAGTGGGCTGCTCCACCAGAGGTGAAAAGTTAAATGCACCCTGCAGCAATTGCTCAACTCACAAAAATTAAAAATAATGTCTCGGTCACATACATTCAAGAATATCATGGAGAGTGATTAATGCACAGTCTTCTTTAGCTGCCGTTACCTCCTTCACCGACTGCCCCCAAAACTTGATTATCTGCATTTCTTCCTTGCTTTTTATTATTTTAAGATAGCTATCTTCATACTGTCTTGACTCCAGGTTCTGAGCAGGGAGAACAAGAGCGCAGCCGTCATGCTTCTGCCACTGATCGACCTGCCAGCTATGCAGCAAGGGGTCAATCAGTGAGAGTGGGGCCAAGAGGACCGGTGCTGGGACATACTTTGCAATTAAATTCACCATCTTCTCAGGAAAAGAGCAGGCTTCACAGGATTTCACTCGCTGTTTGTACTGGATGCTCTCATTAGAACATGTGGCAGTAATTAAGCTCATAAAGCAGGGCTTTCTTTGTGTCTTTTTGTTTGTTTGATTGTTTGTTTGTTATTGTTGCTGTTGTTGATTTTTGTTGTGCAGCAGAAGCCTTTCCTTAGGAAACAGTCTTCTTTTTGGATCGTGAGAAGTAAAAAGTGTACCAGCAGTGGATACCATACAAGTGGATCATTCAGAGGGGTTTGTTTCTTGACCTCTAAAGGCATTTTTCTTGAAAGGTAACTTGCTAAAGAACTTCACATGTACAACCAAATCCTCTAGTTTCCCACAGCTCTGAGAGTACATGACTTTTCTAAAATGTGGCCATCCAAGAGAGATTTGCATGCCAAACATGGAGCGGGGCAGAAGGGTTTTGGAAGGAAATAAGCATGTGATGCTTAAGATAAGATGCAGCTTTCCAGGCATTTCATAAGTTGTCAATAGACAGTTCTTTGGAAAAACACCTATTTAAGCACATTTTTGCTAGTTTTCAGGGTATAAACGGTATCTGGTTTGTAATTAATGTCTGGATTTGTCCTGGCACTTCTCAGAAGAAAGCATATCCAAATGTCTTCATGAAGACTTACAAACTCTTCCTGTGGTGGAAACCATGCAGGCCCTTTAAAGGGAATTTCTAAAAAAGATGTAAATCAACTTTTTACACAGTCTGATAGTGGTAGGACAAGGGGAAGAGTTTTAAACTGAAAGAGGGGAGGTATAGGTTAGATGTTAGGAGAATTCTTTAGTCAAAACATCGTGAGGTATTGGAACATGTTGCCCAGAGCAACTGTGGATGCCCCATCCCTGGAGGCATTCAAGGCCAGGTTGGATGGGGCCCTGATTTGTGTCCTCATCTGGTGGCTGGCAAGCCGCTCTGCCCACAGCAAGGGGTTGGAACTTGATGATCTTGAAGGTCTATTCCAGCTCCAGGTATTCTATGATACTGTGATTTTTTTCTTAGCAATATGCACAAGACCTAGACAATGTCCACACACCTTTGGTTGCCCATGTGGACCCTCGCCTTGCTCTGTGCAGGCTGGAGGAAAGCAGCACTCAACTACCTCTCCATAAGGTAACTGAAACCTTTGGTTTGGTACACTGAAATTAGTTGGTTTTGGTACATGTGAAGCAGTGCTTATCAGAGGGCAGTGTCATCTCATGTTATTTAGTGGTGTTGTAAGTCTGACAAAACAAACTAGGTTCATGTGTAGAAGCTTTGGAATAAAGTTAGCTCAAATTTTCCCCTAGGCATATTATTTTTCATTTTTTCACTTTTTATACATATAACATCAGAAAAAAGGCTCTGGTTACAGCCAATATTAACTTTAAATTCAGTCATTTGCTTACTACATCAACACAGAATCACTGGGCCGTATATTCAATTTACTCAGATCCATTCAATCCCCTGGGTATCAATAGCAATCTGTAGGAATGAATCAGCCACACAGGACTGAGTAATAATCCCAGTGTGTTCAGATTAAAGTCTTCTTTTCCATGCTGTTGAAGTTTCAGCTTGGTAGGAACTCTGGTAACAGTGACTTCATGCTCTATCTAGATGTACAGTTTTAGGATATTAAAAAAAAACTCTCAACAATCTGAACAAAATATTCAGTATACTATTGATAAATCAACCAAATACAATGTGTTGTTCTGTCCACAGTCCAGCTAGGACATCTGTTTTCTTGACTGTACAGTACTTAGCACAGTGAATCATTTATCTCCAGTCGTTTGCAGTCCCAGCATGTTATGCTGCCTAAATCACAGGAAAATTCCAGGCAGTCTCCTCCCAGTATCCCATCCACACTGCTCTCCTTGCTCCCTCAGCAAAAGCAGTGGGCTTTACCTCCCTCCACCTCTCTCTCTGCAAAACCTCCAAGATCTGTAGTTTACAAAGACTACCTTTTTGACTGTCCAAGTTATCGTATGGAACTTTTTTCAAAAAAATTTTGGGGGTTATTCTGGTCTCTGTAGTTATGTCTGTATTAATAAATAAAATTTATGAATAATAGATAGATAGATAAAAACGTATAAATAAAACTGGTTGCTCTCCAGCCCTCACAGTGCAGCTCACAGATGTCCTTCTCTGCAAAGCTTTCAAGCCTGGGTCATAGCCCAGGACAATGCCAGCTCAGGCAGGGGAATGAAATCATGGGAGGGTATCAGGAGCTGGGGCACTGCTGAGCCTTCCTGGGTTTTCTGATGCATGCAGAGCAACATCTGATGGCATGTAGCTGGTCAGCTGCCCACAGGCAGGAGGACTGAGGGCACTGCCAGCAAAGTAAAGAACCTATCATCTGGAAATTCTCTTCTGTGGGCTTCAGTCTTGGATGTGACTGAGGCTCCATGTGCAAGGAACAGCAGTGAAGGAATGCCCTCCTGACATGGGGTATTTGCTTGTCTACCGATAGGGATTCCCAAAGTGTTTTCTGTGGGGATATAAAGCAAAGAAAGGAGAGGTATTAAACAAAGGTAACAAGCTCTAGAGACACACCAGATATTTGATGGGGTTAGCACAAAGGATTACATCACTGAGGTATGTTCACAGCCCAGGTTCTGCCCTGAGGAAAGCACCCCCTTTCCCATCTGGGAGAGGATCATGGGTCTAGGAAAAAGCCAGGACTGCCCTAGCTGAGGGACACCTACCCTACATTCCTATTCAGAGTCCTCCAGCACCATGGGGCACGGAATCAGGAGGCAGGGGTAAGTTCAGAAGGCCATGCCAGCTGCCAGTGCCCGTATCCCAGCCAGATAGATACACATCTGGTTAGGACACCCTGCTCCAAATTTTAGCCATCCAGAAACACTACTACAGTTTGGGTTGCGTGGAGCCCCTTCGGCAACAGCTATAGCAACTCAATGAACTCCTCTCCTCCAGACTGAAGGAGCAGTAATTTAGATATTCTGTAGCAGAGCTTTTAGAGATCTTAACGATAAGCTCCTGGGGAGTTCCCAGCTGTATGCTAGGCTGATCACAGAGCAAGATGCTATTTATAATCTATGGAATTAAGCATTAGCATGGAACAAGGTTAAAAGTTACAGCACTGCTTAAGCAGCTTTCTTGTATCTATTGGTCTTGGGTTGGTCCAATAAAACCAGGACCTCCTGCATGTAACTGAGGACCATAAAATAAGTAAGAAGTCTCAGAAACAGCTCTTTGACAGGAATGCTGCTGCTTTCTGCCTCTTGATGCCTTTTCTTCATTGTAATTGTCAGGAACTTGGACTCCAGCTCAGAAGAAGGAAAGTCCTAAATACCTGATGACAAAGAAAGACAGTAAATCTAACAATTCTAAGTCTATTCTTGAGATGCTTAGGGAGTTTAATTCATTAAGTGGTAGAAATAGATAGTTTGGTATCTAGAATGGTATGAAAGCTTGGAGTACCACCAGCACCGAATGGGAGAGGAAAATCAGATGAACTGTTTCACAGTCACACAGAGAAACACTTTGAACTTCAGTCAAAAGTTCTCTTTTTCTTTAGAAAAGCCAGTTCTCTCATGGCTAAATATAACCCGGGACACTGCAGATAGCTTGTGCTTCATACAGTCAATTTGCCTACACTCAGTTGCCCTGTAACCACTCCCTTTTCATCTATTGATTATAAGATTGTGATATCTAAATCAGAGGAAAGATGAGGAAGAGCAAGCTGTGTCCCCGGGATAAATTCTTCTCTTTTCAAGAGAAGAAGCTGGTGGCTGGAGGAAAGGGATGTCTGATTGAAGGGCCGTTCAAAGTTTTAAAATCTGCTCCAGGTCTCCCAGCAACCTTTGCCTGGCACTCAGGCAGTTGCATAAGAACTGTACATTGCATGAGACAATAGCTCCATTATTTATGAAACAGACAAATAAACAGTCATATAAATCCACTGCAAATGGTCAGAGGAAGAAAAAAGAAAGAAGAAGAAACATTTGCCTTTGGGCAGAACACCTTGCTTTGGCAGCTTTTTTTTTTTGTGGGGGGGGAAGCATGATGGACCTTGCTGAATTCACCCATAAAAGGGCATTCATTTGTCCTTTCTGACAATTAAAGTCCATTGAAATCACATGCAAGTCTTGCTCTTAAACAGGAAACCTATTCCAAATGCATTGATAACTCAGTAAGACCTTGTTTATCCAGTCCCTTCCACCAAGCAGTACATGCTCACTGCTCAGCCATTTGCTGGTCACTGGGGAAGGTCATTCTTCCATTGCTCTCCTGTCATTTTCTCTCCCTGCTTCTCCCAGTAAAGAGCCACAACCAGGGGCTGACTGACCTCTGCTGTAGCTGCTGACAGTGCTCCTCGAAGCTGTGCAAAGCTCTCTTGATTTTTGGGACATCAGACTTGGTCTTTGCAACCCAGCATGTGACTGTCAATGGGTGTTGATCCACGGCTCAGGATTAATTAGGGACAGATGTGGACATCTGAAAGAAAAAATGTTTTTTCCCACTTAAGTAAATTTTTTTACTCACTGACCAGTTTCCAAAAATGTACTATTCTAAAGATTTTTACATAGGAACAATGTGCTAATTAAGTAGGAAAATGTGTTAAGTTGTCCACCCTCAGAAGCAACAGCAGTGCATAAGCTCTTTCCCAAATCAAAGGGCCAGTAAGATTTTCCCTCTGTATTCCTGTTGACTGGCTATTGCAGACCAGCACTGCTCAGAAGCTGGAACTGAAGGGGAAATAAAGAAGGAAAAAGAATACTGTAGTATAGCACTGTTATTGGTTAAAGCAAGCTGGTGTCCCAGAAAGCTTCCCCAGGTCACCATTTTTAATTCTCCCAGCTCAGTAGGATTTGGTAAAGTGATTAGCCCAAATGCTTATCATCAGTTCTTGGTGTTGCAGATTGCTTCTTCTGGGAGGAGAAAACAGCACCAAGACTTTCTCCATCACAGTCTGAGTTTTCTTACACAGCACCAATAAATGTCCTGCTTCCCCTAGTGCAGCAGGACTCTTTCCTGTTCACTCCTCTAAACACCTTGCCAGACAAAACTGGTTGAAAACCTTACCATACTTTGACCTTTCCCTTCACTTGATACCCCCTCAGTTTTGTTGGTAGCACCTGTGAGCTCAACTGCCATGTAACTAGGAGGTATTGAAATGTTCCCTCATTAATCCTTAGCAAGGTATCTACCAGTTTATGTGATATATAAGATTGTTCACTGAAATAAGACATACTAAAAGAGACCGCTTTTTCAGTGTAAATATGTTAAATGTCGTAAGATCCAAAAATCCGTAACACCCTTTGTTCATCCTTCAATATAAATATTTCAACACAAACAGCTCCAAAGCCCTGGGATCTCATTTTTTCCCACTGCTTATCCAGGCATTAATTGGACTTTCCCCTTCATGTCCCACTCTGTTATTTGCTTTCATGTATCTCATATTGAGGGTCTTATCAAAAGCTGAGCAACCAGTAATGCTTTTCATACGGACTGCCTGCCATGCCTTACTGCTCATGCTGCAGAAGAAAGCCACACACTTGATTCCCATTTACAACAACATAGCCTCACAGGGTGCTGCTAGGATAAAAGGATTTAAAAATAATTTACGGCCGTTCCAGGATCCTGTTACAGAGACAAAGTAGGACCAGTGAAAATGAGAATTTATATTTCTGACTTAAAATGTATCATCTACTTCATTTATTTTAGGGTTGGTGAATAAGTAATGTCTTGTCCCAGTGGGAGCCTCTAGAGGGGATCTGGAGGATCTACCACCCACTGCATTTTTCAAGTACTGTGATACATCAGCTGGTATCAGTCATCTGATCTCCTGTAAAAGAGACTTGAAAGATGACTTTCCATATCAGCTTTCTCAGTTCACCACGATACAGCTTCCTTCTCCCTCTGCTATTCTTCTTAAATGATCTTCTTGGCAGGAACCAAAGCAACGTGTACTGTCTCTTGCTCCTGAGAGACTGGAATAATTTATAGCTTTTATTTACCCTAATATCTTTGGCTTCCTAACACTCATATCATTTAACCTTTTGATTTCATCTTCATGCCCAGTGTAGCAAGGTCTGTTCCATTCCAAGGTACTTGTTACACTTGGATGAGTGTTTCTTTTACATAGGAAGGAGATTATTAGGGGAGCTAAAGGTCTTTGCATTTCTGCTTGATCATGCAAAATTCACTTTTTTCTATCACCCAAACTGTACAAAGGAAGCTAGATTGACAATGGAAGAAAATGCCAGTGTATCTCCTTAATTCTCAAGGGAAAAGACAAGATCCCCTTTGAGAAAATTTGTGGCAGTCTGAGCTCAGCAGGATGAGGAGGCACAAAATGAGATAACTGGAGCAGCCACACACTGCAAACACTCATCCTCTCTATGGAAGAGAAAGGCAGAGTAGGGAGATACCTATTTTAGGATGCACTTCTCACATTCCCAACACAGAGCAAGATGCTACTGGAGTGCTAGCCAAAGAATATAAGGGCTAGCGCAGTAGCAGAAGCATTCTATAAATTAAGACAATTCAAAGTCCACAGATCATCATGGCAAGCAAAGGAATTAACCCTGATTACTAGCAGAGACCAGAAACCAAATGTCAAAGCCAAGGGCATACAGCCCCTTTCAGAGCTGGAGGCTGTCCAGCTGACTATGAAAGCAAAGAAAATACGATGCAATCCCAAGCCTTCAGATGGATAGCAGGGTTAATCTACTAGAGAGAGAAAAAAAAAAAAAAAGCCTTATGTTGCCTATTTTTGGATGTATGGCAAATTGAGCAATTTTCTTTCTGTCTTTCATTGTTTTTATGTTCTATGACTTTAGTGGTCTAAACATTTACCAAAATGGAGAATTGTTACAAAGGAACAGCACCTCTCTGGTCTAATCTCTTGGGTGATCTCCTGTTATACAATGGTAGCTGTATTGCTAGCTCATCCCAGAATACAGCTTTAGGCCATGGTCTCCTGAAAATTTCTGTTTCTGGTGGTGTCTCCACACTTCTGCTACATCATCTTATGGCCTTGTTGTGGGACAGAAGCTGCAGTGCGTGGCAAGATATCAGCGGCACCAGGAACAGCCTGATGTTCTCAGAAGAACATTGAAGGTGGGCATGGAAGAATTTCAGTCCAAAAGGCAGCTGTTATCTTAGCTTGCACAACAGCTTGAGGGAGAAACCAAGAGCAAGTTAAAGATAGTTATTTTTATTAAAACCAAAAAACAGACAAGTGAGCCAACTCCATGATAGCTAGGCTGTGCACACTCTCACGTGTGCCCTCCCACAGACACAGAGAGTTTTATGTGCAGTGTAATGGGATGCCTCCGCCCAGTGAACCAGGACTGAAAATGAATCTGCTTTGATGGCAAAACTACAAGCATATTAAGAACAAAATTGAACAGAGAAATCAGGCCAATGTCATAAAATCTTGGCCTGTGCAATTACTTGGTTAGAAGATCACCAAAATAAAAGCAAGCTGTTCCAGAAAACAGTTTTGGTGATATAGTATACAGTATTCTTCCAAGTCAATACTGAAATCTTCCTCCAGCAGATGATTAGGAAGAGCTATGCTGTTAGAGGCTCTATAGAAGAAAGTGCTCTTTGAAAGGTCCCGTGGTACGTTATGCTAGAGGAGGAGGTATTAATCAAGATGTCCAGAACAAAATCCATATCTTGACTATTATATTCAGAAGATGCTTAGAGTTCCCAGCAGTTTGTCATTTTTATTTTCCCTCCTGAATTACCAGGTTTTGTTGATGTGCACTATTCAGCTCTTTCCTAGATTTCACCCTGGAAGCGTCTACATGCATTAAGGAGAGAAAACACATTAACATGTGCCTTCCCAGTGCTCATGGGTGGCTTATGCTGATATTCCAAGGGACACTTTTGTTCCACAGATTTGCATTTTATGCTCCTGACAACTAGCAAAGCAGCTTTTCCAAGCTTTATCAGGTTTATGCAAAATAGTATTGGAGTTCAATCCACATTCATCTTCTTACAAAGTCTTAGCTCCTAACTCAGCAAAGTACTTCAAACAGGTTAATGATTGCACTGATTTCAAGCCACAAGTAAAATCAAGGCTGTTTTTCGTTAATTGGCTACATCAGCACTTTATTTGTCTGAGCTCCAACTAAGTATGCTTCAGAGGAGCCACTGGAATTTGTAAATGACTCATGTCAGTCTGAGAAACAGCTGAAAACTGCCTTTGTCCCATTTATTCATTAGAGAACGTGCAAAAATCCCAGCCTCAATACAGTCAGGACATGATCTGACTGTAGTAGTGATTAAATTTTGCTCCAGCATTATAATTCAAGTGTACCTGGGTGATCCCTTTTGATTAGTAATTTTGCCTGTGTAGGCATTTATATCAAATGCATAGGATGAAAGCTGAGCTTTGTCTGTTGTCAGGCACACTCATGAAGCTTTTTATCAGTTAGATGAAATAGCACATTGCCTGTGAAAATACTGTTAAAGAAGACCACTCTTTTTTGACCTGCAATGTTATCTCAGGCTCTCCTAAGACTATTCTGAAAGACAGCAAGAAAACTTGTGACAGTCAGGAAGAAGAGCTTGCAATGGCCGCAGGAAGTTTGTAACAACAGGAATAGCTAAAATGGCTCCCACTGCATCCGTCTGGAGACTAGTTTAAAAGGGGATAGTGCCTATCTGCTGTTCTTGGCACTCTCATTCAGCAGGTCCAGGTGCAATGATCAATGCCAGGTGAGGAATGCTTGCCCTCATTGCCAGCCCTGCATTCACCTGCTTCCCTTGATCCTAACAGGAGCTCTCTCAAATGTTTCCGGAGCTCACATACAGTCCTTTTTTAAGTCATTGAGAATGTTTTCCTTCTGCACCTCAGCCCCATGCTGCGGCCACTGCAGTGGTGCCAGCTGAGCACACCATCTCTCTGTTCCCTCTTGTCCCCAGCGGCATTGTCTGGTTGCACTCCCCTATGGGTTCTTGCTCCACTTGCAGTTAGTGTGGGGATTCATCCACACTCGGACTCCACATGGCGCAGTGCAGACCTCAATTATGAACACCCTGTCTGCTTCCACAGCTGAAATCCTGATGCCCTCTTCTCCTTGAAGGCCTAAGACACATTTGCACCGTATCCCACCTTCTTGTTTTATTTCCAGGGGGCAACAGATGGCTTCACCAGACAAGGCATGGCAGCATCAGCACCCAGGGCACAGGTTGGGATACTAGAAGAGGAGAAAGAGGGGTGTCAGAACAAACCCTAAACAACAGCAAAATTACTGTCCATACAGCATATGCTTAATGGCCTTGAACCTGCAACATTGCTGATGTTGTTAAAAAGAAGACATAAATGGAAGATCTGTTCCAGTTTATCACAAAAAGGAATTAAAATACTCTTCAGTTGTAATGGCTTATGAGATCATCATGGCTTATGTCATGTTCTCCATTTTTGTCTTCCTTGAAGAGATACTTTACTGTAAAAGAAAAGTGGCTAATGAACAATTTTTTTTTTTTTTTTTTTTTTTTTTTGTAATTACAGTCATGCATTTTTTTCCTGTACTGACAATATTTGAATGATGGAGAAATAAAATTAACCTCTATTCCCTTCATTCTTGTGGTATCAGGTATTGGGTTTCTGGTGCTCCCCACAGTGTTATTAAAAACAAATTGTAAAAGGGTGCTTTCTCTTCTGACAGCCTCTCCCTTGTGCTGGAAACAGTCCAGCCAGAACTTCCCAGGCAGCACACATCCATCAGAGCAGCTTTATGTTAGGCTAAATGGGGGTTGGCCAGCCTAGAAAATCAGTTAAAAGCGTGGTCTGTATTTCCTTGTTGCTGTTTGTTTTCTGGATATCCTGTGTTAGATTCCAATCTCTAATGCAATTATCACATTTAACAGTTTGAGGATTGTTAACGCTTTTATTTTTAAAAAGAGAGAACTGCTCATAAACCAAAAAAACTGGCTGCAATGTAGACCAAGTTTTTTGTTGTCCAAAAAAAAAAAAAATGCAAGGTATGATGCAACAGCATGATGCTGTAAAGCAATAGCAAACAGCACAGTGATTGTACTCCTTGCATATACATGTACACTTCCTTCTACCCAAGTGAAGAGACAGTCTGCACACCCAAATAATGTGGATGATCATCACATAGATTATGCATCATCACTAAAACAAAAGAGCACTGCTGAGGGCCCAAGCAGGGGCCTTAGTGTACCCTGTGCTCCTGTGCTTCATACCTTCAGTGCTGGAAAGCTGAGAGAGGGGAACACAGACTTTGGCAGTGTTACAGGCAGGAGCAGGGAGCTGCCTTCTCAGGGAGCAGCTGGGACCAGCATAACAATGAAACACATCTAATTCCCTTGCATTAACAAGGGAAATAGTTTCTCCTTTAAGCCACCAAGCATACTAAATCTGATCCTTGGGAAATTTTAGTAGAGAGCTGCAGGGACAGTGGTGAGGCAGGAAAAAAAGCTTCTTACCTCCCCAGTGGGGCAGCAGGATGCCAGGGGTACTGTACCTCCTCTCCCCAGGACCACATAGCTGCAGATTTTAGAGGGCAACATTGCCTACGCTTCTGTTTTATACAGAGATAAAGAAAGGATTTCCAACAAGCAAAAAACATTTCATGCCCCCCATGAATCAGGTAAACTGAGCATCAGTGCTCACATCCAAAGGGGCAACAGGAAAGATCTGCTTTGTGCAGCATTAGCCAGTTCTCTATCATATTTGAGAAGTGTCCCACTTTGTACCAAGTCAGAGCTAGTGCTATCCCAGATCTTGAAGCTTCTCCAAATTGTATTTACCTTCTGATGGAGATTAAATAGACAAACTAAACTCAAGGGAAATGCTGGAAATCTGAGCACAAGCAGCATCAATCCCTCATCCTATGTCAGCCATTTTATTTTGTCACTGTTCATGCTACTAAAAACCTCACTTCCCTCCCTAGCATCCATATGTGATGTGATGCAGCTGATTAAATCAACCACCATAGACCTGACTATCAACATCTGACATACAAAAATCAATTACATACAGATTTTCTTTGATGCCCATGCCTTCAAAGTTAGGCTCTCTGCAGAAACCCTCCTCTACAGCTTCCCTATTCCAAAAGGCAATAATTTCTCAGTGAGGTTCAAACCTCTGCCCTGCTGTAGCAGAACTGCCAAGTCACAGCCTGAAACAGTGATTGAGCACCTGGTGGGAAGGCAGGGCCAACCAAGGGGAGCTCAGGTGCATCCTTCATTTCTGTGTCCAAGGCTGATGCATTTGGTCTCATTCTCATTTGCTGTAGCCAAATACTTTGCCACCCTGCTATTATTGCAGTACTTTCCATCCCAGTGTAATATTACACCTGTCAACAGTCTTCATTTAAGGAAGGGTGATGGCTTTACTTCAGAATTAAAATATAATAACAGTTGTACCTAAACACCTGCTTTACCCCTTTGTTTGTCAGGGGAAGTACTTTTGCTGCACCTCACACCAGGACCCCCTGCCTGCTTTGTATGCCAGGCTACATTTCCCCCTTTCATAGTTGTTTGTTTGTTTGTTTGTTGGTTTGTAGGATATATGCTTTGCTTAGATATGCTTAGATATGGAAGCTCATAGCATCTCTCACACAACTCTGTACCCCTGGCTCTATACAGAGAGCTAGTGCTGTGTAATCTTCAGACACAATGCCATAAACCCAAGTACTCCTCCTACATCAGTGCAGACAAGAAAAGTTATTGTGAAATGGTGACATGGTAAAAAAGCTAAATACTGACACTCCAGGTGCCATCCATCTCATCATTGGCTGTGAAATCAGGCTGAATCCTTTTTTAATCACACAGTCTTTTTAAGTGCAGCAAAGGTTCTGGAAACACATTGAAAAACACTTTGTGTTTTGTTCTGTGGAGAGAAAATGCCATAAACCTTGAACGCTTCAAAGGGTTTCCACCAGGAAGCACTGCTGTCCGGGATCGTAATTTGAGTGGTCAGCTTCATGAGGGTCACATTTTGGAATGCAAGATCTGAACTATGTCCATGTTTGTACATGCCTCTATGACAACTGTAAATCATGTCTTCACCCTCAAGGTATCAAGTGCAAGTTCAGACCCTCACTACAGCTCACACTTCCATCCTGATATGGGTATCCATCCTGAAAAAGAGGGAATATTGAGCAGAAAAGATGTTCTCATGCTTGTACTTAACACCGATGCTTTTCATTCAGGGATCTTTCATCAGAGAGCATTATCATCTTCCTTAGAGAAGATGTAGTAGAATCCAAATCCATCCAAACTTTGTTAAACCCTAGGATTAGGAGTGTGATTTGTGTGGAAGTGACAAACCTCAGAAGCATGCCAGGGTCTAATGTGAACAGCTAGAATCAGTCAGCTCAACACATTTTGCCAGGCCCTTGGCAAACCACGTGCTGCCCTAATGCACAGAGAGAAGTAGATTAGGGATTCAAAAGGGGTGTATTACAATCTCAGGAGCTGGAGCTGGTTATAAGTCTATTAGCATAACAAAAAGGAATGTGCCAGGGTGGGAGAGTTGCCAAGGGGAGTGAGCACTGGTAATTGCAGGCAGAGGAGGAGCAAGCAGAGCTCCTGCAGGGGCTGGCTGCAAGTAAGCCCAGTGATCCTGCAGGAGCTTCCAAGAGCTTTTAGGAAAGTACTTAAGTTGGTCTAAAAGTAATGCCTCATTTATTTCCATGGAAACTATGATGGATACAAAGAGCACCATAACACTATTTGACAGAGCAAACTCTCAGCTAAAAAACACTACTTTTTATATTAAAAAATCACCCCTACTAGCTATGCATTTTTGCCAGAAATGAACAAGAGGCTGCATACCATTTGTAAAAATTTGCGCCAGTGGTGGTGACCCACTGTCACTGTTGCCAGTGCTGAGATGAACCACCCACTGCCTGACTGTGCTCACATCCACTGTTTGGTCTAGATCAGCATTCAGCAAGTGTCTATGAATGTCAATGGGTGCCATTTTTCTGCATGGAGGAAGTCACTTGGACACCTTTGATTCATACGCACTTCCATGGCAGATGCCAGTTTGCCAGAGAGTCTCTCTGCTGCCATTTATCACATGACAACAAAACACAATGGGATGTTGGCAGGAAGGTTCAACCTCTATTTCTATCAACAACCACCTCTGACACAGTGGGTCAGCATAATAAAATAGGAAGCAATACTTTCAGGGCATTTAGTCTCATTGAAAATCCTTATCCTTTCTGATTTGATTCTGTACAGTTGTGCAGGAGAACAAAAGAGCTAGCTCAGTGCTGGCTAGAATAACTAATCCCATGTTTCAAAAGGACTGGCTGTTTGGGGAGAGGATAAGGAGTAAAGCTGGTGTCTTAATCTACATTATGATCCTGCAGCAGAGCAGAAAGTTAATGGGCCTGTTGAAGAGTGTTTTCCCATTCTGTTTGGGTGCCAGCAAAGAAATGGGCACCAGTGTACTTCTTGTGGTTAGAATTTTTGGCATCCTCACCCATGCCTCCAGCAGGACAAGAGCAGAGCAAAGAGACCATAGGATGCTGGTGAAAGAGAAGGCAGCCCAGCAGAGCAGCAGAAACGTTTCATTCATTAAAGCACTGGAAAGGAAGAGTAAAGATGGTGAAAAACATTTCAGCTGGAGGGTTGGGTAGGAGGACAAACCGGTGCAAATGCAAACCAGGAGTAGGCTGGAGGGTGGGAGAAAGGCAATAGCTGAGGCAGAAGCCCACCTTTCTGAGATGGTTGTATGGGGCTGCACGGGACCCATTCATGCCCCAATCTGCACTGAAACACTTTATTTCTGGGCAGAAAAATGATTGTTCTAGCAAGCACTTTTTTTTTTTTTTTTGTTTTGTTTTGTTTTGTTTTGTTTTGTTTTTTTTTGTCTCAGAGTGGGGAAACTGCTCCTGAATGTCTACTTTCCTTTCCTTAGTAAATAAAAGTACACTGGTGCTTTCATAAATCCTTCTCCTCTTATCTGTTTGGATGGACATATTTACTAAACATAATCAGAATTTACCAGGTGTTTTTTTCTACATAGAGAGGCTTTTGGGGGGAGTTTATGACTGAAACAACAGTTCAGTTTAACTTCCCACCAGACTTCTGTGCATTCTGTGTAAAGTAATCTCCCACCTGAGCACAAATCCAGGTCCAGTTCCTCCTGCTTGACTTGTGCGGTCCTTTTTAGCACTCCATAACTGAGGAAACCAGAAGCTCTAGGCAGCCCTGGAAGCCCCTCTCTCCCCAAGGGACAGCACTTGCAGGAGGGCAAATGGGAAGTCACGTCTGAGCAAAAGCTGAATTATATTGCCTGAGGCTATGTACTGTGCTAGCATAGAGTCTAGTATACTAGCATACAGAAAGAGTTTGGCTGCTTTTAGCAGGAACAGCAAAAAGAAAAAAACAAAAACAAAAACAAACAGAGAGATGACAGTAAAACACGATGTGGACAGACCTGACTGAAAGATGGGAGAGAAATTTTGAAGACAAGAATCAAGTGAGGAGTTGTGATCAATAAGGGTGTCTCTTGCTGTTTGTTTCCACCCCACATGAAGGGTAGCAGAGATGTGGTCAGAAGGAACATTTTAAAGACAGCTGGCTCCATTGTTCATTTCCTCCAAGTGTGAACCATGCACATGAGATCCTTTGGCTGACCATCTGGATCATGGTGGAATAACAAGGGTGTGGAAAGTATGTCTCATGATGTTATTTATTGGCCAAGGAGTGCAAAGAGGCTTACACACTCAGATCAGTTGTGTTGTTATTGCAGCTTGTACTGCTTAAACAACTCCCTGTGCACTACTTCAAAAGTTACCTGGTCTTGCCACATGACTTCCCAGTAAGCAAGCCAAGGTTTTTAACAATATCTATTTTCCTCTGTTTCACAGGTCAGTGCTCATTATAAACAGTCACTGCTCTCCCAAATGATTTATTGTGAAAGGCAGCTTAGAAAAAGTTTGTGCAACACTAACAACAAGCATCTTACTCCTGTTTAGGAGAGACTTATGTCCCTGTGATATAAGCACAAAAAATTTCCCCACTTTCAAATACAAATTTTGTCTATGCAGGATCATGGTCCTACAGTTCTTCACAGCATTTCAATGACATTTACATAGAAAATTGTTCACTCATTTGCAAAACAAGAGAGACAGGGAGGCTAACTGTTCCAGGCAGTATTTTGCCAGTGCAAACTTGTGAACTGTTAACAGTCAAATACTCTTAAGATTTATTCAAGCCAGAGAACTACCACCTACCTGCTCAGGTCATATTTCTTCTCCTGTTCTTCTTTAAATTATGAGCTTCCACAGGGCCAAGTTGCTTCATGTTTATTTTCTTTAACACAGCAAGCCTGCAGCTGGCAATAACTTTTTGGGTTGTCTGGCTGTGAACCTCCTGTTTCAGCTCCTTCCATGTTGCCCACTGTTGTTTCTATTTAGCATCAGTTAAAACCCCAAACTGCACTTCTCCCATCTCTTAGAGCAAAACTAATCCTTTGCAGACTTCTGGCATCACAAACAATGCAGCAATAATAATTTAAAAAGGTAATGCTATAAATACTTTTATTGCTGGCATAAGTGATTTACTGCCCACTTAGTTAATCCCTATAAAATAGCACAGCTGAACGCCTCCAAGTTACATGCATACAGATGACTAATTAAATACATAGTTAAATGACTTGACCTGGCACAATTCTGACCATTAAAATCATTAAAGAAATAGAGCTTGCAGTTCCCTGGAGGCAAAGTCTTCCAGAGAACCATTTTGATGTTGACATGGCTTGGAGCAATTCAGGGTGGAGGAGAGGGACACACACAAACAAGACAGACATCTAGCACTTCAGAAGCAGATGCTGACCCCATCTATCAGCCCACCACCCCAGATCCTTGCTCTGTGCCAGGGAGACACTGGCAGCAGGATATAGGAGACACTGGGCCTGAAAATAAAGTACCTTTGAACGTTGAGGCCTTGCAGAGAGAATTTGGCAAGCTGGTGTGCTATACAATTGCCACCCATGTGAATTTTAACCAGAGTGAGCACCTGGGATGGGGCAGCCCTGGCTACGCATACAGATATGGGGACAGGAAACTGCAGAGCAGCCCTACAGAAAGGGATCTGGCAGTTGTGGCTGACAACAAGTTAACATGAGCCAGCAGTGTGCCCTGGCACCCAAAAGGGCCAACAATACCCTGAAGTGTAACAGGCCCAGCACTGCCAGCAGGTGAGGGAAGGGGTGTGAAGCCTCACCTCCAACACTGTGTGGTTTTGGCCACCACCATGTAAGAAGGACACAAAGCTATTATCATTCAAATGAGAGCTGCACAGATGGTGAATACTGTAGAGGGCAAGATGTAGGAGGAGCAGCTGGGTGTGCTCAGCACAGAGCAGAGGAGCTGAGGGAAGGCCTGATGGTGGCTGCGGCTCTCACGGGGACAGGGCCCAAGGGAATGGCGTGGAGATATCCCAAGAGAGGGTTTGGGAGGTTGGGAAAAGGCTCTTCACCATAAGATGGTTGGGCACTGAAACAGGCTGCTTGAGTCAGTGGTCACAGTACCAGTCCAGCCAGATACAACGTCTGGTTTCAGTTACAGCAGGGGATCAGCCAGCACCACCAGTGCACATCCCCCTGCTCCTGTGTCCTGGCCTTCACTGGCCTCAACGGGGAACTTCTTCTCTTGATCCCATCTCAGGGCTGGATTGTAAGAGCAATGCCTGTTTCTGGCTGGGAGCTGAAACGGGACCCCTGGCGCGTGTCTCAAGCCACCTTTAAGCCTCCCTCTGCCTTTCTGCCTCCAGAGCAAATTGTGCAGAAGACATTTGGGTGAGGATGATGACGGCCATTCAGTTCACAGGAGGTTGCCAGTGGGAGCCTAAGTCACCTCCAAGCTAACGTTCCAAGACTGGTAGTGTAAAATGTCCTTAGGAAATACTTCAAGATGAGCATATCTGCACTAATTCCCCTCTCCCTTTCGTACTGTGTTCTCATATTCTTTCCTCCTGATTTGCTTAATTTAGAAGCTCTGTGACAGTGATCAGTATGTATGGCTGGCTCCTACTATTTGGATAACTGCATTCTGGTAACAAGGACAAGAGTTTGACTAAAACATGAGTATCCATGAAAAGATGAGACAGTTAGGCCTGTGCTTTCAGTAGAGTTTTTTCTCTGGAGTTTCGTTCTTGAAGAGTCTGCCACTTGACCTCATATTTACTGCTTCTGTGTTGCTGTACATTAGGTTAGAATAGGTATCTCGTCATCACTAAGTGCAGTGACCAGAAACTACTCTACTTCTACTAAATTAAACATACCTAATTCTTCGAAAGAAGTAATATTTCAACAAAAGTAATTAAAATGACTTGCAAGACACCTGCTTCTATCAAAACTTCATTTAGTTTATCATTCTGTTCAACTTCCTGGAGAATTTTTTTTTAACAGGCGTGGTTTTTTTTTCCTTTAACTAAGAACTTTTTCTCTTTGACAAGTAACAATGTTAATTAGAAATGTTCTTGTATCATACAGTTTGCAAAACTGAGCTACCAAGAAGTTTGTGAATTTTACAGAGGACATAGGGGTGAAGCTCTCTCATTTTCACTCGTTAATTACCAGAGGAAAAGAGATAGGACACATACAGTAGTGCTGCAGAACTTAAAGAGAGATAGTGAGCAACACCGTGACTGTGAGGATGATAAAGGCATTAGTAGAGCCTAAGCTAAATATCTTAATAAGGTAATTGTATCTAAAGCCCGTGTAAAGCATGAGCACCCTCTGAAAAAATAAAGAATAAAAAAATAAAAAGGTAAATGGAAACCAGATTTATGTTTACCAAGTTCATCATGAAGTGCTGTTTTGATTTCATATGAAACTTATTCTTTCTGTAGGCAATTGCACCAATACATGAGGCATTGGCTGAAACCTTGACTGACAGAAGCTCGTGGTTTTTTTTTTTGTTTTGTTTTGTTTTTGTTTTTTTATTGTTTGTTTGTTTTTGTAATCAGGAAACATAAGGACATATGAAAATATGTTAAGTTGCACACATTCCTATTTATTCTGCTGCGTGAAAAGATCAGGTGAAGAAGTGATGATGGACACACAGCCACTACTATTCATCCTGTGTCTCTGCAATTTAAGATGTGATGCTGACACACCCTCAACACTGTTCCATTACAAGTAATGGCAGTGACAGGTTTTCACAGGGATTTGGCAGATACAACCTCCAAACACACTTCTGAATTCACAACTTATTCTGTAAATTTTGTAATTAGTGAAACTACCTGATGAACCACTGCCAGAAAGCCTTTTCCTCTGCTTCCTCATCTCAGAATGAATCAATAATTTTTCTTCGGTCTCAGGGTAACTCTACCTATCCCAGCATCTTGACAGACAGGTCAGGAGTATGAGGAACCTCTCTAAGAAGTGTAGCAATCATTTCTCAGGTGAGGACAGACTGCTCATAGGCAGAATGACTCAGTCAAAAGGCCACCCAGCAGCAGCCTGGGGGTTGCAGTGACATGCTATTTGAGACTCCACATAGGGAGGAAATAGAGGGGAAAGTGGTCTGTAAACAAATGAATCATATTTATGCAGTTGTTCACAAGACATTGATGAACAGGCTTTGGTAAATGTTTGCAGGAGCGTTTGCACCAAAAGTGCCCTTCTGTTTACTGTTTGAATTGTAAATTAATTAAACTTCTATGAATATTGACTGATAATGCACGAATGTAAACAGACTATATGTGACATCTACCATCTAATCAGGAAGCTGACACGATGTCTTGTATCAGAAATGAGAAGTGAATGCCAAATATTCCTATTTGCATTTCTTAGGAGGCCCGTACAGGTTACATCTCTTTGCATGCATGTCTTATAGGTGAAACATAAATCTGACCTCAGATAATTATCAAACAGAAATTAGACTACATTTTTAAAATAAGTTGAGTTTAGTTCAACTGTGAATAGTTTGCCTGCCTCTAATAATAACTGGCCAATGGAGATCAAATAACAAGTATCATATTCAGTCATGAATCCAGTCTAAAAATAATACCCTTAAAACCTTTTGGGAATAAACTCCAATATATTCAAAGAAATCAAAATTGCCTCTTGGATAATCTGGGAACAGAAAATAAGACAAAATATCCTGAATAAACTATTCATTGTGAATTGTCTCCTTGACTCTAACTTTGCAGAGATGCTTCTTAGAGAAATCTGTTTTAAAATAGACAGTGTAAAGTTACTTATCAGGAAAAAAAAGAGTCTTACTAAGGCCCTTCTTTCAACAAAGAAGTGCCCGGACTTATCTGTGGAGTCAAATTTATATTCTATTTCAAGGAAGGAGTGAAAAGCAGTACTGATAAAAACACTTTTTGTTTGACTGCATATCTTGTTCACCTTTTAATCTCCTTTTTCCCTTCTCACTATCCACAGAATACCCCCCACATTTTCAGTTCCCAATTTGGAACCAAAAGTCCAAGTCACAGTCTCTGATGCTCTTGTTTTTCTTTGTTCACACCAGTTTGCTGATTTTCTCCCTTACAATTGATTTATGTGTACTTCTTTCTGGTTTCTGGATACCACTCACTGGTATATTTATATTTCTTAACCTTTTTCCTATAAGTTAAACTTCAGTTTGCTCTCACAAGCAAGAAGAATAAGCAATATTGTAATGCAGTACATTTTAAAATTATTGCTGTAATGTTTTAATACTGTTTGAAAATTCATAATGTAGGCATTCAGAGGTTGAATACACACTGGAAATCATAACACGGTAAGGAGCTGAAGTGGCATGCACCTCATTAACAAATCTTATATCTATATATACCTTCATGCAGCTAATGAGGCTCAAGGGAGGCTATGGCAGAGAAGGCACTGTTGCTGTAGGCGGGGAGCAAGGGGCATGGCATGTGGCATGTTTGCTTCTGGGGTGAAAGGCATCCCATGC
Organism: Callipepla californica brunnescens; assembly: GCA_023055505.1. Lineage (NCBI taxonomy): Eukaryota > Metazoa > Chordata > Aves > Galliformes > Odontophoridae > Callipepla > Callipepla californica. Next base: position 3,829,044 of record JALIRH010000052.1, on the reverse strand, counting down.
ACCTGCTTCATGGCTGCGGCATGCTACAAGCTGGAGTTGACATGGTCTGGCTTGCGGCATACCATTGGGCAAGGGCGGGCATGCAAGACACTGCATCTTGGCTGCCCACAGCCTTCCCAGCCCCACCAGCTGCCAGCAGGCAGCAGGGGTGGATGGAAAGTTCAAGGGAACTGTTTAATGATCTTTCACCTACTTGTCTGCTACAGCTTCAGGAGAAGGGAGACAGAAGACCACAAATCAACACCACAAAAAAGTATTCAGCATTATTAATATATATGGCACTGTGCGTACTACTTCAGGGTAGTATTTTATGGTGGTACCATAGCCACTTGCGGCTGTATTGGATTGTGGATAAGTCCACAGACATCATCTTAACTAAACAGGAGTTTCTGCAGCTGGTCACAAGGAAAGCAGCACACTGCTGGGCTCGGAACCCACATTTACACACATTCAAGAAGGATGAAGAAAACTGTCATGAGATAAAATAACATGGCAGAAAGATTGTCTGATCAGTGGCAGGAAGAAGTGCAGATGTGCACTTCAAACTTATCTTCTGATGCCACTCCTAGGAAGCAGCAGCTCATCTGCTTGCATCTTTTAAAGAACAGAAAGCAGCTTATTTTCTGCAATGCTCATTTGTAGGGCAAAAGGGATGTAAGGTCTCTTGCACTGTTAGAAATCCTTAAAAATGCCAGGGACTACATGATCTCATTCCTGCATCTTCACTGGGGAAAAGGTTGGCACTTCTGTGCTTCCAGCCTAGCACAAGGTAGCCAGAAGCTGTGTTCTTCACAGGAGTGTCATATCGCATCTAATTTCATCTCAGCCTTCATCTGTCAAACTTGCATTTCCAGGGGTCTTGACCTAGAACTGAAGGAGAAAAAGCAAAGGTGAATTTGGCCTAGAAAGTCCAATTCGCATGGAAAGTGAGAGGAGTTGCATGGGTGATGAGGAGGTGGATACTGTGCAGTTGCAAAAGCTCACCTGCAGAAAGGCTGATGCCAAGTGAAGAAATCACAGAATCACATATTTACAGAATTGTAAGGGTTGGAAGGGACCTCAAGAGATCATCGAGTCCAACCTTCCTGCTAAAGCAGGCATCCCACAGTAAGTAGCACAGGTTGGTGTCTGCCACTTTTGAACTGGAGAATGAGTACATGGCAGGTCATTAATACCAAGCTTGCCCCAGCATGTATAAGTAGATTTTCAACTGCAGCACCTGCTCCACTGTTGTGTTTTAGATATTCCATTAATGCCAGGAAAAATGGACAAGTTACTGTACCTGCCAGCTTTCACAGGGTATGCTATCTGGGACAAGACTGTAGAACTCCAAAGCCTTTTACATGCACTGAGAAAGATTTATGTGAGATGTGGTCTCCAGTCAGGGAAAGGCCAGACCAGCTTTCTCAGAGTTGTTGTTTGAAGATCATAACACATTTATGCTCCATCTGCAGAAAAAATATTATGTAGACAGGAAAAAAAAAAAAGCATATATATAATTAATTAAAGAAAAACATTTGCAAAGGCATGCTGTGAAAAATCATAGACTGCCATGGGATAGAAGTGCAGGAGGGACTGGAGCTCTTTTCATCATCCCATGCATTACACTGTTACGTTGTCAGCCCAGAGACTGTACATAGCATAGATCAGTGGGTTGACAGGATTGCTAGGCACTGCCCAGACTTGGGGTGCATTTCACCCCTGCAGCACCAGCCCTTCTGTATAGCTGCCTCCACAGGCCTAGTAAACACCCGCCAGGACTGGGTCACAGTTGTTGGCACTCTGGGTGGCCTAGTGTGCATGGAGAGCCTCCTGTGTGCAAGGGGATGACCACCTTCCTGCTCCTTCTAGCAACACTATTTCTGGTATAAGCCAGGATGCCACTGGCCTTTTCCACCTGGGCACACTGCTGGCTCTTGTTGTCAACTAGCACCCCTAGATCATTTTCCTCCATACAGCTTTCTATGCACACTTTACTGAGCCTGAGGCATTGCCTAGGATTGTTGTGGCTGGAGTGCAGGATTCAGCATTTGGTTTTGTACAGAAGTTTGTACAGCTGGCCTCAGCCCATCATCAATCCAGCCTATCCAGATCCCTCTGTAGGGCCTTCCTGCACTCAAGCATATCAGCACTTCCTCCCAACTTGGTGCCATCTGCAAACTTACTCAGTGTACACTCAATCCCTTCATCCAGATTGGCAATAAAGATATTAAACAGGACTGACCAACCTCTAAGGAACAGCACCCATGACTAGTCATCAGGTGGATTTAACTCTATTCACCACCACTCTCTGGGCCCCGTCATCTTGTCATGGTCTTCCAGCTGAGGGGTCTGAGTATTCTCAGGATAACTGGTCTGACTTAAAGACAGAAGCAAAGAAATCGTTGAGTATGTCAGCCTTTTTCTCAACATTGATGGTGGTGTTCCCTGATGCATCCAGCAAAAGATGGAGATTCACCTTGGCACACTTTATGTTATCTTTTACAACAGTGGCCAGATTAGGATGGGTTCTACCTTTCTAATTTTTTCTCTGCATATCTTAGCAACATTCTTGTACTATTCTTGAGCTGTCTGCCCCTTCTTCCAGCAGCGGGGAACTCTGGTTTTTGTTTTGTTTGCTTGTTTGTTGTTTGTTGTTGTTTTTTTTTCTCAGTGTCTGAGCAAAACCTTCCTGTTTAGCCAGGTTGATCTTCCACACCAGCTCATCCTACAGCATGCAGGAATGGCCTGCTCATGTGACTTTGAAATTTTCTTCTCGAGGAGTATCCAGCCTTCCTTGTCCCCTTTGCCCTTCTGTACTGTCTCCCAAGGGACTCTCCCAATCCATGTCCTAAGCAAACCAAAGTATACATGCAGCTCCCAGGAATAGCCACTGTCATACTGCACTAATAGCCCAGGTATCCTTCACCCAGTACACGCCATTGCAAAGGGCACCCCTAGGCATCCTTGCAGCATCCAGTGGCCACCCTGCAATGTCCCTGTACCCATGGTCTGGCTAGGAATAAAGCTTACATGCATAGAGGAGCCCCGAAATCAGGTCTGCGGCTGCTGGTTGGCTTTCCAGAGGCCCAGACAGTGTGGTTGTTCTCCTGCAATCAGTCAGAAGGAATGCAGTGTCTGTTTTCATAATGATCCTGATTCTCTTGTGACTAGAAGGCAAAATGGCTTGTGGAAATAGGTGTTCTCTCTTTTCCTTGTCCCTCCCCAAGACAAACATCAAGGGAGGGCATTCTGTGTCTTTGGGCAGAGCATAGACAGGGAGGCTCTTAGGCATTAAAAATGAAATAAAATAAAGAAGAGATTAAAATGACAAAATAATATCCTTAGGTTCTTCATCTCTTCTCTCTTCCCCTCCCACATATTACTCCACTATTAGATTTTCCAATAAGATCAGTTATTTTTTTGTCCCCTGCAGCCCAGATCTCCAGACACAACACTCAGCATTTCTGATGATCTCATAGCAGTCTCCAGAGCAAATAATAATGACCACAGAATTTGCCACTTTTTGCTAAAATCATTCCCTTGCTGTTAAGCATTTGGAGAACTGAATTATGTCTTTTAAGCAGCACAAGAACAGCAGAAATGCTCCCCTTTTCTCTTTGTCTTCCAGGGGAGCAGCTCCACCACAAGAAGGACAGAATCCGATCTCTTCCCAGATCCCTTTCACAGCATTCCCTCTCTTTTAGTCCTGTTCTGCTGCAAGCAGGGAACACAAAATTGCTAGCAGCAGATTGGCAGGGAGCGGTTTTCTTTACTTCATGAGTGATCCCAACACAGATTGACAGCTTTGCCTCAAAACATCCTTTCCAAATCCATAAAAACCTGTACAATTCATATAGAGGCCTTTAAGTTTTTGTCAGTGTTCATCCACAGAGCATTAGTAAAGTATTCTCAACTGCTGATAGCATGTAAGATCTGATCAAGGAATAGAGGCAACTGACCTTAAATAGGTATGCATATTCTTTATTTTTCATCATTTTTAACCACACAGACCTATCATCTTTGAAATTTGCAGGAATACTGGCATGCATCCAGGATGGGGACAGGCTAACCATGCATATTCCTCCTCACTGTCAGTCTGCAACAAATTCATCCCTTCAGAAAATGAAGGTTTGCTCATCGTATCTCAGGCTTCAAATACTTCATTTTCTCAGACAAGAGAGCAATATGTTGATAAGTTCTGAATCGCGTCAGCTTAGTTACCATTTTTACTAATTAGTAAAATAAATTTTATATGTCCCAAGATGTGTATTATTCAATCAATGTCAAACAAAGCTGTCAGAGAAACTCTTCCAACTCACTGACACATTAATTACACCTTTTCAGACTGTAACATTTTAGACTGAATTTTACTTCAAAATAGAAGTTTTTAAAAAATTGAAATTTTTGAGAACCTTGTTTATTTGATACTTATTAAAATAGCAGAAATCTTGGGTTTGTTCTGCAGAGTTTCTGCCTCTTCTTTTTCAGCCACAGGCAGTAAAGTATTGAATAAAGAAAGAATGATCACAGATTGGGAAACTATACTGAGGAATAAACCAAGTCTCTAAATATCTTTTAGTGTGAATAGGAGCATTACAGTTTTTGATTCATTGAGCAAGACCAGAAAATGAATCTTGCTTGTCTCAAAGTACACTTATATTTGTTTCCACCGAAACTGACATCAGAGAAAAGTTTCTTCTGTACAAAACAATGAATTTAAAATTGAACATGAAGTCATTTTTGTGATTTATTTGAATATTTAGAAGTCAGCAGAAAGTGAACATTCATGTTTCTGTCCTACAGGAGGAGGTTGGTGGTTCTTTAGCCTCTGCTCTGGCCAACTCTACCCTGTTGTCCCTGTGGAAAGCATGCACACTTTTCCCCATGTTTCACTCAATAAATAGAGTGAACTTTCATTTTATTTTCCAGATTAATTTCTTTTTTTTTTTAGTGTTCTGGGTTTTTTAAAGATGTGAAAAATTTTACATTAAATGTGTGTGCATAACATGACACGGAAGGGAGATGAGCTGGGCAAGGGAATTCATCCAGGAGCAGTAACTTTATGTTCAAGATCATAAGGCAGAACAAAATGGAGAATGAACGGTGGGAAAAATATTCAGTAGATACTATAGCAAACTTAGTCCCTTGGGTCAAATAAAAATGGGTTACAACACAGTCTGCATAACACTGGGAACAGTTAGCCATTAGCAGAAGGATGTAATACAGCATATAGAAGATTGACGTTTCACATCTCTGTGATGCTGTGAAACTCTTCTCTGGAACACTTTAATAAGCCAGAATTAATATTGCACTTTCCTATGAAGATGCAAGGGCATTTTCCTTACTAAGTTCTTCTGGAAGAGAACTGTTCCTTCTGAACAGATCACACAAGACAGTAAAATTAGAAAATTAAGCTGTAATGTTTTCAAAATTTAAAAAGTTTAACAACTTTTAAAGGGTTTTTTTTCTTTTTTTCTTTTCTTTTCTTTCTTCTTCTTCTTTTTTTTTTTTCCCCCATATGTCAAGGATGTATGAGGTTGTTTCTCAAAATAGCTTTCCTACATGCTTTGTAACACATGCAGGAATTTCCCTTCTCCTCCTCCATATTCACTTCACTTCTAAATTCAAGCCCTGATGAGCACAGTCTGTACAAGACTGGGATATTATGATAATCAGGAAGATACTTCTATTGTGCAGTTAAAAATAAGTCTGTTCAGAAAGAATTTAAATGAATCTAGCAGATTCACAAATTACCTTGATGTGTTTAGTCCCTCCTTGTATTATAGTATTTATAAGTGTTTTTAGACAAATATTTTTTGCAATGTCTAGGGTAAAGACATGCTGCAGATAGCATCATTCATTTGATTATTTCAAGAAACCTTTCAAAAATCTTACGTCACATCATTCAAATGTTAGTTTTTTTAAGTCCCACTGAGAACTGAAGCGAGACAGCTGCAGACAGTCAGTTAATCAGAAAATTGGAGGATTTTTTTTTTTACTATAAACTCCTAGCAGTCCTTCCAACTTACAGCTTTTCATTTTAGCATTATGGACATTTACAACAATCTCTATCTTATTAGAGAATCCTGAAGCTAGAACAAGTAACACTGCTTGCCATCATGTATCATATGGCTTCAGACACCATCCACTAACTCTGAAGTAATTGTCCTCCACTGCATTTGCCTGAGGTCTTCCCTGATTTTTTCTACAGTAGCAAGTTTTTGGGGCTTCCTTCGTCCAAACCAACTCCTGTACTTGATTATTCTTTAATAAACTGTTCCAAGGTCATATGCCATCAGTAGACTGCCTCAAAAAGCACCTTTTCCCTCTAGCTGGTGTCTTGCATAGCAGTTGCTGCATCTTTAATCATGTAAGTATTACTGAAGTAGTCTCAGGCTTGAGTTGCTTTAACTATCCTGACTGTATCTATAATGAGTACTGGGTTTTGAAATATTTGCTTCATATGTATCTTCCTTAAGATGTCATTGTTATCTGCACTTTGGCTGTCCAGGTACATGATTTTTTTTAACTTTTCTTCCTTATAAATAACACTGCCTCTTTTAATAAAGCCGGCCTCGATCACCTCCACAGTGGCAGCAGAGCCACAGCTTCTGTCTGGCTCTGCTACAGGGAAGGTCACCAGACCACAGGCAGGGACTGGTGTCCATCCCAGAAGTTTCAAGTGTCTGCTTTGACATCAACCACCAAACTCAGGTCACCTTCACAGCCCATCTTTTGAGCCATGCTGTGCATTTAAATGATAAGGGCTCTGTAGTCAGTGTACTCCCCGAATATTGGTCTTCATGCTTGGAGGACTGACAGTAAAGCCACCACTATTGTCAATATTGATTGACGGCCTTGATACTGATACCCACTTAAGATCAGCTGCTGTGTGTACATAAGCTGTCACAGGGCACCAGACAAAAATGTCAGTCTCTATCAACCTGAGCTGGCTGGTCACCAGTAAACTAAATGTAGAAAACTGTATGTCCTGAAGACTCAGCCCAAGTGGTGCCCGGGTGCTCAAAATAGCATCTAAATGTGCTGGGTGTTTAAAAATACACTGTCTCACTTGGATGTCAGTCTGGGCAAGAGGACTCATGCCAATTAACTTAGGCATCTCTTTAAAAAATCACGCACAACTTTAAATAGAAATTGAGAATAAGAAAAGATTAAAAAAATCTGTGACAGAACTGCTGAGCTTGCAGCCCTGCCACAGGCCAGAAGTCACGCCTGAAGTTTTTGTGACATTCTACACTGACAAAAACACCAAAGCTACAGTCTGCTATGCCATTTCAGTGCACGCTTTATTTTTGAAATTATTTGTTAAAATATAGGATATTACTTGAATGTTGCATTCACTGTAGAATGCAGAGAAAAAATCCATCTGTTCAGAGAGACATGGGCAGCTTTGTTCAAAACAGCGGCTGGTTGCATGTGGCTGAAACAAGATGAGAACTTTAACTTCCTGTCAAAGCTAGGGGGGATTTTCAGGAGAGTGGGGGTTAAGAAAGGAGTGTCAGGGTAACCAGGAAACAAACGTTCAGAGATGGCAGATGAGAGGAGATAAGTACCAGCTTGTTTTAAATGTAAGCAACCAGCACATACAAACTAGAAATGAAATAACTGATCTTCATATGCTAATTGCCTGGTATAGATGGCTTCATGGCTTCACCAATATTGTTTACCTTGTGAAAGCAAAACATTTGTTAACTCTGTTTTTGGAGGGAGGTTTCAAAAAGTACTGAGTTACAAACAGCATCTCATTGGCTTTAAATTAATTGCAGTGAAGGAAAGAAGACAAAAATTTGACTTTTTTCAAATTCTCAAACCTAGCAAAATCCAGTGATCTGTATCTAAACCCTTTACAGCTAAAAAGGCAGTACTAGAAACATCTTCACAAATTCCAGTGAGATTTCTTACACATCCCTGCAGAACTTGAAGCAGGAAGAAACTACCCCTTTTGACGACACAGTAAGATCACTGCTCATGTGGAAAAAGACACCACTTCCCTGGCAGTACCCCTCTGCATTTTTTAAGACCACGTGCTGCTGAGGGGAAAAGCTTCCAGTACTGTGACACCAGATACATTGAACTGCATGTACCTATGATAAGAACAAAAAGCATGATAATCTTCCCCACGGAGCTGATTTCCTGGCAGGCACAGGAGGCAAGGTGTTTGTGCAGATGCCAGAAGTCTGAATTCTTGGACATCAGTGGAGCAGTGATCCCAAGGCACTGACAGGGCACAGAGAGCACTGGCCAGACCTCCTTCTCCCTCTTGACCGCCAGACAGGAGCCGGAGCCGTTACTGGTCCAAGTTGTACACGACTGCCACCCAGTCAACACACTCTTGTTCCCTCATGTGTGCCTGGAAAGGAGAAAGAGAGCTACTGTGGTATGCAGCCAGACCTGCAAACTCTGAATGTAGCACAGGTGCAGAAGCTGTCATGGAGGCATGGAGCCATAAATAACTCACTGGCCAGGTTGCACAGACTCGTGCTGGACAGCTGGAGCCTGCTGTGCCTTCACACAACTCTGATGCACTGCACCACAAAGCAGTGAGAAACAGACTCCATGCCAGGGTGGCCTGCCCTCTGAAATATCAGAAAATCTGCACATTAATGAGTCTGTTGCAGAAGACAGACCAAAGCTGTAAAATGATCAGGAGGAAAGACATGCAGTACTTCAAGAATTCACAAATGCATAATTCAGAAAATAAACAAAACAAAAAAAAAAAAGAGTCAGAAAAATATAACCAGACATAAGGTTTCTGCCATAAGGGCACTGGATCTGTGCCATGCAGAAGTGTTGATGGCAATGCTTGGGTCTACTTTTTCATCTCCAGAGCTCCTATTGCTACTGCACGTTCTGAACTGCGAGGCTGTAGATGTTTGAATTTAACTCAGAAGAGGGCTGTCAGAATCATGTCACATTTCTGAGTATGAGTATGACAGCCTGCACAATTCACGTCAGAATTTTCTTTTTTTGTACAGTAATCACTAACGGGAACATAAAAGCCTCCCACAGTTTTTGTGCATGTTTCGTCTCTGAGCAGCAGGAAGACGTTGATGAGTGATGAATAGAAGCCCCTTCTTTATTGCTCTAAAACTCCATTGGTATCTTGTACTTTGAATTATGGGACAGAGTACCTCTGGTGATAGCCTGCAGTTAGGGAAGCTGCACAAGGGATGTAAGGTAAATGTAAGAAGCTGGGCAGGAGGTATATGCAAGTATTTTCTATGCTACCATTAGTTAGCAAAGGCAAAAGCTTGAAATTAAATTATTGCCGTTTGATTTTTTCCCCACGTAAAATTATCAGTCACTAAAAGATAGATTTGAGTGCATTTGTTCAGGACCAAATGGGTTCAGACTTCTTTAGAGTTAGGGCTCTTGATGCAGATGGAGTCAAGGTCATCTAAAAGAATCCAGCCTGCCGGGTCCAAAAGAGTCTACAGGAGCACTCTTAACTTAAACAATTTTTATGCTTTCATCCTCAAAAATTTTTCAATATTTTGTCAAATAAGATGGCAACTTGTTGGGTTTGGGCACTGTTTTCATGAGCGTACCAATAGAAGAACAGCACCTCTAGAGGCTATGCTGCGAAGTGCCTCACGTTTCCCGGGAGCAGTACATCTACCGCACACGCACATCTGCAGCAGCGCGCTGTCTGCATCAATACAGTACAGCGATGTGGAGCCGGAGGAGCTGGGGCTGGGGAGGCCCTCTGCAAAAACTGCACCTCCTAGGGAAGGAGGGTTTGCTTCTGCATTCAGGCTTAACAATGGAAAGTAATGTGGTAGCTTTTTGGACAGGAGTATTTTTCAACTTCTGCAAGAAAAGAGAACACAAAGATTCTGCTTGACTAACAAAGCTTTACTGATTCTCAGCAGATGGGTAAAGAAATGAAAGGAATATGATGCAGACAGAAGCTCATCTTCTTTGTGCCGTAGCTGGAAATTTGGGTTTTAACGTCCCAAGCGCTGCTACGTAAAGGGAGATTGTCAGCAGTCTCCATTTTGGAACAGAAAGATAAATCAAATCTCTGCATCTAATCATTTTTCCTTATCAGTCTTGCCTGTGACTGAGATGACATTTTGAATATGACACAAATATATTCTGCCCTTGTTGTAAGACTCTCTGTCGTAATAGACTTTGATATGAATCCATTCTATCATGCTTTCCCTTGTCATTAAAACATGACACCCTTGTTATAACAACATCATTTACAGTATTCCAAAGTAACCTGGATAGGCTGCTATAAAGAGATATGCTCACTATTATTTTCATGTTTTTCCAGATTGCAAACATAACATGATTCTAGTCTCTGGATATTTAACAACAACAACAAATAATAATAATGATAATAAAATATTTTTTTTTAAAGGAGAAGAAGAAAGAAAACACGAAAGAAAACACCACAGATTTCTGTTTTACTTTAAATGGTTTTACTTTACTTTTTTTTTTTTTTTTTTTTTTTTTGTCTGAAGTTTTCACACAGTTCCAAAAGCATAAAGTGTAACTTAAAAAACTACTGAGATTGATGTCAGCAACAGACTTGTACTCCTCATAATTTACAATTCTCAGTCACTCTGAGCTGGCTCATGCCACCTTTACCTGTGTCCCACACACCAGTAACCCAGCCTGAACACTCAACACCAGCACTACAGGGAAATGTAGGAGCTCCACTTCCACTATGTTTACACTCTGTTTTAAAAATCAAGCTCTTGGCAGCATCTCCCATCTGCATCACTCTCATTCAGCCTCTATTTCTGAAGTACAAAGCCTGAAGTCCATTGTTACACCCACTCTTATAGTTAGCCCAAATAATGTCAAGGTGCAAATGAGAAACCTGAATGGGGTCCAGGAGAAAGTAGCAGCTGTTAATACATTTTTTGTCTACTTTGAAAATCTTTCCTTAAAAATGTATTTAGGCTGGAAAGTATTTTTCAAATGTTAGCTTTAAAGAAGTTCAGCTTTTGTTATGGGAGGGAAAGAAACTATGTGTCCCAAAATCCCCTGTGCCTGAGAAGAAACCAAGGTTTTTAAGTGTCACAGGAAAATCTGATTTCTTTAGTCTTGTGCTTTCTTCGTGGGGAATAGCAGGGAATTATCTCATTGCTTCTCCATTTTCTCTCTCCAGTCCGGACACTCAAAAAGGTGAGGAACAGAGAGTGGAATTTCAGGGGAATGCAAAGTCTTACTTTAAGGTTGACATCTGCTTGTAAAATGTTTTCCTTGTTCCACCAAGTTCAGCACAGGTGCATGAAGCAAATTGGGAAAGAAGCACCATCAGTCCTCTTGCAGTCCCAAAGGGTTTATTTCTTGTCTTATTCTATGTCATTTGATGGGACATAGTTGCAGTGGTCTTAACTGTACAACTAAATGCTAACATTGGCACATACTGAAAGCTGACATGTTTCACTTTGATTGCCCCCACCCCCCCGTTTTAGGGGGAGGTGATCATCCATATAAGTGCTGAGTTCTCTTTTCAGTTCTTCTTGCAATGTTGCAAAGCAGGCTCTTGAAACACAGATCTGATGGACAAGGCACTGCCTCCCTTCAGAAGTGCATCAGCCATCACTGTCCCAGCTGTTCTCAGCCTGTGTGAAGGAGAGCACCTGTACCTCCTTGCTTTGGGGTATCAAGCCACCCCCTGCAGACAGGCAGACCAGCCCCATTTTTCTGCCCTTTCATCTTTCTCCTCTGTCTACAACTTCCAATTAGAGGACTGGTGTAGTAGTGCTGCAGTTAATTCCAGTGCCAAGTATGCTGAGTGGGACATTTAAGCTCCCTCAAATATGATAGGTCTGAAGAAGGGTAGATGGAAATGTAGGGCTGGAAGGGGCACATAGGAGCGGGGGCCCATTTGTGTTGCAGACAAAACAGCTTGTAGGCATGTGATGAGCTGCAGGTAGCATCACCTTCAGTCAGATTTATGTCTGTGCTGTGTAGGACCACGCATGTGATGGGTTGTGCCTTCTGCTTGACCTGATCACCCTGTTCAAGACGAGGTGCTCCTCAGCTCAGCATCTCCTACCTGTATAGTACTCCTGTCTATTCCAAAACTGTTTTTGGTGGTTGATCAGATCAAACAGCCAGCGGAGCTGTAATTCCCTCAAATTGTAGTGAGAACTAACAGAAGGCAAAACTGGAAAGTCCTGATGTATTTCCTTCATTGTCTAGCTGAGGAAGGGAGATTCTTGTGCAGAAGAGTATCTCCTGCTGGCTACAGCCTGGTGGGCATTGTGGCTGGTCAGCACAGACCAAATTCTCCTTCCTTCACACAAAACAATGAAGGTGGACAGTACGCAGTAGAGAGGAACTGGCACCACTAAGCTACTTTGAAATATGCTGCAAATATTTCATGAAGTGTCCAAGGTGAGATTTACAGTCACCATTCATTCAAAAGTACATATAACAATTAATCTGGTGTCATACACTAGAAACTAGGTCTCTTTTTTGCAAGAAAATTGCTCTGCTTCCACTTGAAATCTGTGCACTTTTTACAATCATGGAGTATTCCATAAACAACTCATTCCAATGTGACTTCTCTATGCTGCAAATGATGTATTAAACCTAATTTCACAGTACTTTATAATACAAAAGATAGCTAATGTCTGTTTGGCTGTTTTTCAATTTTTCTTGGGGATTTTTCGCATCTTGATGGGTCTAAGACTTCACATATGTGTATGCTTGTAGGGTTTGCATGCATATAAAATCATATCAAAATCTAAAATGTTTTGGAATGTTTAGAAAAGTCTTAAAATCTTGATGGCTCACTTTCAAATCTGCATAATTTTCTTTTTTACTTAGAGGTCATGTTCTAGTTCAATCCCAATCATAATCAATCAGCATAAGTCCTAGATAAGGATTGCCTGACAGCTGGATATTAGAAGAAAGCTCTTCTTCATGCGTGTTTAAAAAACTCAACCATTAATCTTGCCATGAAATCTCAGTTAAATTATTGTGGAACATTACATCAAAGTTATCCACTGATCAGCAATGTGACTTATTTTCTGACAAGTACAACTTTGTCATTTTTATCTGATGGTCATCATATCTTCACACAAAAATAGCTTCCTTTTTTTCTTCTCTCCCTTTTTTACCCAACTTGACTACAGCACAGATTTGTATTCTTGGCATTCTCGTTCTGTTTGATGAGTTTTAGGAAAGTCCAATAGTTGTTTTGTCCCCAGAAGCAAAACAAACACTGCCCTTAATTGATAACAACACAATTTAACTGCCCTATAAACAGTCATTTTAACTCCATGATATGTGGCTGCTGCTTCAACATTTAAGCAATGGAAATGACATCATTATCAGACAACTCTAGATGATGAAAAATGACTGACATTAGGGAACACTCTGAACCCAAGAATTCTTCAGCTATCAGTCATCACCATGATAATGTATTTTCTTCTATCTGAAAATATAGACCTATGATGAGGATGAACTTGCAAGGGAAAGAAATACACTTTGCAGAGGATGTTTGTATAATTAAGCAGCAGCTGCACCCCAGGGGTTCTGCATTTCTGAGGAGAATATCTGCATAGAGGCCCACAAAAGCCTGTACACTGAGATTTCATCCACACAAGAAATGTAATCATGTCCAAAGAATGTTGTCTTAGAGATGCCTTGTGACTGTCAAAATAGAAATCTGTGGTGATTCCTTTCTAGCATGAAATTTGCTGTTTTATGCCCAAAATTCCCTATACTACTTTTGTCTGCTGTAAGCAGCATTGTGCAGAGGGACTGTACAGCAGCAGTGCATGCTCTGCAGTGTCTGCTATTCCAAGGACAACATCAAAACCTACAGAGCACAGAGTGCTCCAAAAAGCAGTAGCTGGATGGGATTTGCACAAGTTGTACTGAGATCTCACATCTCCTTGGAGTATTAGGAAGGGGAGTAATGCAAGGAAAGTGATTTCAAGCTGAATTTGGAGACTGGCTGAAGCAGAAGATGCTGCATGAGTTAGGTAGAGGTGGTGATTTCTGATCAGTGATAGCTACTCGGTTACAGGAAACAATACCCTGAGAAGCAAAAGCTTGTCTAAAGCCACCATGATACCACCTGTGCTGTGTACTTGCAGCTTCCCAACTGTGTCTAGATGGGACAGAGGAACACCCAGGTCAGAAATATCCAGGCAATGAAGGAAGCATTGGAGAGACAGCATTTTCCTGGGAGTTTTAAAGCAAAGGCTATGTTGGTAAGGAAAAGCTGGGACTAAAGTAATTACTGAAAGACTTAGCAAATCATTATGTGCCAGAATGAAAGGTTTCCACTGAAATCATCTATGACCTTTCAGACAATGTTGATACATAATTTTTATAACAGGCCTCATTCAATTGTTGCTCTACAGTATATATTCCTACAGAAAAAGAAAGAGAAGGCAAAAATTGAAATAGTTCTTTCTTTTAGCTTTCTAATGGGTTGAATGGTACGGATCACAAACCCCAGATGAAGTGTCATTTCTTCAAAATCCCCAGCCTCCAGAATCTTATCACATCTTCCTATATTTTGTGTTCATGAACTGTCTGTACCAAAAGCAGGAGTCACAGTAACAATGCAGTTGTTATTTGGGTTTTGCTTTGTTTTGCCTTTTTAAGAACATTTCAAGAACGCTCTTTATCCATGTGTTTATTAGAAGCTTGAAAATATGACTCATAGAAGCTCAGAAGCTGTCAATTGAATAAAAGAAAACACAGATTTACAGCTCCATTATCCTAAAACCAGTGCTGATCTTGATGGAATCTTGGAGGGGGAGGCTGACGCGTGGTTTTTCATGCTGAGGTTCAAGTGCTCTGCTTCATAGACCAGGCCATGGACCATTCATGACCTGAGATCCTCACTGAGGTAGAGCTCTGGGGTTTGGGCACCCAAAGGGGAGAAGAGGCCACAGAACTTTCTGAACAAACCCTGATATTGATGTCAGTGCTGAATTTTTGTATGCAGAAGTTCTGTCCTATGCTCAGAGTGAGGAAGATTTCTTGCAGCAGTCTTTACATGCTGAGCTTTCTAGCCAAATGTAGGTACTGACATTCATCTAACTCTCATTACCACCATGCTTAATGATCCTGCAACCCCACTGTTGTAGTGTGAAGGCACTTCAAAGAGAGCCTGAGACAGGCTCGGCTGCATACCCAGTGAGAAGTAATGTGGAACTACTGGATACTGCTCACTGCTCCCTTTGGTTAGAGGGAGTCACAGCCAGTGCTGTCTTTTCCGCCCATATCCTCAGCTCATAACTGGGACACAGATGGGGCGGAAGATGGAAGGAGCGGCTAATTGCAAGCCCAGGGAACCCTTGTCAAGAGGCTTGAACCAGGATCAGCACTGGGGCAGAACTGTCACCTTTGTAGGTGGGAAGGTGAGAAATCCACAGATCATTATGATCCTCAGTGAAGACAAGTAAGCTAAATCTGTACTGTAACATGGACTAGCATTCAGGAGCAAATTCCTGTCAAGCAGTGGATGATCTAAACACTGCCATTGCTTTCCTGATCCATGAAATGCCTTGACATTGCCTTTGGAAATCTAACCCTAGCAAATATTTTCAGGGGTAAAGATTTTAAAGGGTATTGCTATCTTTCTGACAGTGCCTTTGGTAAGTCTTCTTTTATGCTTCATCTGACAGAGAAAGGAGACCTCATCCCTGACCCCCAAGACATGGCTTTGGCAGTAGGATGCACTCACAGGAGCAGCCCCAGGTAGCAGCTCATCTCACTGCTGTAGCGGCAATTATTCTTCAGTTTGCTGCTGAGTAGTGTTTGAAGTTTCACCACGATACATCTTGCCAATTCACCAGCTCCACTTATGGCACTGTGACAAGGCAGCTCGCAGAGCCCCAGGTAGCTTGCATGCTCTGTACAGTGGGGTCTTAGACAAATGTGCCAGCTGCAGCCAGCCAGTGACTGGCAAGGGAGAAGACTCCCCTTCTGATGTCATTCTTGTCTCCCATTCATTTCTTCTGTCTGTTTGGTTTTTTTTCTGTGTTTTTTTTTGTTTGTTTGTTTGTTTGTTTTTTGGCTTTTTGGCTTTTTTGGTCCCAGATCAGTGACCAGAATGAGTGTCAGCAAGCAGTAAATATGTTGCATGTCACATAGATGCTCCACTTCCCAGGGCATTGCAAAATAAAAGTACAGGTCTGCATGAATCCAGACAGCTTTGGGCCTGCATTCAAACCTGATATTTTGCTAATGTCTAAGAGCTCATATCAGTAAGGGACTGGCAGACAAACTCACCATAAGGAGTTTTTAACTCATATCCTGAAGCTGTAATCTACACTGCATTAACAAGGAGAGATGGAATATGCAGGTGTGCATAGTGTTAAACAAGAATCAGAATTTCATAGGTGTCAACAAGGAGGCACTACTGAAGAACAGAGGATATTAATACATCCTTGTATATAAGCACTCAAGAAGCCGATGGAAATAGGGAATTCTGTGAACAGAAGTACGAAAACCATTGACCGGACCACTGACCACAATTGGATTATGACAAAATCCACTAAGTAAAGAAGATCCACAACTCTGTGTTAAAAAGACCACAATTTCCTCCTCCAATTTATTCTCAGACCTACTATTCCTAATAGCAACAATAATTCCTGTCCACAAGAGTAATGCCAGCTAATAGGTTTTGTGGCTGGTCTATTCTGAAAGATAATAAGAATTAACAGTATCTTGAATTTGCCACATCCTATCGTTATTCAGAGGGAGCAAGGATCCCTTAACTATCAAAGCTATGTCAAGTGGAAGTGAGGGAAATAAAAACACAATGTAGATTTCTCCAGTGGCAGTCAGAGAGAAAAGATTCAAAGCTGAAAATTCACTGCACATTCTTTAGATGAGTCACAGATATCCAAAATAACCACAAAGTGATATGAATGCTTTTTTAAATTTGAAAAAAAAAAAAAAAAAAAAAGACCAAATTCATCTCTAGGAAACAATCTCAGGGAAATTATTCACTAAGAATTGGTTCACTATACATACAGCATTGCATGTCACATGGTCTAATTATAGGAATGAAAGAAACATAGGAATTAGATGGTCTTTTCAAGCCTGTGAGGAGTGTGAACAAAGAATATAATTACACATCGAGCCCGTTGATTAACCAATTACTAGTTAAAGCAGATTTAGACTTTAAATTAATTTGGCTCTGAATTCTGGGGATTTTGGGGCTAAGATAAACAGTGTTTGAAGATTAATTATCCTTGTCTAAGATGAAGGAACTAATTTCAATTTTGTTAGCATGTCGAAAGACTCTGGCTGCTGCATGGGAGAGGGTAGACTGCAAATCTCAGCAGTATTGAACGGATTGATTAAAGTGAATTCTGAGGCTTCTAATCACTCTAATCCTCACACAGAGTGGTTATACTACAGACTATAATGTGCAAGACCAAATTAATATTTAAATGAAAAACAGACCAACATTTACCTGGAGGAGAAAGCACACTGTCTCCAAAGGACTGAAGGAAGTCCTACCAAAAAGTTACATATGCAGTAGTGAGGCAACACTGGAGCACAGCTCTCTGTGCATCTTTGTCCAAAGACTAAGAGCAGGAAAAGAAAGGCACTGCTGTGGTACCTGTCATTTTCTAGTGTAGTATCAGTTTCAATTCACAGATTGTGATAGAATTTTGTAATTGTAACATGACACTATAGTACTGCCAACAGTTCAGCTATGGAATTTTGTAAAGCAAAGACTTCTCTTTTCGAGTGCTATTCCAGAGTGCAGGTAGGTTTCCTCATCAGCATGCCTAGAAAGGTATTCAACTGCCTGAAGTCCCTTAGTGTACAGGACAGTGTTCATACTGTGTTCTTGCTAAGTGCACAATGCCAGAGCCTCCCTGGGCATTGCTGCTCTTCTCTGTGAAATAGCCCTGAGCTGCAACCATCAGGAGTCAACCTTTAGCTTCAAGCCAGCAGCACATAATCATAGAATCGAGGAATATCCCAAGTTGGAAGGACTATCAAGTTCAAATCCTGGCTTCTATTTCCTCCACCTTGGAAGACAAAGATTTCCCCAGCAAACCCTAATCTAAATGCTAGATCCTTTATGTAGAGCAATCAACAAATTCCTTGAGTGTCTTTCAGGAAGCCCCTGGAGAGAACAGTTCTACCACTGCCTGATGAGCACCAACTCCATCTCAAAGTGAAGTGTTACCTAGTGCAGTACAGTGTTGGATGTTCCTTAGCATATTTCCTCTGAAGTCAGTAAAAGGCATTGCAGATCACAAGATCAAGCAGAAGAGACAAATTCTATTTTTAAAAAGCAAAAGCCATATATCTGTACCTCTTTAAGTTTGATGGTTTAACAGCATAGAAAGATAGCCCATATGTCAAACACTAGGTTGTAGAAAACAGTGAAATTGATGAAAGGTTACAGCTTGCTTGCAGAAAGAAAAGCAGATCCAATGAGCTTTCCAGAGTTCAGAGAAGTACAGCAGATCTTACAGGATCTGAGACTGCATGAAAAGGAGTGAATAGCATCTGCATCTGTCACTGATCAGCTTCCAACTTCTGTTGAGCATGACTTGTGTGCTCCTGTCTTGAGCCAGCAAGTGGCCATGCAGCAACCTGAGCTGGGAAAGGAGATGCAAGCCCTGGGCAGCAACACTGAAGTTGATATTGCTGCCCTTTATCAGAGTGCACTGTCTCTCTTCTCACTTTCTTAGTGATACTGGTCACGAAAGTAGTGGCATAAGGTTTTATCTGTGCAGGACCTAGACATCAACCTTGAGTAAGGAGCAAGAAGTGTATATACAGTATCTTTCCCTGAGAACCCTTTCCTTCAAGTAGACTGGTACTGTTATGGCTAGTGCAAACAAATACACACAAACATGAGATACCGCAGTGTGAACTCCAATCAGGTGCAGGTAAACCTGGAGCCCCAGATTTATTCCCTTGAAGACCGACATTGCTCTTCAGCCACTGGAAGATGATTAAGCTTGTGAGCATGTACACGTGAGCATGTACATGTTCTAGACACTAGAAAGTGTCTAGAAATATCTGGTGCACAATCCTGTGGGGTCTTATGTCATTTTCAGAGGAAGAGGGATTTAAAGGCACCCTTGACAAAAGTTATTGATTTTTATATCGCTATTTTTCTTAGTTGAATTTCGTAATGATTCAGAATCCAGTCTTGGAGGAAACCCTCTTATGCTAGGTGCTGTACAAACACATGTCTGTAAATTTCTTCCCCAACTCCCTGCTGTGAGAAATTGCACTGCCTCATCTTGTGCTTCCAGACATCAGAGTGTCTGTCCTTCATCGTGCAGCTGGGGGACATGCACAAGATATAGGTTTCAGGTGAAACTTCAGCTGAGCTGCTAGGATGACAGAGAAGAGGCATATTTCTCTGTGTGAGAACATTGTCAAAAGTAGAATTACTGAGAGCACCCCTGAGGAGAAGGACTGGTGATGTTTGCTGATGAGAAATTCAATGTGAGACAGCAGTGTGCAGTAGCAGCCCAGAAGTCCAGCAGTATTATAGACTGAATCAAGACATGGGCAGCAGAGCCCACGTTTGAATGGATCAATTATTCCCTCCCCTCTGCCCTCATGAGGCCCCATCTGGAGTACTGCATCCAGGCCTGGGGCCCCCAGCACAAGAAAGACAAACAGCTCCTGGGGTGTGCCCAGAGAAGGCCACCAAGACTGGCAGAGGGCTGGAGCAGCTCTCCTACAAAGAAGGGCTGAGGGAGCTGGGCTTGTTCAGCCTGCAGAAGGCCCTGGGGAGACCTCACTGCAGCCTTTAAATACTTAAAAGGAGTTCATAGTCAGGAAGGAGACTGGCTTTTTACATAGTCTGATAGCGATAGGACAAGGGTGAATGGCGTTCAACTAAAAGTGGGTGTTGAGGCCCTGGCACAGGCTGCCCAGAGAAGCTGGCCCCTTCCCTGGAGGTGTCAAGGCCAGGTTGGATGGGGCCCTGGGCAGCTTGATCTGGTGGGTGACAGCCCTGCGTGAGGCGGTGGATTGGAAATGGTTGGGCTGTAAGGTCCCTTCCAGAACAAACCGTTCTACAATTCTATGATATCTAGAGCACCAGCATCACTTCAAGTGTGCCTTTAAACTCAGAATTAAAAAAAAAAAAAAAATCCAATGAGATAATTCATTTTGCCCCAGGGTTTCCTGCATAGTATACCCTGTTTCAGTGGGTGGTATCCCTTCCATTAGCTGAGAGTTGGAACTAGATGGTATTTAATGTCCCTTCCAACTCAAACCATTCTGCGGTAATATGATACTATGACTACTGATAACTGCTATTACATGCACCTCACCTGCATACAATGGACAATTTTTAGCAGATACATTTAAGGAACAAGATGCTTATCTTATGTGCAGTCATCACTTACATCCAGGGAATTTATCCTTTCTTAAATAAAACCTGCTGCTGTGAACTCAAAACCTTGGATTTGTTCAAAACATTGAGATAAGGAAATATCTTCATGGAAATAATTTTCAGAAGTACAGAAGACAACCTTTCCCCCTCCTTCTCTCCTCTTTGAGGCACACTCTCACATCTCCTGTTTAATGTCTTCATTGATGACCTGGATGAGGGAGTTGAGCGAACCATCAGTAAGTTTGCAGGCAACACCAAACTGGGAGGAGGTGTTGATTTGATTAGGTGTAGAAATGTTCTGCAGATGGATCCGGATAGGCTGGATGGCTGAGCTGAGACCAATGGAATGAATTTCTACACAACCAAGTGTTGTGTCCTGTACTTTGGCCACACAACCCCAGGCAATGCTACAGCCCTGGGACAGAGTGGCTAGAAGACTGTGTGGAAGAAATAGACATGAGAGTGTTGGTCAGTGCTCAGCTGAACATGAGTCAGCAATGTTCCCAGGTGGCAAAAAGGCCAATGGCATCCTGGCTTGTATCACAAATAGTGTAGCCAGCAGGAGCATGAAGGCAGTCTTCTCCCTGGACTCGGCACAGGTGAAGCACCCCCTCAAGGACTGTGTTCAGTTTTGGGCCCCTCAATACAAGGCACTGAGGCCCTGGAGCATGTCCAGAGATCAACAAACTTGGTGAGAGGTGTGTAACGCAAGACTTGGGGAGTATCTGATGGAACTGGGATTGTTCAGTCTGGAGAAGAGGAGGCTCAGGGGAGACCTTATAGCTTTCTACAACTACCAAAAAGGAGATTGTAGAGTGGTGGGGATCGGCCTCCTCTGCCAGGTAACTAGCAATAGGATGAGAGGGAATGGACTCAAGTTGCACCAGAAGAGATTCTGTTGGGATATTAGGAAAAATTTCTTCCGAGAAAGAGTGGTCATGTGCTAGAAATGGACAGGGAAATGGATGAGCCATCATCCCTGGAGGTGTTCAAGAAATGTTTAGATGTTGTACGAAGAAACGTGGTTTAGTGGGGAAAAATTGGATGACTGGTCTGGATGATCTTGGAGGTCTTCTGCAAATTTGATTATTCTATGATTCTGTGATCTTCTTTAGCACTCACAGTCTCCCACAGAGAAAATACGTCTCCTGTGTTTCAAGACGCTTTCTGCTAGCTTCAGGACACATGAGCCCTGTCTATGCCCCTGGAACCACAGGGAAACCAAGTCTACACACAGATCCAGTAGGTCCTTACTGTGCACTGAAAACACCCTGTGAAAGGTAACTTGTAAGATGATGCTCTGCTCTCCTGTTCCAGGAAACATAGCACCAAAGTATTGCCAAAATTCACATATAATTATATATATATATGTGTACCTACACATATATGTGCACCCCGTTGTATATATGTGTATAAAAAAAAATATTTTTCACTGCCCTCGCTTACAGAAATAAGACATAGTTTTGGGTGAAATTTTAATAAAATAGCAGCTTGAGTCAGATGCATTTGGCAGAAAGAGTAACAACAGAAGCACAATGGAAAATACTGTGCAGGACTCTTAACAGGAGGTGCTACCAGCTCTGCCTGGAGCCATAAGTTACTGATATAAGCCCCTGCATCTCACAGCAGTTTCACAGGCCTGGTGGGGATAGGGCAGTCAGGATTCTTGCTGGGTGCAGCCTGGGCTGAGGTGCTTGGTGGATGTGAGAGCAGAGCACCCCTGTCCAGGTAATGACCATCCAGAAACATCATCAGCCTGCAGCAGTGCTGGGCAGCACAGCCTTTCCTCTACTGAAGCCATTCTGAACATTTATTTAGTCATGGTCTTGTTTCTGAAGGCTGCTGAGCTCACAGATGCTCCAGCCTGTGCAAGAGACTCTTGCATTTCTCTTCAGCCTTGTACACCAGGGCTTAGTCAAGAAAGGTCTTGACTCCTAAATTCCCCTTAGCTCTGGCTTTAGCTTTGGATATTCTCACTGTAAAGTCATTCCATTTGCTTAAACCTCATGTGTTTGAAAACATTAAAAGTAAAGATTCAGAATAAAAATAAAACAGAAACATGGACGCCAGTTGCGTAGTTTTCCCACACAGGCACACACATACCTCAGAGGTAATCAGTTGCAACAGTGTAGGGTGAAGTCCAGTCCTGGATTATTTGAATGCTACATGTAGTAGCCAGTGATGATTAAATTAGACAGTGCTCTTAAAAATCCAGCCGTACATTCTTGACATTGAGTGTCTGCATTAGTAAAGACCAAAGGCTGTCTACTCGGTGTGCAAAGCAATGCCCTTTGTAATTCCTTCTAAATTTATTGTCTTTAATGTAGTGGAGTCTTGTTCTCATGCTGTGGGATAGGGTCAGGAGGGAGGAGCTGGTGAGTTCTGGCTGTGCCCTTCAAAATCTGGAATATCTCACTCAAATGCTTTTCAACTCTGCTTCTTGTTTTGCTACAGAAGGTCTTCTCTGGCTATTGTTTTTACAGTTTCTCATCCTATGGACATTTCTGAGAAGACTAGTTCTTTCTCTAGTAGATTTTGCTGTTCCTTGAAACTGGGATTAATCAACCTGGCTTCTAGGCTTTATTACCCCTCAAACTGGGGACAAGAGTCTCACACACGGGCAGTTTTGAGAAGTGCACAAATGACAAGTGCTGCAGGCATGGTAAATGTTCAGGTAGCAGAGAAGTAAATGTTTAGGCAGGACATAACCTTTTGCCTTCCTCTAAGCAGCACTGCTGTAGGAGCACCACCGTCACAGAGAAACCACTGGCAGGTACCAGTGACATTGCACATCTCAGGGGACATTAATATGTCCAAGATTTTTCTGTGCTGTAGTGAGGTGCTTCACTCAGTGCTGTGTCAGGTAGCTATTGGGAACAAGTGGATGTACAAAACTATGGACTCACTGCTGACAGCAGGTAATCAGGGTGCAAGCACTACACTGGCTGCTGTGGGACAGCTGGCCAAGTCTATGCAGTGGCACTTAATTGGTTGGAGAAGTAGCAGTAGGTGCAAATATATGAGATGTAGGTGAAGAAGTTAGTAGCATCGCTAGATACTAAGGACATCCAAACACTGTGGACTGATTTGTACTGTGCAAATGCAGTTTTGCTACTGACTTTCTATGCTGATTAGGAGAAACACAACACAATGCATATTTTGCAGCTGTAGATATGCTGTAAATCTTGCCCTGTGCTTCTTCTTCCTCAGCTACTACCAAAATAAGTCCCACATATCTGATGTAAGCAAGTTTTTTCTGTGTGGTTTGGGACAGCCAGTGTCAGCAGCAGGGCAACTTCAGAGTCTCTGTGTACCAGCTGCCACAGTCCCAAATCAAGCGTGCCCCTTTTGCCAAGGTACTCCTGGTTGTTGAATCCAAGACATCTGAGATAAGGTGAGTAGGTATCTACGTATCTACCTAAGCATGCATAAAGGCGAATAGGAAATAGGTTGTGAATGCTCCAGATCTTATGCTAAAATAAATCCACAGGGAACACTACTTACCTCTGTAAGTCCTAGAGCTCTCATGTTGGAAATGAGGTTGGATGATGTGCCCCAACAGTCACATACAGTCGAGGTGAGATCAGAATTAAAGAGCCAGGTCCCCTTCTCACTGTCCCACTGGCAGACCAGTAGGCCATATCGACACTGTAATTATACATTCCACTTTTGCCTCTGGGGCATTTTACGAGAGCAAGATAATTAAGCTCTCCTTCTGGATATCCTCTTTTAATGAAATGGTGCACGTAACACAGCTTGGTATTTATTAACGATAATGAGTTTTTAAAACAATTTGAGGCAGCAGCTCACCTTTCACTTGTGCGGTTGCAGTGCATGTCCAGCATCATTCCCAATTTAATGATGCCACACGTCTCGGGTCAGTCTCCTTTAGAAGGCAGTCTGCAACATAAAATACAGCAGCCTCCATTTGCAGTCACGTCGTTCTGAATGAAAAGCAGGTCCAGGCTTGAGCTAACACAAGCAGATGCTGCCTTCCACCTCTGTTTGAGGTGCTGATGGTGGTTTATTAATTTTTAGCACAAGGTCACAAGTTTACTTGCCTGCTGAATCTGAGTTACTGACCTCGTATCTCGTAGGCAAGCAAACACAAACCTTCAATATCTGACAATCCCGATGTTTCTTAACAAGGAAAAGCAAAACTGTAAACCTCAAATTTATAAGAGCCAGCTGAGGTTACACATTAATACCTTGGCTGCTGTAGCAGAGATGGTCTGATTAGGGCAGTGTAGCTTTATGTCCCAAGGAGACCATGGCAGCCAAAGTCACACCAGTGGCTGCTGGCTGCAGCAAAGGACTGCAATGCACTATGCAGGAAACCCTGGGGCAAAATGAATTATCTCACTGGGCATTTTTCTAAATTCTGATTTTAAAAGCACACTTTAAGTGATTCTAGGTGTCATAGAATTGTAGAACTGTTCTGGAAGGGACCTTACAGCCCAACCATTTCCAATCCGCTGCCTCGCACAGGTCTGTCACCCACCAGATCAAGCTGCCCAGGGCCCCATCCAACCTGGCCTTGACACCTCCAGGGAAGGGGCCAGCTTCTCTGGGCAGCCTGTGCCAGGGCCTCAACACCCACTTTTAGTTGAACGCCATTCACCCTCGTCCTATCACTATCAGACTATGTAAAAAGCCAGTCTCCTTCCCGACTATGAACTCCTTTTAAGTATTTAAAGGCTGCAGTGAGGTCTCCCCAGGGCCTTCTGCAGGCTGAACAAGCCCAGCTCCCTCAGCCCTTCTTTGTAGGAGAGCTGCTCCAGCCCTCTGCCAGTCTTGGTGGCCTTCTCTGGGCACACCCCAGGAGCTGTTTGTCTTTCTTGTGCTGGGGGCCCCAGGCCTGGATGCAGTACCCCAGATGGGGCCTCATGAGGGCAGAGGGGAGGGAATAATCACTTTATTTGCCCTGCTGGTGACCCCTGCTGGAAACCTGAATGATTTGTGAGTTTTCAGTATGATTTTCCTTCTCCAGAAGACCAGGCTGGAACCTCTGGAAGGTGATAGGTTCCATGTATGGCCCAGACCAGGTCTGACTCAGGAGGACTGGAAGTGTGCCTTTGGTGAGATGCAGGCAGAGCCTTCACACGGGGGTGTATGTTGTCATGTTATGACAACATGGTGATGCTGCTGTGCAAGCAGTCAAGGCTGCAAAATTGCAAATGGAGTATGAAGGGTGCAGGATGCAGCACTGAGCCCGGGAATCACCATTATCTCCTTGCTGCAAGACATCTGAGGAGACAGAAGGATCCTCCAGGACACCCCACCACTTCAACAGATGCCAGCATCAGGGAAACAGTTTGGGGCAAGCAATTGGCTTCCAAGTTGGGTAAGGAGCTGTCCAGGAGCCAAAACCTGATGGCAGTTGCAGGAATACAAAGAAGTCACTCAGAGATTCCCTGCTTGGAAATAAAGCTGACAGCGTTTCCCCACATGCTGGTCCTGCGTGCTCTTGCACCATGGGAGCACTGAGCAGCAGGTGCACCTAGCTGCTCTGGTTGCATGTATATTAATACAAGATAGCGAAACTTGATGGGATGGCTTATAAGCCCCACAGGCCCAAATCTGGCTCACCCTTCCCAGGGGATCAGTTCCACAAAGGTCTGAGGAGTTGCACTGGCTGATGCCCAAGCTGAGCTTAGCACAAATACTGCTTAACTTTTCCATGAGACATTAGTGATTCTAATAAATCCCCGCATAACACCTTCATTAAGCAGGATTTACTGTAATATGCGATATATGCTTTATGTCTCACCTGCATAAACAGCCATGTTAACACTATAAATTACAACATTCCTATTAATGGATTGCAGGCACCTCAACCAAGGTGAAATGCTTAATGGTTTTCAGCAAGCACCCAAATTGCAGGAAGCGTGGAGCAGAGTGGTTACAGAGTGTACGAGTGCTGTAAGCCTTGCAAAATTGTTCTTATAAAAAAAACAGAAAGAATCAAAAGATTTAACCTCCCAAAGTTTTGCATAGTGCAGCATTAGCACTAGACTTCAAGGCTTGGTAACGGAAATTGGCTCTGATTTTTTTGAGATATGCATTACATCATAGTCTTCTTTTAGGGCATTATGTCATTCCTGCTGAGACGCATTATCTCTGCTTGGACCAGCATTAGCGATTTTTGCAGGCCTACTGCAGTGTTCCCAAAGCACTGCTGGGAACCACAGATTGAAATCTGAAACGTTTATCTTTTACAAAGCTGAAAGGGGGAAAAGATGTTAACATCAGGCATCGCTGCCTTCTTTAACACTCTCCTGACTCTGCTTCCTTCTGGATCTCGGGTTTGATGTCTTTGAACATGCAGTACAAAGGAGGTAGCCTTTAAAAACTCATGTTAGAGGGGGCAGAATACAGTGTTTCTTCCAAGTCTCTGAGCATTGCCTTTGCAGCTGCCTTAAAAACACATCCCCAGTCTTTACAAGACATCAACATGAATCAGATTGTACCTATGTGTACTGACAAGCTGTATTCCACAGACGTAGTTAGGGCATACATTGAGAATAAAAGGGGGATGCAATGGAAAGCTCTCTGTGACTTGATTCTTATTAAAATTTTTATTTAGCATCAAGCAATCCTGATATTCTGTCTTTCGGCGCATGTAGAAATCGTGCCCACCTGGCTGGATCCTCACATCCTAATCCATTTGAGGACACAAAAGCTGAATTCCAGGAGGCTGATGTTGGAGAGCAGCTTTTGAGCAGGGAACTGAGCAGATATTATCTCTTCTGACTTCAACCATGAAATTAGCAGCCCATTTTGTCTCACTGCATCCAGGGCAGGATTAGAGGCTGTGCCATGGAGAGAGCAGACAGGTGCTTTCAGGATAAAGCATGGATATTCCCCAAACCCATGAGAATCCCAACACCTCCTTCACCACAAAAGCACAATTAGAAATGGGGTCTGAGAAAGCTAAGTGGAAATGGGAAACATCCAACCATGACTAAATTACAATTCCCCTTCTTATTATAAACTGACTAATGCTATTCATTGGAGGGCTTTATTTTTCTGCTCCATTTTTTCTTAAATTATTTGTTTCAGTGGGTTGTCACATTTTGGTGCTTTAAGGCTCTCTGCTGCAGCTGAAGTATGTTTTCTAGAAAGATTGTAACAGCAACTGTTTCATCATAAAGAAATGATTAGTGGCACAAGCAGAATTCAGGTGACAGGACATCATTTCATCCTGCCAGAAACTGCTTTCCCACTTGGACTGAAAACATTTCCCTTTCTTCATTTCCTTTCAGATTGCAGTACCTGAATAATATAGCATTAAAGAGGAGAACAAGTCCTTGTGTTTATATAACACCTGCCATCCCCACCCCAAACTCCATGTTCATGAAGAGGACTCTCTAGCCCCAGCTGCAACCCTCCACAGGCAGAAATGTTATGTCTGGGGAGCCAAGTGCTGTTAGTACTTAACATTCCCGAGGGATGAATGTGGCAAGCTCCCCTCCTCCTGCTCTTCCTGATTGTGGCAAGGTAACTCAGTAAGGCTGTTACCTACAGGCAGGAAAATCCAGTCTGTTTTGTCAAAAAGACAGCCACAAGAGGTGAAAAAAAATGGGTGAGTTTCCAGATATCTTCACCAAAAATACATTTGTGGAGTTTTTGACATTGATTCATTTCAACAGGAAAAGGCAATGATGTGCTGTAATAACTCACCCAAGGGAAGATACTTATCCTACCACCCGAAGCAGGAACAAAGCAGCCTGCAGACAGGTGGGATTACTGGCAGCTGAGTGCTCCAAAAGGTCAGGGTCTGATGTCATATATAACACAGGGGAAGACGCTAGATTTGCCAAGGTGAAAAGCTATTACAGACTGGTGCTTTATGGGTCCTGCACGGCTCAGGATGTTTGGCCACAATTCACTAGCAGAGGAGAATATATTGATCTGAAAGATCCATGCTTCTGAAAGTTGCTTTAGTTAAGGCACCACAGCAAAGTGCACTTAAAATTCAGAGCAAGTGAGTACAAGCACTTTTGTTCCACACCTTGAAGATTAGTAAAACTACAGTTGTGGCACTGTAACGTCACAGGACCAAACTCTGCCCCTAATCAGCATGGCATAAATCTGGATTATCTTCTTGAACTCTTGTAGAGCTACTTCAGCTTTAGGCAGGTTTGAACAGGTACAGAATTTGGCCCATGGTGCCAAGCAATGGACTCATATCAGACAGAGCCCATATTGTGGGAACTCCTGCAGGTTTTGTGCTGCGGATGGCATCCTCCAGGTGCAAGGAGGCCCACTCTAGCAAGAGGTGCAGGAGCTGAACTTGTTGATCCTTATGGGTCTCTTCCAACTCAGCATCTCCTATGATTCTATGATGACCAGTGCCAGGTGACATCACCTTGGCAGGAAAAAAGCTCCAGTCATTCAGGGAGATGCAAGTCGGGGTACTCTCTCAGCTTCCCAGCAGACAGCAGGTCCCTTCAAGACCCGGTGTGTCCTTGTGGCAGCGGGATGCTTCCTTGCAGTGGGGTGCATGTCCTCTGACTTCTTGTTGTCAGAAAGCAGTGGGCTCCACATCCTTCAAGCACCTGGGAGGCAGACCCTGCATAAGCAGCCCCCTCAGCTGCAACAAGGACAGTGAGGCCAAAGCTCTGACCAGAATTAGTTAAACTCACATCTTAAATATTCATTTAACTTCTGTTCTTTTCCTTCCAACATCCTCAGACATAATTTACAAAGGGGTTCTTTTGATTTTAATTAACTTTTAATTCCTTTTCCTTTTCACCAATGGTGTGAAATTAGAAGCCTGCTCCTGATTCTCCACTGCATGGCTCTGGTTTTACAACTGAGTGCCTCAACTGATTTTACTCTTCCCTGAGCTGTGTATCATCTCACTGGTGAATTTATGCCCACAGAAGACACCAGCCTGCTACAGTCGCAGCGGGAATGCCTTAAAGCACAGGGCTGTAGCTCACAGCTTTAACTCTGGATTAGAGGGAGAAGGACTTTTTATTAGCAAGCAGATCTGTTAAATAGCTAATTTTAAAGGACTGGGTATAACTTGGTAAGTTTTCAAGGAAAAAAAAAAAAAGGCAAGTGTATATGAAAGCTCATATTTACTTTTTGTACTTTTGACATGCAGAGATTTGTTTTAGAATGCTGTCCCAATTTCCATTCAATGCTGAAAACAAAACTTTTCTACTCACTATTTTGAAACACCATTCTCCACTTTAAAGATGATCCAAGTGCCCCCCTAAAAAGGTAAAAATGTTTTGGAGAACATTAAGCAATGCCAAAATGAAACTGAAATAGCTTTAAAAGGTCAGCTAGCATTTTGGCATTAGTTCAGTAACATTCTTCAAGCTTACTTGTTGCTTGTTTGGTGGCTTTCTCACCATTTTTGTTTCGATTGTCCACAGGATCACGAAGCTTGTTTTTCATTTAGAAAACCAAGCCGACAATGGCAGGACAGGATGGAAGTCCAAGGCATTACAGCGGACACATGAATTTGCCATTCTCTCCAGATCATCATTTATTATCAGATCATAGGCACAAAAATCTGGTTTTGGAGTGCCCAAAGCCTTTGGCTTTGCCCACAGCCATCCACCCACATCCTTGACCCTGAGGAACCAGTATGTTTGCTTACTCTGTAACTGGTGATAATTTATGGACAACATATGCCTTGTGTCCTGTTCATAAAAGAACATACAGGGGTCTGGTGAAAGCCCACCACAGCCTCTCTATTGACCTCAGCCACATTTTCATGAGGTCAGGCTTGAACAGCAAGTTCTCGCCTGCTCTGTAATAGTGTTACTGGAAGTGGGAGTTTGAGTGGACTCCTTTTTGATGTGGTTTCTTCACTCTCAGTGAGAGTTTATATAGCAAAATAGATGTTGTTTTTTTTGTTTTGTTTTTTTTTTTGGTTGGTTGGTTTTGGTTTTGGTTTGTGGGTGGTTTTGTTTGTTTGTTTGTTTGTTTGTGTTTGTTTGTTTGTTTGCTGTTGATTTTTATTTTTATTTTTTTAATTGTATCTGTAATGGATTACATCTGTCACTCATTTTATAGCCTTGTGACTTAAAGGCTTTTAACTTTCAGACTACTGAGAAAAATTCACTCTGGCTGAACGCTAACACAGTCTAGCATCTGGAATCATCTTTTATACCCTGCTACAAGGCTCAGCTCTCAGCGCAGTGCAACTTGAGCATCTGGGCAAGAATGTGTTGGTATTTATGGAGGCAAAAGTTGCTACAATATTATGTTTCACTGTAAAAGTAACCCTCAACTAGACACATGCTCCATGTTGCATCAGCATGCTGCCCCGATGGGGTGAGCAGGCAGAGCTGCAGGAGAAGATGAGTTTGCATGACACATGTAGGTACAGCACATTGGAACTAGTGCTGCAAGGCCTCTGTGGCAGAAGCTTCGCTTTTCATCACAAAGTCGCTATCACCAATGAAAGCACAACACCAACACAATGAAAGGTACCCATTTAGGCAAAATGTGGTGTACACAGTTCACTCGCCATACCTGGATTAAAACAAATTGCAAGACAATGCTGAGTAGTAGTGCAAACAGCTGCCAATAGGGATGGGCTCACACATGAGAGACAGGAGGGTTGGGGCATCTTCATGATGTGCAGAAATAGTAATCAAGGCACACTGAAAGTTAGACTCTGCTTCTAGCAGTAAAGCTGCAAAAGCAGGGCAGCCTGTGTTCTGTATGCAGAGTTCCCTTGGGACTGCAGAAGAGAGGGAGAAAAGAAGTGTGTCACATCCCGGCCAAAAAGAGATCCGTATCTGAAGTAGATGCTGTGGCTGTGGGATGATACAAAGCTTTGGAAGCGCTGCCTGTTTCTACCTTTTCCTTGTGCCCAGGTTTCATGTTGCTGCTCCAAAGGCAGATGAAATGCCAGGAGGGCAGGCCCTCACTGCCTTGCCCAGGAGGCTAAAGAGAACTCTCTTGCCCTGACCAGTGTCTATAGAAAAGGACAGCCATTTTCAGCTCTGCATTGTACGTGGAGAAATTAATTTCAGTATTTGTGGAGAGGCCAAAATAGTATGCAGTGACCCTTGCCCCAGCATACTGGCTGGAATGTCTTCACCTTCCAAGCCATCTTGCAAAGTCTGAGAGGGGTTTCTCTGTTTTCTCCTCATCATTGCAGCTGACAACCTGCCCATCCTTTCTTTTGCGCCTGGAGTATAACTCCAAGAGCTGCAGAAAGTCATCTGGGTGCAGTGGCACAGAGATGTGGCTCTTAGGAAGGAACAGCTTCTTTGAGCTGCACAGCAAATGAGGTAAGAGTCAAGACACAGCCATAAAAGTCAGTGCATATCATGCAAACTGCAGCCCTTTTCTTCCAGTTTAGGCAGTAGCTGACAAAGGAGGAGAAGAGCCAGGTGTTTTCTCCAATTTCCCTGCATTTCCACGCTCACTGGCTGTAGTGCAGCGCCCAAGTAGAGCTGCAGCCAAGCTATATAGGAGCAGAGCGAACTTAGCTGACACAATTTTAGAAATGAACTCAGTGAGGTGAAAAGATCATTTTTCTCTCCTGACATTTTCAACTACTTAGTTGCTTAATTATCTGTTTCCAGAATGTCTCCCTATAAGCACCAGCAATTTTGCCCATTAGCAATTAGTGAAAACAGTTATTCTACTGAACTTTGTGCAGTTGAATAAATAGATTAATACTCAACCTTCTGAATGTGTCTACATGGGGCAGATTCTCAGCTGGAGCAAGCTGACTTAGCATTACTCAAATTAACGTTTTGCTTTTGTACTTAAAAAACAACTTGAAAATGACAAATCTTCTTTTGTGTGTTTTGTTTTTAAGAATGACTTTATTCACTGTATTTAACTATTCTAGCAACAATATGCTCCCTTGTCATGCAAAGACTTTCAGCAGTAATCCACTGAACAGATAAATTTCTGCTTTGCACCTATACTCGCTGTTGACGTACACAGTTTAATAAACATTAACCAGTAAAACTATTCCAAAAGATACCAGGTTGGAGCAAGCTTTAATGAAATCACCTTCATATTACATCTTTCTGCCCAAATTATCATAACAATTTCAAAGAGGAGAACTTTTAGTGAAGTTAGGCCACAAGTGTTAATTACCCTGGACCATTAAAGCTTGCTAATGGAGGATTCGCATCACAAATGTAACAGTGTAATTGGACACATTTTTATCATCTGTAAAATGATACACAGAGGGTCACTCCGGAAGGCAAACAATCCAGTTCTGTCTATCAGAGACTTTGTAATGCATCAAATTCAGTATTTATGAGTTATCTGCTCCTGCATTAAAATAAAGAATAGAGAAAGAAGAGATATTATATACTTTAAAAGAAATGTATTCTACAGGAACATCTACAGAAAGAAAAAAAATTCTGAGAAAGGTCCCTTTCCCTTGTTTCTGAATTTTCCCTCTCAGTTTTTGTACTCCATTTATAACCACGTTCTCCAAGAACTTATCCTTGCTATTTTAAAACTGTTTCAACTTCAATCATGCAGACGTGCATGTCTTCTTTTCTTGAGGACTACTCATTTGCTACAGGAATTGTGCCTTTTTTACCTTATTTAAAAAAAAAAAAAAAAAAGGCTTAGAGAGCTCTGCATGGCTTGGTCAGGGCAAGGACCCTGAAAGACTAGCTGCATCTGTCTCATTTGTGCCCACAGTGCAGCTCCCCTCTGCCATCGCCTGTAGGCCAGCTCAGAAGAGAATGGAAATAGTAAGTGCTCATGTCTCCAGTGGCAAAACTTGGGATAGATTATTGAGTATCTCACAGCCTGGACTGCAGGTCAGCCTAACCAGAATCAGAGCCCCCAGAGTGCCCAAATGCAAGGGCAAGGCCGTGACCAGACCAAGGCCTGACCTCCTTCACACACCCATACCTGGGCCATATCTCTCTCATGGCCAGGGACTCTTACTGTAAATGGAGATTTCACCCATGTGGGTGCAAGCCACATGCAAGTCCACCGTGCTTCCTCTGGGACAATTGGTGCAGAATGCCAGCCTCCACTGAGGGGCAGATTTTCCCCCATGTGTGGAGGGAACATAGACAGGGAAAGCTGTCAGCATGCAGAGGGAGACATTCAGAGTCTGGTGGGAGGAGTGATAACCCCATCTGGGCTACCACACCATACCCCTAGAGAAAGCCTCAGTACAAGTGTCCTGGGTGCAGCAGCTCCTGGCATATTGCGAGGGACCAGTACATGGTTCAGCCACCTCCAAGCAGGACACAGGCATGGTTCATAGGAGGCAGTGGATCACAAGGATATTGTTCACCAGCAGCCCATATGATTTTAACCATTGGCTCTAGGAGTTGCGTGCCCTGTGTGCCATGCCTCTTCATAGCATCGTCACCAAGGCAGGTGTCACACAGATACTGCCCTTCCGTGAATAAACACTTTTAATAGGAAGCCTCAGACTCTTCACTGGCAGCGAAGAACAGGGCACAGGCACAGTGAGCTTATTTATTTCTGAGGAAAGTCACCTTTTCCAGAGCAAACTGCAAAGTTATGCACAGAAACAGCAGCTCAACATGGAAGGATGGAAGGAGAACATCCACTCTACTTAAGATCGGAGAAGTGCAGGAGCTAAGGACATGATTTTCCAGGATTTTGGCTTTCTGAAGACCAGGGACTTGTAAATGACTTGCTCTGAACACAAGCTCCTCTTTCACCCCAGAAAAAATCAATAGGACAGGTTCACAGAAGTAACAGTGCTCCTCACCTTCAGCTCACAGGTAGGTGAATATCAGAGCTGAGAAGAAAATATTCCCCTCACATAAAAAAACATCTTTCAGAAAAGGTGACTGTCTGAAGGTGCCCTGTGATGGCAAAACAAGGAGATGTTTTCATGGCAGCTGGGGTCTCTTCACAGCTTGTTTTTAGCAAGCCCCCTCATCAGGACAAGAGCAAGTGACTTTCTTTGCAGAATGGCATCTTCACAAGCACAGAGCTGATGTGTAGGGGAAATCCTACTGCCTTATGTGGACTCTTGAAACCAGGAACGCACCCAGGAGACACAACTGCCCATCCTAAAGCAGCGAATTTTACATTTTCAACTCCATCCTCACCATACCTCACCACAGCCATGCAGGTACTCAAACAGCTGTTATTCCCTTCAAGCTATCACTCTTTGTTGGCTCGTTCAAAACATACTATCAAACACTGTTTTCCTGAGCTGGTTATTTAAATCACTTTTCACAGTTGCTTCTATTTTCTCTATTATCATTAACGTTTAGAGTGTTTATAGATCGGGTGCTCTGTAAAGCAAGGACATAGCTGTACTCTCTTCAGCTGCAAGGTCTTTCTGAAGACAACATTCTTCAGTCAGTCTGGCCTTTTCAACAGCACTTCAAGGGCCTCATCTACTGTCAGTGGATGGTGCTGCTCCTGAAGTTCAGGACACATAAACCTTAGCACCAAGTGGCAGCTAAAGGGAAAGGGAATAGCATCCAGGCTATGGCTTTCTTACAGCTGTTTGTGCAGTGTGTCGTTTAAGATAAAAGAATCCCTGGTTCCTCTCCCCATTCAATCTGAAATGCTTCCCACAGTGCTGATGAGATGACATTTCTGGAAGCATCGTGTTTCAGCAGCTCTGAACTTAACAAATGAGTAAGGCATGAGCCATATGTTCTGAAATTATTTAGGAAAATTTGGGGAAAACCCATCCCTGTGAGAATGTCCCTTTCCTTACTTCATCTACGACTGCATGCCCCAAGTTGATTTGAATTCCTCAGAGCTACGAAGCTGGGTGTGACTTGTTGGACACCAACAAAGACCACCACAGTGTTCCCAGACAGGGAAGGTCTGTGTGTAACACACAGCACCAGCTGTGCATGGATCTTGTTCCCAATGCTTCACAGGGCCATGTTGACTCTAGCCATAGCTCAGCCACGGGGCCCTGCAGCTTCTGCACAATATGATTTGTCCCAAAGACGTGCCCATGCCTAGCCAGCATAGGTTCATGAAGTGATCCTGCTTGATCAACCTGATCACCATCGACAGCCAGGTGACCTGCCTGATAGATGGGGGAAAAGATGTAGTGTAGCCTACCTGTACTTTAGAAAAGCTTTTGACTATGTCTCCCATGACATTCTCCTGGAAAAGCTGGGAACCCATGGCTTGAACAGATGTAAAGGTAAAAAGAAAAAGGTGAAAAAAAAGGTGAAAAACTGGCTGGAGGGCTGGGCCTTGAAAATGATTGTGAACAGAGACAAATCCAGCTGATGACCCGTCTCTTGTGGTGTTCCTCAGGGGTCAGAACTGGGGCCAGCCCTGTTTAATATCTTTATTGTTGATCTGGACGAGAAGATGGAGTGCGCTCTCAGAAGGTTTGCAGATCACATCGAGTAGGGAGAAAGCACTGGATTGCCTGGGAGTAAGAAGGTCCTACAGAGGGATCTGGACAGGTTGGATTGATGGGCTGAAGCCAGTTGAATGAAGTTCATCAAGTGCTGGGTCATGTGCTTTGGTGACAGCAACCCAGGCAACACTAGAAGCTTGGGACAGACTGTCCAGAAAGGAAAAGGATCTGGGTGTGTTAGCTGATGGACAACTGATTGTGAGCAAGCAGTGGTCACAGTGACCCAGGTGGTCAAGAAGGCCAAGAGTATCCTGGCTTCTATCCGAAGGAAGTAGTGCTGACAACAGGAGCAGGGAGGTGGTCCTTCCTATGTACTCAGCACTTTTGAAGTTGCAATTCAAGTACTGTGTTGAGTTTTGGCCCCCTCAGTACAAGAAAGGGATTGAAATCCTGGAGGGTTTCAGGAGAAGGGCAACAAAGCTGGTGAGGGGTCTGAAATACAAGTATTATAGGGAGCTGCTGAGGGAACTGAGACTGTTCAGTCTGGAGATGGCTCAGAGAAGACTTTACTGTTCTCTATGGTGACCGGAAAGGACGCTGTGGTGAAGTGTGGGACAGTCTGTTCTTCCAGGTAATAGCTACAGAACAAGAGGAAATGGCCCTAAGCTGCAACAAGTGAGGCTCAAGTTGAATGTTAGGAAAAATTTATTCTTGGAAATAGTGGTGAATTTGAACAGGCTCTGACTGTGGAGGTGGCAGAATCACCATCCCTGGAGGTATCCAAGAAAAGGGTATATGTCACACTGACAGATATGGTATAGAGCACTCACAGGCATGGGCTGATAGCTGGACTAGGTGATCTTAATGATTCTATTATTCTCTGATACCCATGCAGATGCAGAGCCACAGGGAGGATGTACAGGCCAACTAGCAGTACTTTCCACTACTAAATACAAAGTTAACAGCATCAGGCTTTGCTTAGACTGTGGTGGCAAAGGCAAAGAAGTTTAAGTGAGTGCAGGGTCACCTGTATCTTCTTGGACACCTCCCTGACTGCAGCTGAAATTCAGCCAAATACCCTGCAGTGATGGTTTATACATCTCTGTCAGGAGCAACCTGCTGAAATCTTTAAAAACTGAGTGGACATCCCTTTCCCTCAAGTTCAGTGCATATCAGTGCCCTCTTCTCACCTAGGGCAGTTGTAGCTGAGCAATATGAGGCATACATCCCAGATGGAGAAAAAAGACAAAATGGAGAAGTGCCATGAGCTTAAACATACAAGCAGCATTTTCCATGCCATCCTCCCTTGCTTGTTTGTTCTGCTAAGTTAATTGCTGGAGGTAAGTGCCTAATAATCAGATGTTCAGAGGATGATGAGAACATTTAGCAAACAATGAATCTGACAGCAGTCTCATCTCCCAAATCTTTGAAAATCTACTGGAAGTCTGGAGGAGTAAAATGAAATTTGAATTGTTTAACCTGAAAAGCTCAGCATGGTTAAGTGATGGTGGTAAAGTGAACACACACACACAGATACACAAAATACATGATACCAAGCATGTCTGGTCTGGCTGTTCAACAGAGAAGACTGAGGGCACCTGTAGACATATATAATAATCCTTAGAGTTGATGGACAATGTAATCAGACTTTCTCTCTGCAGATAAAAGGAAGAGATAACCCATAAAATGTTTTAGTCTATTTGGTAGCAGCACTTTCAATGTTCTCTGCAATTTATTGTAATAAGTGCTGTTTATGATTTATCATCACACCATGTAAACACCGCATCTTAAAGTACAAGCTCTTTTTACTTTATTTGCATTACTTAGCTACTGGTTATAACAGAGACTGAATTTACCCTAAAATCTGTTCCAAAATACTTTTTTTTTTCCTCGTGAATATAGAAGTCATTGCTCAAAGCACAGTTCTGTACACTTCTGGCATTCACATTTCTAAAAAGATGCTGACAGTCTCAAGATATTGAAGATAAGGGCTGTGTAAATGATTTTTGGGCTGAAAGAAGCACGGGGAAAGATTTCAGGAGCCTTGTTTGCACACTTTAGCAAAGTGACATTCCCTGTGGCTTCTTTAGGTAGTGAAAATGCTGAGTCCTAGAGGCCCTTCTAAGTTCAAGTAGAAATGCACTGGAAAAACAATGAGTGTAAATCAAAGAAGGAAATTCAACTACAAGAGAGATCACCATCTTTATGTAGAGTTGGTAGAAACAAACAAGGAAAGCTGATCAAGAGCAAGCAGCTTGATAGAAAGTTTTGTTTTGTCTTGTGAAGTTAGAAGTTTTGTTTTGTCTTGTGAAGTTAGAAGAACATGTGAACTGCAATCACTGTCCTTCAGTGTAGAGAAATACAAATCAGGAGGAAATATTTTTCTCTTGCCTTAGCCTTGGTGATCAGAAAACATCTAATCTGCAGACATGAAAACAAATTCAGCCTCACCACCCTCATGTTTTCTCATGCCCACTTAAAAGCCCTGGCAAAATCACCCAATAACACCTCTGATATGCTGAAAAACATAATGTTTTGCACCAGAAATGAAAGCAGATAATTTTGTAAAGGTCAGATTCTCCTATCTGAATGCCACAGGCAGGCTCATCTGCTCATCTTACTTATTATAAGAAATTAATAAAACCATTACCTCACCAAGCCTACTCTGGACAGATGGTTATCTTGCTAAATAGATGGCTTAACATAGCAGATCAGCTTCATGCTGAGGCAGGAGTCCAGAATATTTTTGATCTGTTGTCTAGAAGCTGCTGCAACCACTTTCCCTCCCTTCTAGGAACAGCAGGGGTTTTTTTGTTCAGACAGGTAATGATGGAAAAGGCTGTCCAACAGAAGCAGACACTTGGTCTGTGAATAACATGCACATTAGCCACTTCTGTGGCAAAAATTAAAAGTTATCAGTCCGAAACTGTGATTTGGAGCCACCAAAATGAGATGTTTCTTTGTTTTTATAATACTTCAAAGATCATAGAAGAATACAATTGCAACTATTTTCTGATGCTGCTCCTTGGAACTATTATTTTT
The DNA here is from genome assembly GCA_023055505.1 of Callipepla californica brunnescens. Classification (NCBI taxonomy): domain Eukaryota; kingdom Metazoa; phylum Chordata; class Aves; order Galliformes; family Odontophoridae; genus Callipepla; species Callipepla californica. Next base: position 3,790,387 of record JALIRH010000052.1, on the reverse strand, counting down.
AGTCCATGCAATTCTCCTCTAGCTCTGAATTTCTGGCAATGCAAAGCAGTTGCTGGGCCAGGAGTTAATGATTATGAGATAAGCATTTATCTCACTTGGTGCCATGTCGGCTTGTTCTACTTTCAAATATTATTTGCTCTTATGTATGCTGTTGCTCTGCCAAAGCTGAAGAAAAATTATTATTCTTTTTCCAAGAAAGATAGCACTATAACTTCATTCCAATTAACAGTGTGGGTTTTAAGTACAATCTCTGTATTGCTTCTTTTTTTCACTCTCATTTATCACTATTGCGTGCTTGTCATCTGTTATTCTATACTCTTGCAACAGTTTTCCCGTATCTGAAGATATGCTTGTGGTAGGGATGACTTGGGCACAAAATGAATTTTCAAGCTCTTGTCTGAAAGGACAGAGGTCTCAAAGGTTATATCGATTTTCTGGCATGCTTATTCACGTTCCAGAATGGTCCCAATTACAAACATTTACTAAGTAGCTTTCCCCAGTGCTGTACCCTGCATTCCCTTTGAATTTGTCCTTACCTTTCATTTTCTGTTCTGCAGGATGGAGCCTCAGGTTACTGTCAGACAGCCAGAGCTGTTTACAGCTTCCTGAGTGTTGCTGTTCACTGTGCAGAGGAAGCTGGAATCTGTGTGAAGGATCAAAAAGAGAGCATCAACCCCTGTTCCAGTAATTTACCTAGGGATTGTTTCTTCACGTCTTTTATTCTCAGTGTAAGTGGATTGATTCAAGGATAAAAATGGAAGGCATTTCTCTCCACAGAGCACATTTCAATTTAATCGAATTTTTCCCTCTATACAAGTGGGCCATAGAGTTATCAGCCAATGTCATGTGTATGTAACCCCACCTTTGTTTATTGTTATTTATCTGATAACTGGAGTTTTGTAAAAGTCAAAAATTTTAATTATGATATGCTTTACTATACTGAATATGGAGTGAGAAATACAGAACACAAGGAGTTCTCCCTACCTCAGTAAGATATGAACCTGTAAATCCAGGTTACACTGGCCAGAGAGCTCTCGTCCTTTTTTTTTCCTGATCATTGCCTTCCACAAATGCAGTTTGCCTATGTCTCGATGCCTCAGGTCCATAGCTTACAGTTTTCTCTTTTTTTCATCGGTCTCTGTTTCTTTAAGTTTAAATCTGAGTCCCAGTCTACTTCTTATTTTGTCTTAACTTTCTACTGACCCAATAAGGACATTCTTTAAATTAAAAGTTAAATTACTTTATAACTAAAAAGAACTATTGATTGATTCATACTTCCCTTTTTCAACATATGTTATAGTTGTTAACAAATTAATCTAACTGGTATTCCTGTGAGACAAATCTCATTTTTATTTCCCTTGATATTTAGAATTTTCTGAAGACCAAACTGATCAGTAATGTATTGTTCTGGCTTTTCAGAAGCTAAACTCCACCAACCTCAGAAAAATATTTTCTAAAATGTTTTTGTCATGTTTTTGCCTTTTTGGTCATGAGATGATAGAAAACAGAAAGAAAAGTCTGTGTGTGTCTCAAGCTATTACGAGTTCATCAAATTGAAGTACCTAAACCACACTAAAAATAGCAGGGTTAAATTAACTCTTGTGATATATAAAAGAACATTCCTCAAAAAATTGACATTTGGCTTCATATATGAAGCTATGAAACCATGAATCCATGTTTATGTCTGTTCAAAATTGTACTATAAATTAGACACGCTTTGAGTTTTGCAGCAAGAAGGATTCAATATAACAAATAAATAGTATCATTTCCAGCAGTAAGTGCCAAACATTCAAAAAATGCAGCAGGTAAGAACATTTTAGCAAGAGAGGCTGGCTGTCTGCTAAAATGAGAGAACCTAGAACTATATATTTTTTTCCTTTTTAAATTTCTCTAAAGAAAATAGTAATAGGTACAAAGAAATAATCTAAACTCGTACATAAAATCTGCTTTAACAATTTTTTTGCCTTGAGGTATATAATCAAGACTAAAAAACACAACATAAAACCTCAGCAAGAATATCAGAAATAATTGCATCTCACTGCTTCTTCAGCCCCTCTTGCTCTTACTGGTGATGATGCTTAACATAAGAAAATCAGTTGGGTAGAAATGTTACAACTTATTCCTACTCTTTAGGAATAAATACAACCTTCTGGGCAGATAATATCCTGCCAGCTGCACATGGAGCCTGAAGTGTACACTGCCTTTCTTTTATTAAAATATGCTCTGGGATGAGGGGATGAGTCAGGATGTTAAAGGCTTCCTTAAATCCCTCAAATTCATGCAAAGGCATAGATCTGAGAGCAGAGAAAGGAAATTGCCTGTAATTACACACACTTCACCCAAAACTGCAGAAATGTCTTTAGCAGTGCTTTCGTGTCTGTGCAGCAGGGCACCCCTGCACCTGCAGCAGCGCATGAGACACTGCAGACACATGCTTACATCATTATCTGTTAACAGCCAGCAAAAATATGTTTAACAAGAGAGCAGGATCCATATCACATAACCTGTTAGCCCATCAGATTAAGGTGCCTAACACTGCAGTGTCTGAATGTAAACACCCAGGCTCAAAGCAGCTCAGCATGGCTTTTTCAATCTCCAATGCCTGCAGAGCAGCACAACCTATTCACACAAGAGTATGTTGCTTTAAAGGCACCAGGAGGGAGGGGGGAGGGCTGGCCCATTCAAGACTCCCTCCAGATGTCTGAGAAGCGCAGGTCACCTCCAGTATATGAACTGCAGCCACCTGAGCCTCACATTAAGGTATATGAGTGTAATAGTGACCTTATACCAAAGGTATGGACAGTGTCATGTTCTGACTCAAATTGGCTCTAACACTTTTATGATATATACGCTCACTGAGCAGCTTTCTAGATAGACATTCTTCCCTTTCTCTTTTTTAAAAAGCTCCTTGTAATGACATATGATTCTTGCATTTACTTCAGGTGGCAACTGACTGCTCCAAGAGGGAGGCTTGCTATGCCCGCCAGTGGTTCAAAGCTGGCACAGACACAATGGACAGTGAGGTCACTCATTCAGTCATTATGTCAGCTGCTGCAGTTCTGCATTTTCTCCCCAAAAGATCTTTTCCTTCTGCACTTCTACTCTACAGTGACGACCACACAAGCTAGGGGAGGGTGATTGCAATGGTGGTACAGGACAAATGTGTGGCCATCAGTGCTGCCTTTTCAGCAGCCCCAAGTGAAGGTGGGATCCAACTCTGAGCAGAGCATGCATTCCTCATACTTGAATCTGCACGGGATGTTCAGAAGGACTCGGGAGTTTGGCCAATACTGTTAGTGTGACCATCTGTTAATAGACTTTCTTTCCTGAAATGCACAGGAGCCTCCCTCTTGACCGCTCTCAAAATTGATTTAAATTGAATAGTTCAAAAGTCACCAAAGTGACAGATGGAGGCTAAGGCTGCGTAAGCACAATCTCCCCAGGAAAGCAGGGAAACAACAGAGAAATAAGACGAAAGAATGAAGAGGCTGGTTTTGCTAGGACATTGTAGTGACTATTCAGTTCAGCAGCGCAGACGAACATTACTTTTCTGGCAGTAAATTGATTCTGATTTCTGTGACCAAAAGAAAAAGATGCTTTAGAAATCCTGGAAATCCAGAATACACCCTGAAAAAAAAATCACGTCTGACATCCACTCTGAGACAACAAAATGAAGAAAACAACACTGTAGTACAAGGAAAAAAAAGAATGACAAACATATTTCAGCTTCTAAAATAAATTTGGGCTGTTTCTGAGGTGTCTTTCCATTTTCCAGATCCAGAAACGAACAGAAGGAAAAATATGCAAACTCTAAGGGAACATTTATTTTAAAAATTGTCTGGCCATTGCTGGAACATTGGAGAACTGAATAGCTAAATACTGTGTGTCAACCAAAAAAGGAAATGACAAATGAACCAAAGCTATTTTTGGTGCAACTGTACCTAAAAACAACAATAAAAAACGAAGACCTGCAATATAAAAAAATTCAGTTTATTGTGTTTCACCTTCTGACCCCAATCATGAAATCAGTTCTGTGCCCTACCTGTTTAGTTAGACCTACCTGCCATGTAGGTAGATAACAGATCTAGCTGAAACAATTGTGCCATTGTCCAGGAAGGATTATTGCTGCTGCACTCTGCAGAAAAGAAAAAAGAAAGAAAGAAAAAAAAAAGTAAAATACTGAAAAATGGTGAGGACATTAAAAAAATAATTATCCAGTACACCCTGTCTCAGCAGTCAGATATTTTCCTTGAAGCTGAACAGCTTCCCTAAGCACTGTACAAACCAAACCCCCTAACCCCATTTGCCTGCTGGCTCCCCTCTGCTCTTCCTCTCCTCCACTCTTTCCAGGATGTGGCTAAAGTTGCCAAGAATGTCTCAGAGTGAAGACAGAACATGATGAACTTGTTTTTTCCATGTACCATGGAGTGGAGTCTTGTTTCCATCTGGCCAGCTCACGGCTTCATTCTGCAAACAATTTTAGGTTTGAAACTCTCTTTGACTGACATAGGAGAAATGTTTTGGTCTAGTCCTGCTCCAGCATCAGGTCTCAGCCTGCTCTCTCTCATGCCAATGGCCTCTACCTATCACATCCTCCTACCTTCTTCTCTTTCTCTTCCAGGCAATATGAAATTCTGCAAGAAAAATGTCATCACATCCCAAGAGTGCAGTGATTCACCTTGGTATGCACATCCTATTCTACGTATCGTTAATAAATCCAATTCAATTTGTTCTTCATGAAAATGTTTCATCATCATTTTTTGTTTTCCTTCTTCAAAAAATAAAATAACTTCTTTTAAGGATACAACTACCTGAGGTTTTCTCCAGCTTTCTCCTTTTTATGACTGGTGTGGATCATTACTCAAGGTAATGAGGTTAAAAACTCTTCAGTTTCTGAGCTTTCAGTCTGAAAGCAGTGCTTTTTCTAAGTGGTTGAAGCTCATGCAAGTCAGAGCCCTAAGTAGCCATAAAGCCCAAGTGGAACAGCATCATTTTTTGTTTTGCAGGGTCTATACACTCTCCAAGGAGCAGGCAGCTCTTCATCCCTCCGGCTAAAAGTGAAGAAGAAAGAGTCATAAACACACATGGAGAGAAGAGGTTCTGTCATGAGAGAGCTGATGTTAGAGAGGGCTGAGTAAAGATGAGCACAGTAGGATGGGAAAAACTAAGATAGGAAAACCAATACAATACGAGTGATATAAAAGTGACAGGAGACTTTCTGTGACTCAGAAGGAAACAGGACCCAAGGGCAGGTTTACAAAACTTCACTGAAGTTTAGTTGTGATCATGAGACCTCTCCTACATGAGGAAGGTAAATGGGAGGGAGAGAAACACCCTGATTAAAATCTGCAGCAGTTCATACACAACTTCCAGCAAAACACTATGCAAATATATCAGTTCTTATAATTACACCAGTCCTTCACAATCCTCCCCACATTCCCATGCACAGAGGTCCCAGTGCCAGGCAGGTGCAGCCCTGGGCTGTCTCGAGCCTCTATGTTCCAAGGGACCTTGCTCTCCTCCAGAGATCAAACAGGGCTCTGGGTGTTTTTGTCACACAGTCAGTTTGCTGCTTCTGGTACATCCTGTGAAAGTGCTCAGGCGGGTGTTTATAGCTCTGGCAGAGACAAAGCAATTGGTGCCTATCTTCCAGAACAGCTTCCGACAAGCTCTTTCCACGCAGAGCAGGGCTGAGCAGTTAGCCGATTCCTCACAGGAGCTTGCAGGTGTCTTGGGCCAGAGAGAAGAAAGACTGAGCATTGGACAGGGAAAGAGAGCATGTCAAAAGAAGCAGTGTCTGGAAGGCTCCCCAGGGAGGAAGCTGCAGTGGGGGGAACTCCAGTGGATTTTAAAGGGGACTTGCAGGATGAGTTGTAGCTTAGTAACTATTCTGGACAAAGTACTCTACTCCCTCACTGCTCCCTCACTACTCTGAACCAGATGTTTCTGATTTTGGTTCATTACTGCAAGTGTTTTTACATGGTCTTTAAAAATGCATGAAAGAGGAGAAAGAGGTGAGCCAACTTCCCACCCACCAAACATCAAGTTTCCAGTAAAATTTTCTGTTCTCCAGTGTGTTTGGAATTGACCTGAGGGCCCAGAGCTGGTTACTAGTGCCTGATGACTAGCACTCATCTGATAGACTGGTCTATCAGATACAGATAACTGTATCTGAATGTTACCACCCACCTGTATTTACCACTGACAATGTCCTGCTTCCCCAACACTAGTCATCTGGAAAATCTTTTATATTTAATGCTTTAAGTTGGTAACAGGTTCAGGATGATCAGCACTGACAAACTGGGGTTACTGTGCTCATCATCATTTCTTTTGAGCTCTTTACAGCTCTCTGCCAAAATAATTCTTTTCCCTTTTCCTAGTTTTTGATGTAAATCTAGATTTTTGCTGCAAAGTAGTTTTGTTTCTAGAGAAGAACCAAGAGATTCTTCTGTATCTTTCTCTTCTTTTTTAATACACTCAAAGTCCACTTGTTAAGACATTTTGCTACCAGAACTCATATCACAATGGTTCCTACTACAGTTCAAAGAATGTATCACAGAACAATAGAACTGTGGGGATTGGAAAGGACCTCTGGAGATCACCTAATCTAACACTGTTCATCATCTTTTAGGCTCTCTGTTGCACTCACTCTAGAAAACCCCTAACTTTTTTGAACTGAGGGTCTCTGAACTTGTCATGGACACAGTATTCCAGGTGTGGCCTCACCAGGGCAGAGGGGGAGGATCACCTCTGTTGACCTTCTGTCCATGCTCTTTTTAATGCAACCCAGGATACCACTGGCAGTCTGGGCCACAAGGGCACACTGCTGGCTCATGGTCAATCCACTGTCCACCAGGACCACCTCCTCCACAAAACTCCTTTCCAGTAGATCAGTCCCTATGTTGTGCTGGTGCATGCGGTTATTCTTACCCAGGCGTAGCACTCCTTGCTTGTCTGTGTCAAACCTCATAAGGTTCCTCTTTGCTCAGTTCTCCAGTCCATTCAGGTCTCTCTGAATGGCAGCACAGTCTTTTGGTGTGTCAGCCACTCCTCTCTAGCTTTGTATCATCAACAAATTTACTGAGTGTGCACTCTATTCCTTTATCCAGATCACTGATGAAGACACTGTACAAAACTCATCCCAGTAAGTACCTGGGGAACACTGACAAGGGCCTCAACTTGTAAGTATATGGCTTCACATGAAGTATTCCAGGCAAAACAGGGAAGATTAGGCCTAAGATACGTCTTTATAAAAATAAAGAATAATAGAATCACCAAGTTTGCAAAAGACCTCCAACATCACCTAGTCCAACTATTCACCTATCACTAATATTTCCCCACCAAACCCTGTACCTTTTATCCTATACATCTGCCCACAGCTTAGCTGTTTAAACCATGAGGTCAAGATCTTAGATGACATAAACTGTAATCATGATGGTGTTCTCCATTTTTACATCATATTCACACTAAGAACTTAAAGTCCAGTGGAGAAGATCTAAGAAAGGTCTACCAAATTCAGAAGACAGAGACTTCCTTTTCTGTTGATGTCCCTACTGTGGGCTTTCCCATCTCTTCCTACATAAAACACATTTCGATCACAAACAGAAGGTGTTGTTTCAGCACTGGGTGAAAGGAGATGAGAAAGTGCCTGAAAGCAAGTAATTACTACAAGCATCCACAAGAAGGACTAGTGGTTTGCTGTGCTCCACAACATGTAATTACCATTAAGAACAAAGAAAATTAAAGTGAATCACAACTTATTCTGAATAACTGAGTATCCAGTGAAATGTGCGCTAAACATATTTAGTCTAGGGCAACATGGATGTTCTTGACAGGGAGCTTGATTGCCCACAGAACAATTTATCAGTCTGCTGTAGGTTCTTTATCACTTGAGGCCTTCAGAACACAACTGGATAGTCTTCTCAGTCGTGTTCTAGCCAGGTATAAATAGCTTCATACAAAAAGCATTTTATGGCATCACAAAACAGTTTGCATTAGAAAGGAACTTAAAGATCATTTACTTTCAGTCTCACTTTGTAGGGATATACACTGGACTTGTGTAAGAGACCTGAACCAAAGGTGTGTCATGGTCACTTCTTATTTCAGATCTATATCTCAAACTGGATTTGGTGCCAATGAAAGTTTATATTGGTAAGCACTGTGGCACAGAAGAGTGAGTGCAATACACACCAAGATGCAGGTAAAATCTGTGAAAGGCTCTCTTTGATATCTCTGAGTTTTGGATGACATCTTCAGAGGGGGAGTGCAGTGCAGACAGAATGCAGTGACCAGGCATAACACTTTTAACAATTATTAGGTGACAGTGCCCTCAGACGGTCAAGATAGAGTAGGCAAATTATTCCTAATTCTTAAAAACAAATTTAAGGCGGGGTTTAACAAACAGGGAAATACATTGAAAGTAATACAATGTAAATAAATTCATAATTGCTCAGTCATACTGGACAACTGAGGAAAACTGAATTTCCTTGTTCATAGCTATCAGTAAACCAGAGTGCAAATATACCAGCTTAGGAAAAAATGCAAACTTGCAAAAAGGGTCACGGTGGAAGTCTCAGGCAGCCCTAACGCTTTTTCAACTTCATTCTATTTTTGCTGAATTCAGCCTAGCAAGGAGAACAATGTGCTCTATAGAATCAGACCTTCAGCTGAAAAGCAAGAACAGGAAAGAAATTAAAAGGAAAAACCCTGCTCCACATAAAACCTTTGTACCATAGCTAAATTTGTCTAGAAAGTTAACATTAGAGAAATTAAATGGGCACTGCAAAGTCCTCCATTAGTTGAGGGAATATTATGTTAACATCAGATACAGAATGCAATTAGGTTTTTATAGCATATTTTATGCTCAAGGTATGAGAGTGCTCTGCACAGTGTGATACTGAGGAAGCAGTAATGGGCTATACAACAGCTCGCAGACAGTGAGGGGCACTGGGAAGCAGCCAAAACAGCCTACAGGAGCAGATTTAGTCTTCTATTTTCTTTTTACGGGTATTGGTATCCTTCTGTAGATTTGATATTTATGGGCTTTCTGCAAAATCAAAATTTGTCATGTCATCCCAGAAACAGTGACACAGTTTCTTAGAGGGACAGACTGACAAGCTGTTTTAGGCCATGGGCAGGATGTGACCAAGCTCCGGGACCTATTCCTCAGCAATATCAGGGCTGTGCATGTCTTCAGGCACCTGATGCACCGTGAGGCCAATGTTTAGGCTGGATGTACCCAGCATAGCCTCAGCAGGCATTCATGCTGCAATTTGTCAGAGCTAATTCATGCTTGTGCTTGCAGATGGGATCCATCACTCTCCCAGAATGCCCACACATCTCCTCTGGTCATGCAGGAGCCCTAACTGAGCCATACAGATGGAGGAATCTGCTCTGGAGGTGCCAAAGTTTGTGAAACCATAGACAGCTGTGAAGTTGTCAGCTCCTTCCACTCTGTTTAGAAGAATTTGAGTCAAGAAGATAAATCATACCGTATAGAGTGGGACCCAGAAAATCCTCCAGACAGACAGAAATTCAAAGGAACCCTCCTGAAGCCCCGGGGTGTTTCATCCGGAGTGGGTGAGGTCAAAAACAAGCTACTGGGCATGCCATACTGCAGTAGGAAACCACCATTTTCCCTTTCTTACTGCTGAAGTGCCTGATACTGCCTTCCTGCCTAACCAGTCTAAACCAGAAAGATACTTCAGCCTAAACCTCTAGATTTCCATGGGAGATTTTAATGTTAAACCAAGGAGAGCCAGGACCTAAAATCTTTTTCTTATATCTTCTAAGAAAACAAGTAAACACAATCTCATCTTTTAGTGAAGCAGATAAAGGGTGGTTGCACTTTAAAAACGTGGCTGATGGCAGGAAAAAAAAAAAAAAGTGCCCCTTTCAAATGCTCTCCATGAGGTCATTTGTGTAATCAAAAGAAAACTAATCCTCCTGCACTGGATAACAGGCTTAGCTAGCCAGTGATTTTACTACCTCAGACAAAGGTTCTTTGAATTCAAAGATGAGAAGTGTTAGATATTTCAAAATGCTTTAAGAGAATTGAGCAGAAAGAACCTGGATAAAAAAGAAAGAAAAAAAAAAGAAAAAAAAAAAGAAGAAACGAGAGAATTGAGGAGAAAAACAAAACAAAACAACAAAAAACAGTAGACGAAGAAGGGAAGTAGCTCCTAAAGGTACAAAGATGCTTTTCCATCTAGATTTCTATTAGCACTTGTATGTTGATCTGTCATTCGGAGACTGAGCCAGCTGTTGCCACCTGACGAAGCATTATGAAGCAGTGACTGTGCAGGTGCCCACCAGCTCTTCTTCAAGGGCTTTTCACACAGTGTAACTGGATGAGAAATCAAAAGGACAAACACCCTTCTCCTTAAAAAGACAAAACCGTTGACTAAACAAAAGAAGCAACTCAGAGTAATTACAGCTGACTCCTTTTATGACCTCTGTCACCTCTCTGAAATGAAGAATTTGAGACCTTTAGGGAATAAAAATATTTTCCAATATTTCAAAATGATAGTCTTGGTAAATTCATTCTTCAGTATCTATGTGAAACAGGGATAATATCTCTCTCCTGCAGAGTGGTTATGGCAATAAAATAGTATATTACCTTCAAGTGTAGTTGAAACTATGGATAATTTAGAAAACAGCTGTCCCTTACAGAAATTCAGTCCCTCTCCTTAGGTTTGGTCGGGCAGCTCTAACCCACTCCCCTCATACACACATACTTAAGCCATCACTTTCACTTGGTTTCCATAGCGTTCCATGATTGCTGCCTACTCTGGCCAGGCTGCCATGGTGATGGGATAGCGCATACCCACAGGAGACATGCAGTTTAACAAGAACAGACATGCAGCAACCTAGACTGTAGGGCACCAAGTACAGCAGAGTGCAGTGATGCTATAAGCACACCTGAGAGCAGCTCACCTTGTCAAGGTATTACTGCATGCAGTTTAAGTACAATGTCAAAAGCCATCTGAATGACTGCATGGAGACCCAGGCAGTAAATTCTCATTAAACAGCATGTTGCCATAGTCTTGCTGTTAGTTGTATCAAAACAAGACGGTTTATACTTGTTGTAATCTCTTTGTTCCTCTACAGAAAATTGTAAATCCAACTAAGCAGCCACTGATGAATCCACTCTGACTACAGGAGATTTCATTGTGTGACACATGGACGGTACCCTAAGAGATGCCAGGGGGGTTCTCAAGGTTCCAAGGAAACTCCTCTAAACCCAGTAGCATACTTTGACCTTCCTAGGAACAGCTAATTTCAGTAGTCTTATTTCATCATTATTAGGATCATCTCATCACAGTTTATTAATGTAGCAAGAGGCTGAGCTCATTCCCTGACATTGCACTATCTGTGAGGTAAAAGCCACCATCACCAACTTCTTCCTCATCTCTGTATTGGAAGAATTCTGGGGCACATCAAATTCACCACTTCTTTCCTCACTGTGGATTGTAGAAATTCCTCTCTTGTAATGGATAAAATATTACTTCACCCTTGGCAGTTCAATTTTCTTCTAAGAGAACACTGTTGTAGGCAGGCTTGTCCCCCAGCCAAGCACCAAAATGCTCCATACCCTTGACACCAAGTCTTTGCTGCATAGCAACTGCAGAACATTCATTTTCAAAAGTTCCCAGAAAGAGATTATAAAACACATTAAAAACTAGGGAAAGAATGATTGTTTTGTTCTCTCAAATATTCGGAGGGTTTTTTTGTTAAACTGTTTTTTTTTGTGGGTTTTTTTTTTTTTTTTTTTTGACTAATAAATGTCATAATAAATGGACTTCGTAGCCAATAATTGCACCTCTTTTCATTTTTAAGGTGACTAAGTCTGTGTTCCTCCACAGGAGCAGCATGGGTTCAGGTGTCACCTGCTGAACCTCCTCCCATCTGCTCAGTAGCTCAGCTATGGCTAACTCCCAGGCACCATAGAAATCAACAATAGATGGATTTTCAGTGCATCTTTCCAGGAGAAATGCTTTATCCTGGCTTTTTGATTTCTCCAATTGGAGAATTTTCATTGGCGAAGTTTGAATGGCAGGAACATGCTGCTAAGGAATTCTTGGTCCTCATAATACTCACAGTCTGGGTCAGACAACAGCTAGATGATGGGTTTTTATCAGTCTGCTTCGCGTGGATGCCCATTGTGGCTGGGAAGAGGGTGCTCACTGAGGGGCTGGAATATTATGTCAAAAAAAAACAAAAATTAAAACCCATGCAAAAATTTAAGAGCAATTTTTGAGAGAAAATTTTATGAATCTTTCTGTTTTGATCATACATTTCCCTTCTCTTGGTCCCCAGCTGTCATTTTTAATGTGACTGTGAAACTTATAAAACCAGATCGAAATTTATTCCTGACCCACTACTCTGATTCAATGAAACTCACACTAACCCAGAGTCACACCAGTAACTTCAATGACTTTTTACCAGATTCTCAGTCATGAAGATTAAAGCAGGATCTGTCCTAAATAAACTCCTTCTTAAAAAAATAAAAATCTGAAAATAAAATAATAATAATAATAAAATAATTTCCAAAGTTCATTCTGAACTAGTACCTGCATTACTCTGACTCCGGTGAATTTATTCCAGATCTAACTAAGACTGGGATCAGTGTCTAGGACTCCTCTCTTGCAAACTCATCCAATTCTATTCAGAAAGCTATTATCCAATGTGTTAATATTTTTTTCTTATCTTTTCTTACATTGATGAGAAATTAGAATGCTTTCTCACTCTCCTATCTTTCTTAAGTTAACAGGCTGCAATATGGTTTTGTATAGATAGAGCACCCAATATATAGGCAGTAAATTATTCTGAAGCAAATGTTGATATGTGGAAAGCTAGTGACATTTATCATGGTTTAGTCTGTAAATTAATTGAAGCTCTTTAATGTAACCTATGACAAAATTTGCTTTTTTCTGGTCTGTGATCGAAGCGTGGTTCTACAGCCCCCAAGCTTATTGACATGAAGGCAGAATTTGAATCAAAATCTCAAAATGCAAACAGCCTCTAAGGAGAAGGTATGGCATTTTCTGATGTAACCAAACATTTCTATGAATTTATCCCTATATTCTTTTCTTTGTCTTTTATTTCTTTTTTTTTTTTTTTTCCCTTAGCTACTATAGCAATAACATAGGAGGAAAAATCTCTTGCATTTTTGGAAGAGGTAAACTGGCAATAAAAAAGCAAAAATTAAAAAATTTAGTTTCTGATTCAAGCTTATTGAACAACCCCTTTTAAACAAACCTACAGCAGCACCGTCTTGCCAGCTAGCAGATGGTGGGTATTATCAATGAAGGAAGAAGCAAATTATTCTTTGGCTTAGCCAACACCAACTTGCTGACTAACAAAAATGAATGAAGTCTGAGTTACACCTTTCTGCCTAAGCCTTAGAAAAACAGATATTTTCACAGTGGCTCCTTACCACACTATCACAGGTTGCTGAGAGCTGAATTTATAAACTACATAGAGTAGGATGATAACTTGGCCTACTTTGGGGAGTACTCGTGAGCTCCCTTTGGTGACTTCAGATTTGCCTTCAGATGGCTGTTCTCTCCTGCTGTGGATGCAGTAGTAACTTCTGACACATTTTTGTTGTGTTCCACTGTCAACAGTGGCAATGCTACAGAGCAGTAATTGAGGTAGCCAGAGATCACCACAGGCTATATCTGTAGCAGATTATGTACCTCACATATCCCACACACCTCTGTTTCAGAAGCCTTGTTTTGAAGTGAACCTTAGTTCATAACATTTAATCATCATATTTTTAACATATTTACAAGGAGAGCTGTCTTCAGAGTAGCAGCTCTTTTTAAGTTTGTGTTGAGCTGTCTGATCCATCTACCTCAACTTGACACAGGGACTAGAATGGAAGGAGAAAGATAGTCATAAGCCATTGACCACGATTTTCGCTCTTGCCAGAAGCAGTGCTTTGGGAAGGGCAAAGCAAGATGTCTTGCATGCTCATATGAAGAGTGCTCGGTGAGAGCTAAATTTTTTTGTTCTTCCATAGTTATACAAGCTGAACAGTGAAACTTTCAAAATGGCACATTCACTCCTCTCACATTCCTACACTGTAAAGAGAAGTTTCTTCCTCATGAAAAGCTAGTCAAGAACCTGCCCTGAAACTGTTGTGACATTCAAGGGTTCACTACAACTCAAACTGTATAATAAAACTAGCTGTCATACTGTGCTCTGTTGGGCATTATGCTAGCACCAACATTGTTGCAAAAACCTTCTTTTAGTGCTCTTGCTCATTGGGTTTCTAATCAGTCCTGATTGAAATTTGCCCCAAGGGTATACACTGTACTATGCTCGGGAGCTGTATTTTTTATTTCATTTCACTGACTTATGCCAGGCCCTGAGAGTCATGGTGAACCCAATTAAATACAGGAGGTCATAAGCAGCATTCCCAAGGGGTGAGTTATGGGGCCGGTCCTGTTCACTAGTGATCTGGACAGGAGGAATTCTTAGAAGGTTTGCAGATGACGTCAAGTTGGGAGGAAGTGTTGATAGGTTTGAGTGGAAGAAAGAAAAGGATCTGGGGATGTCATTTGTCAGCCAGTTGAATATGAGTCAGCAGTGTGCCCAGGTGGCCAAGAATGCCAATGGCATCCTGTCTTGTATCAGAAAGAGAGTTGCCAGCAGGAGCGTGGAGGTGATCAACCCCCTGTACTTAGCACTGGTGAGACCACACCTCGAGTACTGTGTTCAGTATTGGCCCATCACTACAAGAAAGACATTAAGGCCCTGGAGCGTGTCCAGAGAAGGGAAATGAATCTGTGAAGAGTCTGGAGCACAAGTCTTATGGGGAGCAGCTGAAGTAACTGGGATTGTTCAGTCTGGAGAAGAGGAGGCTCAGGAGAGACCTTATCACTTCCCACAGTGACCTGAAAGGAGGTTGTATGAGGTGGGGGTATGCACCTCCTCCCAGGTAACTAGCAGTATGATGAGAGGTAATGGCCTCAAGCTGAACCAGGAGAGGTTCAGGTGGTATATTAAGAAAAGTTCCTTCTCTGAAATAGCAGTCAAGTATTGGAAAAGGCTGCCCAGGGAGGTGGTGGAATCACTGTCCCTGGAGGTGTTCAATAAACTTGTAGATATGGCACTAAAGGACGTAGGTGAGTGAATATGGTTGAGGATTAGACTAGATAACCCTAGAGCTCTTTTCCAATCTTAATGATTCTACAACTCTACTCTGAGCACCCTGCAGTAGATTTTACTATATTTTGTGTTAAGAGAAAGGTTACTGAATAGTCATTTTTAATTTCATAGATGAGTAGCTGATTTTCCTCCATATTTGCAGGCACCACTGGAGTCACGGTGCATGAGCAGATTGAGCTGTAGCTCTGTAGACATTTACCTGAAATGGGAATATTAGTTTTTGCAGCTTCCAAAGGGGCAACTCTATTTCAAATCCACAAGCTTTGAGTGCAGAGCAAATGCTCATGGTCCAATCTCTATACCCAAGTACTGTGTCAGCAGTTCTCACTGATCTGCAACATGCAGCAGCACACCAATGGGCAATATAATATATATGAAAATGAAGGAGCAAAACATATGTGAGGCTTCAGTGATGGTGCAGAGGACTGGAAAATATCTTTTATAGTACATCATTTCACTGGAATTTCTGATTTTCAGGACATTGGTTCTAATATTACTGCAGTCAATGTGTTTAATGTCCCTGTAGTGGAATTCCAATGTTAAAAAAGAAAATCTATGACTGCTAGCCAGGAAAGTGTGCTTCACTGCTTTTGACTGGGCTAGCTGTTTTAGGACAAACCTCTGCCAGGGATAGAGTTTCCAAGCTCTGAAGATGGTAAGAACCAGATAAGAAAATCTATTATAAGCCAGAGTCCCTCCAAGTTCATACTTCAGAATTTATAAGTGCTGTCACATGTAGCAAAAATAAATGTTGAGGGCCAGCGGGTATTATTTTTAAATTTTGTGTCTGTCCCTACCACTGCATGTAACAACTGTGAAGTGATTTAAGACACTTGGAGGAAAGGGACTTTTGTTTACAAGAGACAGAACTCTTGGTAGCTTCTTGGACTAGCCTGTTGATTGAAACTCACTCTTAATTTAAGGGCATCTCTGCCTTAAATAAATCAGGACAGTAGTAATTGATATTGCTCTGTTGTGCTGAGGCTGGTGCTCTACGTCTTTCAAATAAAATTAAAAGTCAATAGTGGGACATTTAGAATGGTTTTAAATGATACATTCATTCTAATTATACCATTTCCACCATTTTAAATTATCTCCCTTTGGAAAACTAGGCAACATTACTTACTCTAGGCAGCACACCATTCCCCCAGCCCTATTAGGACTATGCGTCCGCTGGGACAAGGCAGTGCAAAACTGAAAAAGAGAAATAACTATTTCTGAGGATTTCTATGGATGTATCTATTCTTTCCTCATCAACGCAGCTGGGCACAGATAGAAATTGCATGGGTGGGGTTTTCAGCTTCACCAGTAAACTGTATTTGTATTTGAAAAATGCAACATTTTGCTCCAAGCCCTTTGAGTCCCAGTGCTTCCAGGTGCTTACTTCAGACATGCTACTGCGCACCAGCTGTTCGTGAGCATATTTCACAAGCCCATGGCTGTCTGCTGCCCAGAAGATGTCTAGCAAAGCTGTACAGCCAGTGCCAGCCTTCAGCAGGATCTTGCACTGCTGGTATGAGGAGCTGAAGATTGGCAGCATCTCTGAGACTCTTTTGACAGACCTCTCTGCTCTGAATTGGGAGGCCACCATCACTTGAATTAAATCAACCTGTTCAAAAGAAAAAACAAGCTTACCTTTGCCCAGCCAATAGCTGCCAAACAACAGATGGAGAGGAGATGAAGCAACAAGCCAGGTTACAGAGGAAGTTCTTCCTTGTTGCTCCTCTATGTGGGGAACACCTTTTACCATGTGATAAACCTACCAGAGGAGCAAAGGAGACCATTACAAAAGGAAGTCTGAGCCATGAAACATTGCCGAACTGCTATACAGACTAAACCCCAAAACTCCTCAGAGAAGACATCCACATTCTTGCCAGACTTGGGTGAAGTAAATTTCTGTGGGTTCAGTTAGGTTAGCTTATAAACTGCCTTTCTGATCTAGATTTGAAAAATCACGTGTCACATAAGTAGTTTTTAGTTATGTTTTCTTTTGTGAAATTCCTGTGTATAATTTGAACATGATAAACTTATTTCCCTAAGCAAGATTCAGAAATACCCAGAGGCTTAACCTACTCATATCAATATCTGTACCCAAAAAAGTTCTACCTTCCACATCAAATCTTTTGGGGTTCTAAGATCCAAAGAGCAGCTTTACCTCTCAAAAATACTAACAAAAAAATCTACAACACTTAGAGTAAGATTCTCACTAAAATAGCAAGCTCACATCCCTAAGATTCAAGAAAGTAGGATTTGGCCTCTTCAGGGATCTGATTGGTAAAGTACTGTAACACAAAGCGCTGGAGGGAAAAGGGGCACAAGAAAGCTGGCTAATAATTTTAAGGATCAACTTATCCAAGCTCAAGAATGATGTTAGAGTCGTAGAAAGGCTTAGGTTGGAGGGGACCTTAACGATCATCTTGTTGTAACCCCACATCTGTGGGCTTGGAGCAGGGTTGCCAACCACCAGATCAGACCGCCCAGAATCCCATCCAACCTGGCCTTGAATGCTTCCAGCAATCCACATCCATAACTTCTCTGGGCATCCTGTTCCACCCTCTGGGTAAAACATTTATTCCTTACATCGAACCTAAATCTCTGTTATTTTTGTCGCCACTACTTACTGTTCTATCACTGCCACATTGTGTAAGAAGTCAGCCCTCCTCCTGTTTATACACTTCCTTCAAGAACTGGAAGGCTACAATGAGGTCTCCTCAGAGCCTTCTCCAAGATAAACAAGCCCAGTTCCCTCAACCTACTTTAATAGGATAAGTACTCCATTGCTCTCATCATCTTTGTGGCCCTCCTCTGGACCCCCTCCAACAGCTCCACATCCCTCTTGTACTGGGAGCTCCAGGCCTGGACACTGTACTTCAGACAGGGTCTCATGAAGGTAGAGTAGAACAACACCTTGCACTTGGTCAGGCTAAACCTCATTAGATTCTTATGAACCCACGTTCTGAGTGTGTTTAGGTTCCTCTGAATGGTGTCCCTCCCTTAGGCTGTGTCAACTGCACCATGCAGCTTGGTGTCATCAGCAGACTTGCTGAGGATACCCTCAGTCCCACTGCCTATGACACTGTTAATGCTGAAGAACACCAGTCCCAAGACAGACCTCTGGGGTTACCATTTGCGACCAGCCTCTGCCTAGACATTGAGCCATTGACAATAATCGTCTGGCTATGACCTTTCAAGCAATTCTTTATCCATGTAATAGTCCAGCTTTCAAATCCGTATCTCTGCAATTTGGAGATAATATGTCCTTACCAAAGAGAAAGTCATGCAAAAACACTGGAAGGCCTGCGTGGACAAACAGGGAGCACCTGGTCAAATTCACAAAAGGAAACCTACAGAGGGTAGGACAGGCAAGGATAAGCAAGGATAGATAACCTGAGGGGAACACAGAGACATTGTTCGAGAATCCTGTGTTCAAGTTAAGAAAACTAAAGCCCATACAGAATTGAATCTTGACAATTTCATCAAGGTCAACAAGAAAGTCTTCTACAACTACAAATGACAAAAGAAAAAGTAAATAAAATGTGGGCCTTGTCCTTAAGGCCCCGTTTAAGCAGACCTCATTACCTGATACAATGGAAAGGCTGAGGTACTGAAAGCCTTCTTTGCCTCAGTCTTTACTATCAAGAATAATCTTCAGGAATTTCAGATTCCAGAGGCTAGGCTGAATGGCTGGAGGAGGACCAGGTCAGGGAATAACTGACCAAACCTGATGTCTATAAAACCATGAGCTGATGGGATTTACCCACAAGTGCTGAGGGTGCTGTCACATGCCATCGTGAAGCTACTCTATAATCTTTGTCCAATCATGGCAACTAGAAGAAGTGCTCAATGATGAGAGGAATGCAAAAGTCACTCCCATCTTCCAAAAAGACAAGAAGGAGGATCAGGGAAATAACAGTACATTCAACTTCACCTCAGTCTCTAGGAAGGTGATTCAACAACTCATCCTGGAAGCCATCCCCTGGGCACATGAAGGAGAAGAAAATCATGAGGAAACAACTTCCTATTATGAAACTGACAGGCTGACTGATAAAGAGAGAGCAGTGAATACTGTCTTCCTGGAATTCTGTAATGCCTTTGATGCTGTCCTTCTTAAGATCCTCATAGAGAAACTGTGGAAGTAAGGGTGAGATCGGCAGATGGAGAGGTGGATCAAAAACTGACTGAATTGCAGAACCCACGGAGTAGTGGTCAGTGGTTCAAAGTTTGTATCGAAGCTAATAACAAGCTGAGTGCCCTAGATGTCGGTACTGGTTCCAGTCTTTATTTAACATCTTAACAGTCTGGACAATGTGGCAGAGTACAATCTCAAGAAATTTGTGGATGACTCAGAACTCGGATGAGTAGCTGACTTACTGGAGGGCCATGCAGCCACCCAGAGGGACCTCAACAGAGAGGTGGGCTTACAGAAACTTCACGAAGTTCAGCAAGAACTGCAGAGTTCTGTACCTGGGGAGGAACAACCCCAGGCACCAGCACATCCTGTGGGCCACCTAGCAGGGACAGAGCTCTTCAGAAAAGGACATGGAGGCCTTGATGGGCACCAGGTTGAACAAGACTCAGCAGTATGCTTTTGATGCTGAGAGAGCTAATGGTATTCTTGTCAGCTTTAGGCAACATATCACCAGAAGGTCAATAGAGGTGATTCTTCCCCTCTGCTCAGTGTTGGTCCACACCTGCTCTGTTGCGTCCAGTTCTGACCCCGCTTCGCCTTCCCCCCTTCCCTTTCAAGAGGCACCTGGACATAATGGCTTTCAAGAAGGGCTTTCAAGATGCTGGAGAGACTGGTGCACCAATCCTGTGAGGAGAAGATAAGAGAGCTGGTACTGTTCAGCCTGGGGAAAAGGAGGCTTGGGGCAGATCTCTTCTACGTCTATAAATTCTTGAAGGGAGGACGCAAACAGGGTGGAACAAGGCTCTTTTCAGCATTGCCCAGTATCAGTATAAGAGGCAGAGGTCACAAACTGGAACACCAGATATACCATCAGAACATCAGGAAGCACTTCTTACTGTGCAAGTGATGGCACAGAGCAATGGTGAAGATTGCTCAGAGATGTTGTGGATATTCCTTTTTGGAAATCTTCAAAAGCTGCCTTTATACGGTCCTGGATAACATGCCCCATGTGTCCCTCCTTGAGCAGGGGTTGGACTAGATGGACCCAGAGGTCTATGACAGCCTTAATCACTATGTGATTCTGTTATTCTCTACTATTGCACTTTGTATATGTGGGCATCAAGCACTGTCTTTGATCTGAACTACAAAATGGCCATAGCAAATCTGTGGGGAAAAAATATGCAATCATTCTTCTGAAGGAGGATGAACAAGGAACATTTGTGCCTCTGCACAAAGCTTGGTACTGCCCATAGAGCAGAGGAGACCTTGTGCATCGCCAGAGCCACAACAGGGGCAGAAGGACACCTTTGCAAACCATTGTCTCCTTCCCATACACAGGAGACCACCTGGGTGTTTCTTGTACCAAGGTCACTATTGCGCCCATTATCACCAAATAATGGGATGCGTGAGTCTGTACAGGAAAGGAGCTATGTGGACTTCTAGCCAATTAATTTCAGAATTGATTCCCTCTGCTGCCAGCATCTTCTACAGCCAGCAGGGCTCTTCACTGCTATCCAATGCAATGCACACACCTTTGAAAAATGATGCTTTCAAGCCTGCCCTGTGGTGCAGTAAATTTGAAAGTGCTCTTAATAATAATAAGGATCAACATTGACTTTAATGGTCTTCAAGCCCTTCGTGTAATTTCATTAGATACCCAACACAGATGCAGGCAGGGGTGATGTCATTCTTTTCCCTTGCTCTGAAACCTGAGTCAGGCGCCAGAGAAAGAAATCAATTCTATTGCCTGTAATCGGATTAAAGTTTCTGGAGGCTGGTGATCTATAGGTGATTGCTAGAGTAATCCAAAAATACAGAAGGTTCTTGTGAAGATACAGAATGGCTCAGATTAAGGCAGAGGTCTAGAAAACTGCATGCAGAGTTATGGATACCATTAGATACCTGTAAGCATCCTGAATTAACATGGACAATCTGACACTCAAGAGTTTTCCTGTCAATGCAAATATCTAAAAGTGTGTGGTTTGTCAATATCAAGCAATCGCACACACTGGTGATCATTTCCAGAACTCCCCTTTTTATTGCAAATCTCATCTGCATAAGCACCCCATGAAGGTACTAATTCACCACTGCATGGGCAGCCTAACAGTTATCTGTGTGTACAAGTTCCTTCTTGAGCCAAACTCCTCTTCCCTTCCTCTAAGTACCACAGTGGACACCACTGCAGGTCTGGATTTGTAAGTACCTTACCACAGTTCGCTATCTTTGCCAAGATCAGGAACTAATAGCTGTAACCTTGTGATATATGTGGATACACATCAATGCAATGACCTCCACTCCACCTTGCAAAGCACAGATAAAATATAAAAGAAAAATGAGAACAGTAACAAAAGAGAAATTAGGAAGCTGAAGAAGTCCATGACCATTGACTGCTTTTAACAAGACTTTTTCAATAAGCTGATAAGATGCAATTACCTCATCATCTGAATATTACAGCAGTAAAATCAATGCTACTTAAGGAGTCTGACAATCAATTAGGCACTCTCTTGATATTTGTGAAAGTCAAAGAAATTCTGTGTAAAACATTGATTCATGCAGAGATATCATTAAAGCACAGTAATACTAGTTCCATAATGGATATTCTAACCACGGAATTCTGGTAAAATCAGATCTCTGAACCTTCCTCCTTTTTTTTTGGATAAAGCCTTTCTTTTTTTATTTATAAATGCGAGTTCTTCAGTGATTTCATCATTGTTGAGCAAGAGGCACTCGTGAAAGCACAGCACATATCTGCCTAACAATTTGTTAAGATATAGACCTACACTCTGGCTGGGCTTATTGTATGTTAATGTCATAACATCATTACCCAGTGGGTAATATTTGACAATAATTTTTTTTACTTTAGCACAGTGTATCTGATTAGTAAATAGACCTGTGAACATGTAATGAATAAACACTGGGGTCACAGAGACCCAAATCATCACAAGCATTTAAGTACCTAAAATCTTTTGCTTGCTTCTACAGGTTGAGTATCTAGCTGTCTTTCAGCATCACTTAATGTCACTACAGACTTCAAGCACAGGAATAGATTGGTGTGAAAGGTTGTGAAATCACTATACTTCAAGTTCTTTAAGGAACAGATTAGACAAAGAACTGACAGAAATAACCTGGGCATAATTGCTCCTATTTTCCAGCCAGAAAGTGGGCTACAAAAACTCTTAAGGCCCTCCATCTCTGTAACCACTCAAAAAGCCCCTGATACCCATGCCATTATTTTCTGAATCTATAGAAAATCAGAGCTTTTATCAGATGTTTAGATAGTTTTTCAGTATTAATTCTGTCATAACAATCATATCAAGGATAACATGAATCCATGTTATTTCTGTTCTGGTTTGGCTTTCCTGGAATTACATGAGGGATGAATTTAGTTCAGCATTTGGATAATTAATCTATCAGCACCTAATATTAATATGCATATTGAGTTATTCTACCATCATTTAAAACAGTGGCATCATTAATGAGATCACTAACTATGGAGACCATCAAATCACATTGGATTCATGTTTTCATTATTTCTATCTAAGGTTAGTTTTTACCTCAGTCAGTTAATAAATGCCAGGGTGATGCTGGCACAGAAAATATGCATCTCATTAAGATGTCAGGAAGAAAGGTAGTAAATAGACAGATGTGACTATTTTGTATCATAGGGTCTTGCTAGTCAGAGGAAAACTAAAAGATGTTATTCTCATTTAAAATAAGATAAACAGTTTCTTTTGGCATGTTATTTCTGAAACTGAGCTGCACGAAATTCAGCAGCTAATTAGAACTTTGTTCTGAAAAACACATCGGCTCCTGCTGAATTTTAAATACACAAGTATCTGCAATGAAAACAATGGCTATATTTAAGCTCACACCTGAGCACTTGCCTGACAGATTACCATGGCTTCTCAAGTGTGATTACAAACACAAATCTTATACCAGCTCCCTGACAAATTAACAAAGCTTGAAAACCTTTTCAAGTTGAATTGGGTTGTAAGTGACTCTGAGGTCAAACAGAGGAGCTCCCAGTGGAAGCTCCATTACAGACTAGTTGAACACCAGAACAAAATGTCAAAATTTTTTCAATTTTGTATTCTTAGAGCACTGATTTTCAGACTGAAAATGTGAGATAGCATAAACTAAGTGAAGTTAATCTGTTGCAAGAGTAATAGTAAAACTTTTAAGGCGAGGTTTAGAAATGATGTCACATTGGGATGTTCTTGATATTACATCTCTAACAACAATGAAAATGACACCTCAGTGCATCATATCACGTGCCAGATTGGCAACATGGAGTCAGTTTTATCTAACTAGGCATTAAGCCCATTCATCATTGACTCTTAATAAAGACTAAATATTAGGAGATCAAGAACACAGCAGCAGTCAAGATAAAGAACAATCTGATCAGTACAGTGTGTTGCTTTAAATTATAACAATTTATCCCAGCAGTGACACCAGACAGGTGAAATGAAGTATTCTCTTAAGTTTACTGAAAGAAAATGGACCAAAACTAAAAAAAAAAAAAAAAAAATCTGAAAAGAACAGAAGCACAGGTGGCAATAGCCATGTGGCCACTGGTAGCATGATACAAGTTCAGACTCAGACTCTGTCAAGCAGTTTGCATCAGTTGTATCCTCAGCCTTGGATTTGTCTCTGGCTCATGCCACCTCCCTCCACATTGCACCTGATCCCCTACCTTCTTACCACTTTGCTCTGTGTTAACAAGGCCATCTGGTCAGCATACTTTCTCTTTTTTCCATGCACCACACAACCCTGTGTGCTCATCTTTAGGATGAGAAATGCTTTCAGAGATGCTGAACAAATGCATGCCTGTTATAGAGTGCAGAAATTCCAACAGCAGTCAATACATTCGGGAGGGGTAGGGGAGGAAGAGAAAAAAAATAGAAATAGGTATTTTTATTTCCATTCTCAGTTTTCCTTTCTCACCTTCATGACCTATATAAGGAATGAATTAACATGGGCTCTTACTGACCTAAGACGCATAGGTAGAGACTCTGGAAAAGATCACATTTTCTCTGTTTCCTTGCTCCTTCACAGTTTCTCAGAGTAAGACATAGGCTGCTTGTTTCCCTAGCCTCAGTGACATTTTCTAATGATATGAAGCAGCAGCAGGAATGTCCCACTAATGAGCAAGAAAGTTCCCTGCTGCTTTCTGTATGCAGAACTGTCAGTCTGGGTGGAATATCACAGGCTAGTAACATGAGATAAACTGACTTTTTCTATCACCTTCAGTGTGATTTCATTGTTGATACCAGCACTGTCACAGACAGAGCAGGAGCTGTATCCAAGGAACGTGACACAGACCTCTGTATACCCATACAGCCCCACACTCAGCAACAGGAAAGGAAACCATGCTCACAGATGACTCCTTATTTGATGCTCTCTATATAACATAGTGCTCCCCCATCACCACTGACACTGCAGAAACTTCATCAGGAAATGCATATTTGCATTTTGAGAAAGCTACTGGGAACAAGGCCTCCTGCAAACCAAGGGAGAGTAACATGTCCATAGTCCTGGGTTTCTTTCCCTAAGTCATTCTCAATCATGGATGTGCTATAGCTTCCCAGCAGCTGTTAATTGAGCAGCTTGCAGAGAAACATCTGTACGCTAAACTCCTACATGTAGCTGAAATAAATGAGGCTATATGTGAAATCCCACTATTTACGAATGTCACTAAAACTTTAAGTCAGTAGGTTCCAGTTCTGTGTAGCTTTATATTTCATTTTTAACAGTAGTAATACAAAAGACAGGAGGAGAAGAAGAGGGAAGGAGTGAATATACATGATATGCAGGTGTTTTTTGCTAATGACAGGCTTTGTTACTAAATAATTTAATACTTCACGGGGTTTTGATTAATGATTTTTAGGCCTAATCTAAACGTGCAGTGAGCAACTGAGTGTTACAAGATAGACTGTTTACACAGCAAACTGGAACAGTCCATGTGCCAGTATTCTGTATAAAATTAATTGATTCATTAACCTCATACAAGGTCAAATACAAGAACCCAGGGGCATGCACTTTCCCTCTCTGCTTATGTAGAAAAGTTACTCCTGTTGGCATGAGAATGTGCAATGAGTGTGTTAAGAACAGTGTGAGGATAGCACTGCCATGCTTACAGGGATGATGAGGGCACTCCAAAACACACAGGCTCCATTATTCCAAAGTGGAAGCCTTAGAAAACTCTTCAAGGGAAAGTTCCCAGCCTGCTGAAGTCAAATAGACTCTCAAGGTGCCTGGGACTCATCTTCAGAGTCCAGGATAGTAAGAGCTCAAACTCATCTTTCTTGGATATTTCCTGGAAGGCAAGATGAGCAATGATAGCAGAAGAAGGAAGCCACTCCATGCTTCTAGTCAATTCAAGTGTTAGGTACTGCCTGCAGCTAGATACAATGTTTAGGCCAGGATCTTCCCCCTCTATAACACAAAAAATGTTGAGACATCTGTCAAGGGTGACCACACCACAGGCAGAGTTACTCTTGGGTTCATGTCACAGCCTCATCAGTGGGGCAGAAGCAATTAGATCTTACTATTACTATAAGTGATTTCAACTACAAAGCAGCAGATCTTTTAAAAAGACTTCAAACTAGGAATCAATGTAAGAAGGTAGTTTTGTGTGCTGAAGTCACTCAGATTTCAACCTGGTGGTTATCACTGCACACTAGGTGGGCTGGCAGTGCTTTCAGCACATCTTTTTAACAGTGCCTATTACTCCTGGGTACGGGTCACATTACTGTGTCTTACATGTGCAAGAGAAGACAGTGCAAGAGAAAATTCTGCATTACAATTCCTGGGCAAACTGAAATCTGGAATGCTGATAGCTAATCCTCACCAGTAAAGCCCAACAGGGAGTGATAATTAGAACATAAATAGTAATTTATGTTTAGTAATTCAATTTGGTCACGATTAGCAGTCACGTGTTCAGACACAGGATGAGAAGAAAATCACAGGCTTGTGCGCTCTGACCATTGGACAGGCACACTGAACAGAAACACACTTAGCACTGTTACAGCATTCCAAACAGATTCATAGTCAGTCATTCTCACCCACCCAAGGAAAAGATGTGCTCTGTGCCAAAGGGGCTTTCCATATTTGACATTTCAGAGCATGTACTATCAGACAGCTCAGGGCAGAGAGTGGGAAGTTTACTGGCAGTGTCTGGAAGAGTTTAGACAGATGTTGCTTTCCATTGCATTTCTAAAAGTCTTGAAGCATCAAACTTGTGCAGAATGTTATCTCAAAAACACTGACTAGGACTGCATTTGTGGGTAATTCAGCTTCAAATAGATAAAAGATTACAGCAAAAAGAAAAAACTATCTGCCCCCATGTCTATGGTGGAACAGACCAGACAGAGTGGGTGTAGTGCAGCAAGCTAGCTAGATGCAAAATAGACATCATGAGAAGCTCTCCAGGAGCAAGGATAGAGCAGTTCCAGGGCAAATGTTGCAGACAGCCCCATATGGAGGTAACAGACATAACCTATCTCAACCCAGAGGACAGAGATGAACTTGGTGAACTCCTGCAGCTCTTTCCAGACTTGTAGATCATGATATTACATAGAAAGATCATATAATGTAAAAGTCATTGCATGTTAGTGTTTACATGCATCACATCGAAGTGAGATCCAGAACATAAAGTCTATTTCAGGTAAGTTTTCCAGAATGGCAAGACTTTACTTCAACATGTCTCAAATGGATAAACACTTAAAAAGATCATGCTGTACCTCTACCTCCTAGAAACCTTCTTACTATATGCTGATATGTTCCCTTTCTCTAGTCTCTGTGTAGTTCTCCACCTGTAATCTTCTGAGTTCACACTGATTCCAGCTAGACCGGGCCCCTAGTAGAAGCAGCTTCACACCTTTGGATGGTATTGATGATACCTGGCAGAATATTTGTCCTGGACTCTGTATTCCCTTAGAACTTAATCTCACATCCCTGCTATCACCTTTTTATGAGAAGGCAAAGACTGTCAAAGGTGAGCATTCTGCAATTCTATGATCAACATACATGAAGTGTCAAGTTTGGGGAAAGTATATGGTGAGAAATCGTTTCGTGTCAAAATATATTTGTGATTTGACTTTATAAATATCCAGGACTAGAAGAAATACTGTGTCCTACCACAAGACTTAAGTAAGGGAGAAAATGAGAAGTTTAAAGCAAGAAGTATTTCCACAAAAAGACCAGGAACAGTGCTGCAGGAATTCCCAGAGAGGTCGCAACCAGAACAGGGCATGACAGTCCTACTAAACTTCTGACATACTTTT
Organism: Callipepla californica brunnescens; assembly: GCA_023055505.1. Lineage (NCBI taxonomy): Eukaryota > Metazoa > Chordata > Aves > Galliformes > Odontophoridae > Callipepla > Callipepla californica. The sequence goes on along the minus strand of JALIRH010000052.1, from coordinate 3,762,796 downwards.
CAATTTCCTTGGAAAGTTGAAATGATTCTTGACCAGGTATTTATTAAATAAAGTTTTTTGGTTTTGTTTTGTTTTGTTTTGTTTTAATTGACACAGCTTTTTTCTGGAGCTAATGAAAACCTCTTCATGATTAATTCTGTATCCTGATATTTGAAGAGCACTGGTGCTGTGGTATTATATAGCTATCACAGAAAATTACCACTTCAGGACAGATGGTGCAGTGGTGTTGATGAGTAACAATTAAGCCCAATCATTAAGGGCTCTTCTGCTCATTGAAGACATACACTGAAGACATGCGTACGCAGACTTTTTAGAGAACCTTTTTCATGTGTAGAGGAATTAATTAAAGGGGTTGTAGCTGCATTTTGACTTTCGGATCTGTTACATGAGTGTCAAATGATTTTTTTAAAGCTGCATACCTTTATCCTAGTTACATAGTATTTATAATCATTGAAGACTACAAATTTGAGTGCCACGTGCATCTATGATTATATCTGACCATGAAGGTTCTAATTTTGACCAACCAGATTAATCAAATCTTTAAAACTTTGTGTCAAAGGAACTCCACAAAATCATTCCCAGCTCCATTCCCAAGTGGAGCAAGGGTGTTATTTCAGCAAAGTCGTAAGTTCGATAATCTGAAAAGTGAGCAGACTAGTAAGGATGACTTAATAAACAAAGGTATTTTGTATTTTTTCAGAAGAAGAAGACAATGATGACCGAAATGTGCTTTTGCACTGTTAGCAGCAATCCATTATAGAGTTGAAACACAATAAAGTCCATCAGACTCTTAATGAGTGATAAGTACCCCTGTACCAGGTGGAGGCTAGCTGCTCATAGGTCAGACTTCAGTGCGGCAGGAATACAAATCTTCATATACCTTTTTTAACACACCTCACAGATTCTATTTTCAAACCAGATATAGAGGACCCACAGCTGGCCCCATTTTTGGCCTGTGGTAAGATTCCCTCCACAGACTGAATGTTGTGCCCAAATGGAGTCCTCCATAGGAAAGGGTTTGTGGAAGCACTGACGAGTCAGTGTAGTCAAGTGACAACAACTGCAAGTGACACTGAGAGCAATGGTGGAGCTGACCCAAACCACAGGAGGGTATTTACAGCCCATTGATTTCACCAGGATGTGCAAAAAGACAGGTGTCTGAAGCAGCCAAGGTCCAGCCTCAGCATTTGTATCCAGAGCACATAGAGGCAAGAGTCACTGAACTTGGGTGTGGGGGCAGGCCTGAAATCCAGCCCCAGCAGCTGAGCGCTGCAGTCACAGACCCCAAAGAAGACATAGCCCAACAAGCCAAATATTGCAGCACTGAAGACTGCGGTTGCAGAATGTTTAACATTTGCACCTGAACAAATCTACGTCAGAATGACAGAGAGCAGAGTACTTCCTGCAGCCACCTGAACAGAGCAGGCCTTGAAGGGTGTTTCATGGCAGCTGCCCCGCTCTGAAAGGAGTGTCATGTTGGCCTGCAGGTTCTATGCAACTAGTGCCCTTAATGAAAGTGGCACGTCTGTGTTCTGGTAACAGGACGAAATACTGCTGGAGAAAGCTGTGTGAATACAAAGCCGAGTGAGATATCTGTCCAGATATTTGCCGATAGAAGCTGAGTCGCGGTTGCTTCAAAGACTGTAGTGACAATTTATCACCAATTTTCTGATGAGAGTCTGTAGCCTATGACAGGGTCATGCTAACCCATTGCCCTCTTCTCCCAAGATAAAAGCACATATGAAACCAAAGGGGGAAGAAAACATACGTTAAATGGCTAACTTGTGCCTTGCTATTATCCTTCTCCTTCCTACATAATAACCTATTCTTCTCTATTTATATTCACATCTATATTTAATGCTCACTGAAGACTACAGACTTGTGTTTGATGTTCAGCTGAAGACATGATTCATCACAATCCTCATTTTTAGTAATGGAAAAAGGCTGTGATAGAAAAAAACAGATGAGACTGCTTTTCATCTTGGTAGCCATGTAACCTTTTTGTGAACTTGGAAAGTCATACAAAGAATGGCAGCCTCAGCCCATTGTGGGTGATTCACAAAGTTTTCTGAATGCTGCATGATCTCCCCTAGCAGTATCTGATCTCTTTAAAGAATGCTTGTTAAAAACAGACAGTAAATCACCCATTCCTTGACCTCCTATTTCTGTTGTTGTTTTTCACATGAGATGTAAAAGATATTCTATTATAAAAAGTTGTGGTTTTTTCTTTTTCTTTTTTTTCTTTCTTTTCTTTCTTTTTTTTTTTTTTTTAACAGATGCTATCTGTAGGCCTAGGAATGAAAACAAGGGGCATAGGTCAATTATTAACTTGTTTTTCATGTTCTGCCCTGCAGCTAGAGCCAACAGTGTTATGACTCCCAACCAGCTGGTGGGAGGGCAGTATGGCACTCCCTGCCATGCTACCAAAAACAACCCTCCAAGAACAGTCTACTGCAGGGGCACTGAGTGCAAATAACCTCTAACATGGACCCACAACACAAAATAGTCTAGAGCTCCTTCTTGTGAGAATAATTGGATCACTGGACCATTTTTCTGTTGTACAATACACGTGCATAGATTTTCCTATACATTCTTGCGTCTAGTAGCACAGAGCACTCAATGTTTTCAGGGTTAGAAGTATTCATATACACATAAACTAGTGGCTATTCAGTCATGACTTTATAAATCTCTTTGCACAGAAAACATATTTACCTCTGTCTTTTCCAAAATAGCTAATTTGTCATAATATAATATCGGCCTGTAGGAGATCAGACAGAACTGGGTTAGATGACACTATTATTTAAGAATATAATTTATTGCTAACTTTTAATACCGAAACAAAAGATTGAAATTCCACTGGTATATGTGAATTCATTAAACTGAAGTTACATTCATCCTCAAGAATGTGTTCCTTCCAGAAGTAAGTAGTAATACAAATGACCTCCAAATTCACAGTTGCTCTTAGGGTTAGTACAATTTCATTTTAATTAAAAAGCTCCGTGTATTTCAGGGTAAAAGAGAAGAAAGCTTCCTTCACCTCCCTTGTTCCTGCCTTTTTCGATGAGGTTCTGTTACAGGGACAGCAATGATCTCAGGACCTCTTTCTAAACAGTATTCCATTCCCACTTCCTTTCTCTGCCTCCCAGCAGCCTGACCTCTCCCCATCTCTCCCCATCATCTCATATCTCTGTCTGCATGTCTACTGGTGGGTCATGAATGTGGCACATGGGCAAGCAGCTCTGAGGCTCCAAAGTGGCCTGTCGATGCAGGATGGCCCTGAAACAGCTGTGCTAGGAGACAAGGAAGCCACATGAAGGCAACTGCCGGTACTCCCTTCCAGCAGTCTGGGCACCACATGAGGGACTGCCTGGCCCACGCACCTCAAAAAATCTTCCCCTGAACTCAGGGAAAGGCTGAAAACGAAGAGTGGGGAATTGACGCTGCTCTGTTTTCCCTCTATTCCAGCCCTCCCTACATCTCTATTAAAAAGCAGTGATGGAAACCCATTTACCTCCTCGTTATTTGTGCATAATAATTGTTTGTAAATGCCATTTTTTCTTTAATTACCCCTTTCTACATATACATGAGAATGATAGAATAAAGAACCATCCAACACTGCAATTGAATTACAAAAGCATTGCACATGGCTGTCCTATTAACTTCATAGCAATGATGTGTTATAAAATGCAAAGTGCAGAAAAGGGGGTAGTAATTTGTTTATAAATATGTTAATTAGGTAGAGCAAATGCCATATTGCCTGAGAAAAGAAAATCAGTGATTGCAAAGTATGCCTTCTAGCATGGATTTCACAGGCCAAGATTAGTTAATAAAACTACCTTTATGCTTTGTATTACAGCTTTTTAGCATAAATAGCTAATAACCAATTTACATTAATGGTATTGGCGCAAACGTAAATTAGGGTCTTTTTGTTTATATTACTGAAGTGCAGTTCTATTGCCAGACAATTGTATTTGGCCATTTCATTAACGGAGAGATCTAAGAAAGAGATACAGTCCCAGGACCTGCCTGAGGAATATTAATATGGCAAAGAAATCACTCTGCACACCTGGCTACAAGCTGGGCCCTCAAACAGGCACATACGCGGTACTCAACAGCCTGTCTTCTGCCACCCATACAGGCAGAGAGACCACGGGCTTTAGCAGGCTAGGTGTGTCCCACATCAGGCTAAAAACAGTCTTCTGTAGCTTTTCAGGGTTTCAGTTGCATTTTTGTTCTGAATCACAAGCATGAAGATATTGTGATGCCAGCTGTCATTCCAATAACGAAAAGGGAAAAAAAAAAAAAAGAAAAAAAAAGAAGATGGAGAAGCATAAACCAAGTCATTCACTGGAAAGAAGGGAGCCTGACTGGCTCAGACCACACCATGGGTTTGGGTACCAACCTCAGCACTGGGAGGATGATGAGGTGCAGTGAGGACAGAAATGAGGCTGTCCTCTCCCTGATACGGTCACGTCGAAGAGTCCAGCTCTGCCCTGTTAGCCTGCAGTCTTGCATTACTGAATTGATTTAGAGCACCCTCCTCTTCACTGTTGTGGAACCTTGCTCCTGCATCTGGAAGAGGGGCTGTATATCTTCTCAGGTGTAGGAAACGATGTGGAACCTCACAGGGGATTTACACCACAACTTCTATGCATTCCCAGGATAATAGCTTTCCTACTCAAAACATAGAAAAAGGGACTGTTGCAGCATAATGATTTTCTTTCAGGTTAGGGGGCAGGTGCAGAAAGTGGCCTTTACAGCCTTCTAAATCAGTGTTTCTGTTAGCCAAAGATCAAATGTAAATGTTGGCAAATTACTGGCAGCGCATACAAAAGCCATGCAATCTCGTGCGCTATAGCAATAGAGGTTTTCCATTTCAGGCCTCATTCATCTGGGACCTTTCATATTCACAGGGTCTTTCTTTAGTCATGGTATGTAAGCACCTACTGTATATACTGAAAGCCAATTTTCCCATATACTTCTGTGCTGCTGGAGGGACAATAAATCATAAATCTATTTCCAATTTCATTACCCTTTATATGATATTGATACAATAACATCCTTTCCCTACATCTACTTGTTTCCAAGATAAAAACCAGGAGAAAAGCTTCTTCTCTTTATATAAATCAGCAGTTAGCTGTTTTGCTTTTCTTACAACAGTACAGAAAGTGTTAGACATTTTCTACAACAATATTTTGGGAAAGGGATACATGTACTGGTTCTCTGTTATTTCACTTCAAGGCATGGAATAAGCCAGACTGAATTTTACTACCACAGACACCAGTAGAACATCTCCACAAATGCAGTGATGAAATGAGAACAAAATTGTCCCCTTTGAACATGATTGGTCATTTTAAAAAATCTTAATCTGAATATACTTATATACATATATTCATCTGTCACAACTCCCCCTCATCCTTAATGAGCAATGTCATTTTAGCAGATCAGTAGAATCTGAGCAGATGTCTGCCTTGTATTTATCCTGCTTTGCTATAAACCAAGAATAATTTTGTTAAGGTTCATTAAATTCTACTGGGGCAACACCAATGCAAAAAAAATTCAGAATCTGGCTTCATGACTTCTGCATTCTCTGTCCACTAACAGCGTGCGATATAATGAACTGAGTAAATATGGTAGGCAAAATACTGTGCACAGAATATTAAAGGTAGTTAACAACATCTAGATAAGTGTCATAAACAGGCAAGACTTAAAAGTAGCAGAAGAGGAGATTCACTTCTCTAGAGATTTGGTGCCTGTAGACAAAGACCATCATATTAGATCAGTATTCCAAGCTGGTTCTGGTTTGGTAGTTACTTGAAGTAGTTACTGTATAATTAGGTGGATTAAGTAAAAGATTTCATAGTTTCACTTCCATTCCTATGCAACTAGACCAAAGCTCCAGTTGGCTTACGTGGATCTCTTGCATATTATGAGCCATACAAACACCAAATTGAGCTAATTATGATTCATGTTAAACATATACAGTCTGATACAAATCCCATTATCTGAAAACAAAGATTCCCAGGGGGTTCCGTGAAGTTTGGATCAGATCTAAAACAACAAATGCCAAGTTTGTAGGGCCAAAATGAGCTTACTACACCACTGTAATTTCAGCATAACTCTATTAAAGTCACTGGGGCTACCCTGATTTATGAGGGTTGAACAGAGAGAATTTAACCATTAGTGATCTGTACAAGAAAGTATACAGCAAGCAGATCTAAAGATTATTCTTTTTTTGTTCCAATATTTTTTTTTATTTCAGCTGTAGCTGTTACATATTCTTTTGATGGTTTAATGAGCTTAGGGTATCTTCTAGTAAAAATATTTGTTATTATCTACAATGGGACAGGAAAGCTCTTAGTATGATGTAGCCCTTGAGTCAAAGAGAGCTCTTACTCACACTTCAGCAGTGTTCTGCTCTCACTTGACTTCAGTGATGTTGCCTGAAAGGAAATGAGAAAAGGATTTGGTCAATTATATACATATAATTTCTACAGAACTTGCTTGAAAGTGACAGAAGCAATCCTTAATGAAGGCTAATGGGAAGACTCTGTGGTACAGGAATAACATTTTCTGATTTCAGAGTAAATGCAAGGATGGGTGTACTAGAAATGAGTGATCACAAGAGCCATAACCCAGTATGACACAGCACATTCAGCAGTATGTGTCTACTAATGCTCTCACACACACCAGTATTCCTGTATGAAGAACATTACAAAGCTGTATTCTGTTACTGTAGCCTCGGTTCATGATTAAAGAGAAGGTAACACCTGCTAATTGGAAGAGCCAAGGAGGTTAAAATGCTAGGTAAAAGGGTGCTTGTGCTGGGCAGGGCTAATGGAGGCAGTTATGTAATAGAGAGCTGCCTGATGTCAGTGCCCACCTCCCAGCAGCAGGAGGAAGGAAAGACAACACCAGACGCTGTGGCAGGGAAGTTGAACCTGATGGTTTTTCTGTCACAGCACAGTTCACTCAAGAAGGACGACACACCCGGCCAGCTTTCCCAGAAGGGCACTACTAAGAGATGAGGTTCAGAAAAGTTAGGCTGCTGAGTCAATGCTTATGCTGGGTCCTCTGAAGCTCTGGCTGACACTTCTTAGGAAAAGAAGTGCATATTCTATAAAACTACCTTAATCTACATTTCTTTTTAAAAAGGTGTTAAAAAAGTACCAAGGCACAGATTTAATAGCTCAGATTTAGTCGGTCAGAATCAAGGGCAGGTACAGAGTAGCTATTAAAAAAGATCAATCAGCATGCACATCAAACACTGTGGAGGTGGGTGAAATGATATATGGTGTAGTTCAGACCGCCACATTTGCCTACAGTCACTGCATTTCCAGCACTATATTCTAACTTAACTGCTTTTTAAAAGTGTTCTAGAAGAGGGAAGTGTGAGAAGAGCTATATAAAACCAAATTTTGCTCTGTTCTATTTAAAAGTTAAAGGCATCAGTAAAAGAGAATAAATATCACTCCTTACTTTATGCGGATGGGAAAATCCATCACAAAGTGATTGATAAGTCTCATTTCTGATGCAGCCTTTGGGGTGCTATTTTGCACATATTCCAGAATGGTTGCTGGTCCCCAAGCCTCTCCATGTCCCCCAAAGCAGCCTGTAGAGCAGCAAGCCTGCCACACTGTTTTGTTCAGGGAGCCACAGTGTGCACTCCAATGCTCCTGCTCCATGGGCAGTCCCAACATCCCCCAAGCATAGGGCAGGGTCCTCATCTGCACACCTGAGCTGGGTTGTTTGGAAACCTGTGGGTACTTTGACCTAGCCAGAGGCATAGGAGTGTTGGGGCAAGAGGGCAGTTCTTGGTTGCAGATTTCACAGGTATGCTGGGTGCCTGAGTATGTCACTCCACAGATGCTTTCTCCGTGAGACAGAAGCTCTGTGCTCCTTACAAGTCCAGAGGGAGAGTAAGAACAAACAAATTGTCTGAGACATTTTTGTTTGTCTGGAGACTCCCACAATACCCACATGCAATATCAGCCAGGGTAGGGGAAAATATTAAGTGTCTCTTAATATTATGTATCACAGACAGAGCCAAGCACACCTCGGTGAGAGGACAGAGTAGGAGCTGAACAAGAGGGAGAAGCTCCCTGCTACCACCTTCATCTGCAAATGTCACCTTCATTCACCTCTGAGCAGGGACTCCCTTCTCATTTCCAGCTCTTATCAGGAGGGCTTCTGGAGGGTCTTGCTGACTGATGGATGACAGGTGGGCAGGCACTTGCTGCATGCTTATTAATCTAACCTCAAAGGTAGGTGGTGAAATATTTAAAGAACTTTGATTTGCAACTGGGTGTTGTCAGCAGTGAAAGTTTTTTGTGCACTGCCTATATGAGCATTTGTTTCTAAGCTCTAGTGCATGGGTGTCCATTTTTTTTGCTTGCCTGGGCCCCACTGAGTGAATTGGAATTGTCTTGAGCAGCATATATGCAGTTGCTCTGAAAGTAATTTCTCCTATTTGTTTCCATGGAAACTACAACTGATACAAAGAGCACAATAACACTATGTGATAGAGCAAATTCTCAGCTACAAACCACTATTTTTCAACATAGTTACCACCATTAGCTATGCATTTTTGTCAGCAATGAACAAGAGCCTGCATGCCATACATAAAAATCTGCAGAGGTGACCCACTGATTCCACTGCTGAAACACACCCCCCCAGTGCCACGCTGTGCTCACATCCACCATTTGGTCAACATTGACATTCAGCAAGCATCTATGTCAGTGGGTTCAATTTTACCACAGGGAAGAATTTGATGATGCATCTTAGATTCATACGCACTTTCATGTCAGACATCATTTTGTCAGAGTGCCCCTCTGATGCCATATGTCACACAGCAACAAAATAATGAAATATTGATGAAAAGTTTAACCTCTATTGCTCCACAACCAACATTCACCCCAGATATAATGGGCCAACACAACAGAACAGGAAGTATTACTTTTGGAGCAACCCTCATAAAATATACAGTATCATTTCAAGGGAGGTGATTCTGCTCTTCTACTCTGCTCTTGAGAGACCCCACCTGGAGTACTGCGGCCAATTCTGGAGCCCCCACTGCAAGAACGACATGGAATGGTTGGAATAGGTTGAGAAGAGGTCCAGAAAGGAGATTAGAGGGCTGGAGCACCTCTCCTACAGGGACAGGATGGGAAAGTTGGGGCTGTTCAGCCTGGAGAAGAGAAGGCTTCTGGAAGAGTTTATAGCAGCCTTTCACTACCTGACGGGGGCCTACAGGAAAGCTGGGGAGGGACTTTTTATAAGGATGTGTAGCAGTAGGATGAGGGGAAATGGCTTTAAACTTGAACAGGATAGATTTAGACTGGATATTATGAAGAAATTATTTACTGTGAGACACTGGAACAGGTTGCCCAGTGAGGTTGTGGATGCCCCACCTCTGGAAGCATTCAAGGCCAGGATGGATGGGGCTTTGAGCAACCTGGTCTAGAGGGAGGTGTCTCTGCCTACAGCTAGGGATCTTAAAGGTCTCTTCTAACACAAACCATGCCATGTTTCTATGACTTTATGAAAGTCCGGTGAAGAGACAAGGTCAGATTATTGAACTGACTGTCTAATTGCAACTCAACACATTCCGTTCGAAAAATTGTAGGTAATTTTAATTAACTGAAAATGGTGTTGTAAACGTAATGGTTTTTTTCGTAATCTTGAAACCTATTTTCAGGTTCCTTTATTGAAAGTGGAAGCTCAGCCACGTATTCTTTGCTGTTCAGAGCCCTGTGTTTAGCCAGTATGTCAAAATGCTTGCAGTTATGTGCCACCACTAGAGTCAGTGTGCAAAGCACTGCCCTCCCTGTGCCCTGATTTCAGTCCACACAGCATTTGTAGAGCGCTGTCATTTTGACTGCTGCTGAGAGACAGGTATATGCTCAGGGACACTCCATAGGGATGGAGTGGGCCATGCTGCCACATGCATCATTCACATGCGTCATATCTTCAGAGCTGGGCCTTGCAGGCAAACTTGTCCTCTTATCCAAGGGGTGTCCCAGAAAATTTTTAATGTTACATTTCCGGAAGCCAGCTCTGGACATCAGATGATTGCAACCACTCAAATCAATAACCACTTCTACCACCTTCTGGCAAGAAAGGGGTGAACAATCACATATTTGTTCAAGGAGATGATAGAAGAGCAGACAGCAAATACGATGCAGTGCACAGAAAACGTCATGTCTACCTGCAAAGGCTCCAGCCAAAATGCACCAAAGCTCTTGTAGCTGCTTGCTGCTTCCAACCACATTTCCTCATGAAGACAAGCATGGTGACAGTGTAGATTCCTTCCATAGAATAGCTCTGTTTAAAAGCAGAGTTTCCTAAGACAGAAGAGCTCACACACTTCCAGCTGGCAGCACTGCTCAAGTGCTCTGCCAGATCACATCAGGCCAATAACATGAATGTATTCATGTGTTTTCAGTCTGAGTCCCTCATAACTAGTAACTGCCTCTTTACAAAGCATTGAAGGAAAGATGGTATAATTGTTAGTATATGAATTTCAGATTTAGGATTTCCTGGCCTGTAATAGCTCTTTGATCTTCAGCAAATGATTTAATACCTTCCTGTCAAATCTTAGTTCTTTAGAAAATGTAGGGGTAAAGATGCTTCCCTTTTCATGGCAGGTTGTGAGGATAAACACTGCTCAAATGCTGAAGTGTTGAGATACTGTGATAAAGTATGTGTCATAAAAAGGAAGTATCTTATGAATACATGGAATAAGACAGAAAGCAGGTTAGACTTCAAGAAACAGCATATGTCAATCTGGCAATGTACAGTCATACTTTTCTACAGCTTTCACCTTTTCCAACACTAAAGACTAAACCTATAGTTCACTAGCATTCATTCACTTGTCATCAAAACAACAGTCCTAAGTCAACGGTATAAAAAGCTTCATACAAGATCTAAACTGTGCACTAGAAATTTACAGTAAATTCTCCCTGGTGTAGCCTGTTACATAGAGGCCAAGAAGCATGGTGCATGTTTGAAACAGAACTTCATGTCATGACCCTGAGGAAATCACTAAGTCAGACAGGTGCTTTTGTTGTGGTAAATAGGATTATCCTAAATTCATCTTCTCACCTTGAAGGATGGGTCAAAAATGTCCTAGTTTTGGAGGAATGTTTTCGGCTTGTATTGAAAGACAAGCAATGCCGGGAGGCCACAGTTCTAGGCAGAAAGAACCTCCAGTAAAATCTGTAGTTTAACAAAAGTAACCTCAGGGATGCTACCTTGGATCCTTGTGTCCAAAAATTCCCTCTGGATTTAGTTCATTACTTTTTTACCCAGATAATGCTGAGCTCCTACAGTGCTCTAAGTAGTTAGCCCCTTGCAGAATCTCCTTCCAAAGAAGTCAGAATTTTACCCTAAACAGAGCAAGTCTGTATCATGAGAAACAAGAAACAAAAAAACATAGTGAAGAAAAGCACAGGGCACAGACTAAATTCTTCTGAGTACATAAATTACATGTTAAACACTCATAAAGCAACATTTTTGCTTGTCTTCTTTTATCAGTAGATCCACCCAAGACAGAAGAAAGTAACAGCAAAATAAGGAAAAAAAATGTTTTTCTCCTGATTCTCTACTCTGCTCATAGCAAGACAAAGAGTAACATTCTCTTGGGAAGCAGGTGTATTTGGATTGTTTATTTTCTTTAAAAGGAGAGATGCTTAAAAACAGCATAGCATCATTTTAAAGTACACTTACACAGCCACTCTTCCTGTTTCCCTTAGGCTTTTGCCATTGTGAAGCTATGAAGAAGGGAGGAGAATTCTGTCCTATGTAAGAAGGCCATGTTTCCTGCCCTTAAATCTAGCGTTTCTATAAAACACAGCTGTGATTGCCCTTATACTTTTTCTCAGAATAAAAGCTGAAAAAATGAAAGCAAATGTGCCATGTTCCTCATTCATGTGATGGCCTGCTTAGTCTTTATGGAATTTTTAAGGATCTTTCAATAGGGTTCATGTTTATTTTCACTGCCTTTGCCGTGTGCACATCTACCAGGAGCCCTGACTCAGTGAGACTCATTATTTCTCCCTAAAGATGTCTTTCTAGGTGAGCATTCTGATCTTCTTGTTTGTGTTTGTGATTGAAAATGTAATGTCTCCAGCTGACAGTGTAAATCGTTAGAATTTAATTATCAAAACTGTTTTCCCCTCATCATAATCTTTGGCTAAACAAATCAATCTGAAAACTCAGGAAGGCTGGGATTTTTTCAGACTGCTTGTACACATTCACACAAAGTGAACAGCAGTCCCCAAGTGAGACTTTTACTTTAGGAGACTTCGCAGGATCAGGTCACATACTTCACAGTGCAGCACACACAAACTCAAGCACCCTCTTTTTCTCTTCATATGTTTGTTTCAATATGGGACTAGTGGGATGTCATCTGAGTGGATCCTCATGACAAAACTTCACCATGACTCCTCTGGACATCCACAGTGACTATTCAGGTGTGGGCCCCCTATCCACAGTTGAACTAATGATGACAAATCCAACATAGTAAATATGTCATGGAAAAGGTAATTTGAACCTTCAAGAAGGCCAGGCATTTGGATCTGTGATCTTGGCAGCTTGAAATACTAAATCTCTCTGAATCTCAGAAAGTCCAAGGGCAAAAACACATATATTTGCTAGAACTGTAAGAATATTTACAGTTAATAGGCTGCATTAACATCTAAAAGTTAAATTACAGTATTTATACTTCTCTGCCTTTCCTCTGAAGAGTCAGTTCCATCTGTGCATGTATGGACAAGAGAGATTTTGAATTAATAAATGTGGTATTATGTCATGATCCTTTAAGCAACTGAAAGAAGTCTGATTTTTATTTCAGTCCTAAGCACACTGACATCAGGGGTAAATTTGGAGTTTGATGCAATGGAATCGTGCAACTGACATTAAAGCTAATAGGAGCTGCAAGAAAAACAAAATGACATTCTATTCATTGGACAAGAAATTAAATACAGATTGCAACTTATTCAAAGAGTTCAAAGTCAATTACTTTTTCCACCAAAATCAATGAGAAGGACTTTCCTTTTCAGTTTGTCAAACTTGCCACCCACTGAGAAGAGTGATTTTATCTGGGATCTTTACCACCTCCTACTTTATGAAGTTGCTGGGCTTTGTCTTTTCTTTGTCTGATTGATTACCAATGTCTGATTGATGTCTTATAAATACAACATTTTTTTTCTTTCTTTTTAAAAACTGCTTTCAGTAACTGGCTAGAATTTTGAATAATTATTGGACTTTTTCTTTAAGACACTGCAAATGTCACAACAAAGAAGCATATCAGGTGGATGAAACATCCACTGCACCCAACCCATTTCCCAGAAAGTCTTCCAAAACAGGACAATAACTAGGAAGAGATCTGTGGAGTCATTCTGACAAGGATTAACCTCTATCCAGTGACTACTCTATACATACTTTGGCTCGGTCTTCATTTGTTACAGTTTGGTAAAGGAGGGTATAGCTTGGATGGACTTGTTATTTCTCCATTGTTGGCAGCGGCACCTACAGAAGCATACAGTCACTTTTAAAACCACTGCAGAGCATACAGGACACATACTTGAGGGATGTCAGGCTGATTTCTACATTCCATTCATTCAAAGATGTCATCTCTGTCTGCTTCTATGTACTGATGTACTGATCCTAAACTTAGTTTCAGTGGATCGCATGTTAGCACTGTCATCTTATTGGAAGGTAAGGGGGCCCAAGAGAGATGGCTGACATTCAAGCACCACTTCATCCAAGCTCAAGATCAGTGCAATCCTAAGAGCAAGAAATCAGGAAGAAGTGGCAGGAGACCTGCTTGAATGAGTAAGGAGCTCATGGAAAAACTGAGTGTCAACGTTTTTTGAGCTGGTTCAGCCTGGTTCCATGACAACTGGGATGTGGGACCTACAGACCCATGCCCCAGGAAAGGGGAAGGGGAAAGGGAAAAAAGAAAAGGGAGATGGGTCTAGAAACAAGCCAGTGGTAACGATCTGAGGAAGAAAGCTAATTTACTAAATAAGACACTGGAATGCAAAACAACACAGTATAATTGGAAATGAAGCTAATAAACCAAATAAAATGAGAGAAAGAATGTCTGGGAAAAAAAAAAAAAAAAAAGAAGGACATATGCTAAACTCTGAAGGCAAGATGGCTAGTGAGCACCCGCTGCTGGGTTGTCTGAAAGGAAAGAGCCTGTTTCTAGTGACATGCAGTTTTTCTCCTTCCCTCTGAGCAGAAAACGGGAAAATGCAAAGCAACATGAAGTCCTCTGGGGTATGTAGTTCTTCTTCTCTTCTGAGACAGTTCTACCCATAGCTATTGATGATCCAGGAGCTGGAACATTAACTCTTTATCTCCCAATGCACATGTTGTTATGAAATGGAATACCAATAACAAAAATCATAAAACCGTGACACTCAGATGGAAGAAGGAAGTCTACAGAATATGGAAAAGGAGTCGTGTCTTTGGATATAATATAGGAACATTGTGAGGGCATATGGAGATGCTGCAAGGAAGGCTAAGGCCTTTGGAATTAAATATGGTGACAGAGGTGAAGGACAACAACTAAGGCTTCTTTAACTATGTCAGTATCAAAAAGGAAGACTAGGGAAATTGAGAACCACTGCTGAATGAGATGTGTTCTCTAGTAAGGAGGACGTTCTCAATAACAATTGAAAAGTCAGGGCAATCTGGTAAAGTCCCTGGTGAGTGGAAAAAAAGGCAACATTACACCCATTTTTAAGAAAGTTAAAAAGAATGACCCTGGGAACAATCAACCTGTTAGTCTTACCTCTGTGCCAAGAAAGATCATGGACCAGATACTCCTGAAAGCTACGCTAAGGCATAAGGAAGATGGGGAGGGAACACGGCGGAAGCAGCATGGTTTCATCAGAGGCAAATCCTGCTTGACCAGCCTAGTGACCTATTATGATGGTGTCACTGCATTAGAGGACAGAGAAGAGCCACTGATGTCATCTATCTGGACTTCAGTAAGGCTTTTGACATGGTACCCTACAACATACTTCTCTCCAAATTGGAAAGATATGGATTTGATGGGTGGACTGTCCAATGGATGATGAACTGGCTGCAGGACTGAGTCCATAGAGAGATGGACTCTCTATGAGATGAGTCAATGGCTCAGTGTCTGGATGGAAGTCAGTGACAAATGGTGTCCCCAGGTGTCAGTGCTGGGACTGATACTCTTTAGTGTCTTCATCAGTGACATCGATAGTGGGCCTAAGTGAACTCGTGAGGTTCAACAAATCCAAATGCAAGAACCTGCACCTGGGTCAAAGTAACCTCCTCTACCAATACAATCTGGGAAATGAAAGGACTGAGAACAACCCTTCTGAAAAAGACCTGTGGGTACTGGTGGATGGGAAGCTGGACATGAGCCAGCAATTTGCCCTTGGAGACCAGGAAGCCAGCTGGATCCTGGACTCACTTCAAAAGAAGTGTGGCCAGCCCTAGGGCGACCAAGGTGATACTGTCCCTCTACCCTGCACTGGTGAAGCATCACCTGGAGTACTTTATCCACATATGGAATCCTCAGAGGGTTGTGATCAGTGGCACAGTATAGAGGCCTGTAGATAATGATGTTTCCCAAGGGTCAGTACTGGGTCTGATCTTATTCAGTATCTTTATCAATGACCTGGATGAAGGAATAGGGTGCACCATCAGCAAGTTTGCTGGCAATACAAAGCTGGGAGATGTGGCTGGCACACCAAAAGGCTTGATGATATTTGACGAGACCAGGACAGGCCTACACATGGGGAGGAATAACCTCTTGCACTAGCACAGATTAGGGGCTGATTTGATGGAAAGGAGCTCTGCAAAGTAGGACATGAGTGTACTGGTGAACAGCAGGCTGATCATAGTCCAATAGCGTGCCAGAAGGCTAATGGTATCCTGGGGTGCTTTAAAAGGAATGTAGTGAATTAGTTGAGGGAGGTGATCCTCCTGCTCTACTCTGCCCTGGTGAAGCTACATCTGGAGTACATTTTAGCATCCCAGTTCAAGAAAGACAGGGGACTACGGGAGAGTCCAGCAGAGGGCTACAGAGATAATGAGGGGCCTAGAACATCTCCCCTCTGTAAAAGGCTGAGAGACCTGGGATTATTCAGAGTGGAGAAGATTGAGAGAGATTTTTACCAGTGCTTCTAAATCTCTACAGGGCATGTGTCAAGTGGGTGGAGCCAGGACCATTTCAGCAGTGCCCAGCAACAGAATACGGACACAAATTGGAACAAAGGAAGTTCCATATGAACATAAGGACAACAGAGCACTTGAACAAGATGCCCAGATCGGTTGTGGAGACTCCATCTCTGGAGATATCAAAAACCCACCTGGATAATTTCCTGTGCAACCAATTCTAGAGAGCTTGCTTTAGCATAGCACTTGGACTAAATGATCTCCAGAAGTACTTATCAACCTTTGCAATTCTACGGTTCTGTGATCACCAAGATCAAGGATGCTTCCCAGCCTGACAAATTTCAACCATTCTTAAACCCACAAGTTCACTCTAACACATTGTTTCTTCCTTTTATTATTTTTTTTTCATATTGTGTTTGATTCTTTGATTCCCAGGATGATCCAAGGCCAGTGTAAAATTAAAATGCCCTCCTAGTTTATGTACAGCTTCAAGCTGAGGATCTGCCAGATGAATCATAAGATCATACTTTATTTAATAATCACCATAGCATTTTGGCATTTAGCCACAGCTACTTCCCATGCCCTTTAGGCATCATGGTCTCTGTGGTCTTTGCTCCATGGCCTACCTGGTCTGCACGCAGCAGATGGTGAGTGATACACCAGCACCTTAGGACTGATTTCATCCCAGTTAATCCTCTCCTAGAGCTTGTGATTTTGAAGACAGCTGTTTGCAGTGCAGTGGGGACACATATGCTGGCAGGGCGTCCCAGCAAAAGCAGCAGATTCCCTCCATTCTCTGCTGGGTAAGGAAGAGCTGAGGAGCTTCCACCTTCTCATTCTTTGATGTTTCACTTCTTCCCAAAGTAAAAGTCATTCAAACAAAGCTAATGTCAGCACAGCCCTGTGACTCAAGCCACACGTTTTATGCATATGGGCTGCTCCATGCTCCTGGGCACCATAGAGTCAGGGCAGCCAAGGACACCAGGTCCAGATTCAGCAGCCCGGAGATGTGCTGGATAACTCAGCTTAACTGAATGGGCAGATTTCAACTGTGACAAAGGATCATTAAGAGAAATAAATATCCTTTTTAAATGTTACTTGTAAATACTATATATAGTACGACATATAGTATATACTGAACTATATATATAATGTACATATATATACTATATTTATAGTGTATGTAGGGTTTAGTATCTAAACTAGTAGTTGTATTTGTTAAGGACTATTCTCGTGGTGGTTTTGTTACACTTTAATTACAAATTCAGGTTTAAGGGAAAAAAAAAGTCAGATCTAAACTCTTCATGGTAGGTATTGCTTGGTCTAGGAGAGAAGGAGACACACAGATCTCAATTCTGGAGAAAGAACAAAGAGTGTGAAACTCCCCAGAGGAAAGGTGATAGGTTTATCAGAGCTAACAAGGCTCTGTAAGTAACAACAGTGTCCACCACCCAAACAAACCACCATAAAACACTTTCTGATGACTGATGTTGTGATAAGAGGCAGTTTGTCATTCAGCAAACATACAGACAGGATGTGGTCTGAGTGCTGATATTGGTGTTTTTCTTCACCAGCTTGATTGTACTATGCACCATGCCCAACCCCAACCAATTCCCCCACGGTCTGCCAGAAGCCATCAGCTCAGGATGGGCTCAACATGCCATCTTCTCAAGACATCAACAACAGCAAATTTTCATCCCCCGAATAAAATGCAGTCTTCACAACAAAGCAGACAATGTTGTGCTATGACAAAGGCAATGACCATGTGATTGGAGGTACCTGTACATCCCAGTTCCCTTCCTCACTGGAAGGAAGAGCCTCTTCATAGAGGGAACAGATTGCTTCTGGTGAGGCCTGTGCCCTCATGCCAAGCAGGGCTGGAGGGCCTCCAAGGCAATAGGACTTTAGTATGATGACACTGTCCATGGAATAACAGTGTTTTCAAACAACAGTGGTGATTATTACACAGGTTGTAGGCCTTTAATTACTGTGTTTTTGGCACCATGTAGATATTTAGGACAGCCTCAGTGGCTCAAACTCTGTTTTGGGGTAGTAGAGACATGAGTTCAGCCTAGACACAAAATTCCTGGAGATAAATTGCTCTATCTGTTTGGTGACTCATTCTCTGTCTATGAAAACAGAGCCGAGGATGCCAGGAGAATGAAATGACCTAGTGATCGTGATGCTCTCACCTACAGGCAAAGAAAGCTTCCGGAGCTCCCACTCTCCACATTCAGACAGTAAACCAGCCCAGAACTAACTCCTTCTCTCAAAAGTTCAAAGCATTTAGGCCTGGTTATATCCTGACAGAGCTTTTATATGGCCTTATACAGCCAAGGTTTTAAGATAGACTTTGAAATTACTAGAGTGAGTTACAGTGTTATAAAAAATCCAATGCATTTCATTGCTTCTCACATTTCATAAATAAAAGTATTAAACTGGGATTTTTTTTTCTTGACATAGGAATTTACTTGATAAATTCATGTTATTTGGGTTCGACATCAGGATATACTTTCACATGTACTAAAATGACAGAACTGGAAGCCTATCTATACTATTAGCACAAAAAGAATAAATATTATGGTCTATGCAAACAGCCAGAAAATGTACTTTTTCTCTTAATTTTATTTCTACTCTCTAAGTACTCATCTGAAATAATAAATATCCCACCATCTACCACTGGAAGAATCACTGCCTTTTGTAAGACAGAAACCAGATGCACTCTTCATATGGAGAATGCATGCAGATTATTTTAAAACAGATTCATACATATTCATACAAGATATTACCTCTATAATCATCCAGAATCACATTTACGTACAGATTTCTTTCACTGTATACATTATTAGCAAATAGAAGTGTTTAAATTATGAAAGGAGAACAGCTGGACCCCAACATGTTTCTCAGTGGCTGCTGCCTCACTGGATTTTTACACAGTACCATCACTGCAAAATCACTTGTCATGCTTTATATACCATCAATAGCGCATCTCAACAGTGCAACCAAGACAATGGTCAGAAGCAGGGAATGGCAAGGGGGACAGATTTCCCACCATGCTGGCAGGGAAACAGCAATGGGATATGGCCAACCAAGTAACAAAATCTTGTCATGATAACCTTAATCTGCAAATATAATGTTCACTGTGCATTTGTGTTACCATTTGCTGTGAAAGTATTTTGTCCAAATAGTTAGCAAAGGGCTGGAGGTGCTGGCTGTTGGGTTTCCACCAAAGGGCTCCTGTGCCTGGCTGTGGTCACACCTATGAACACATCTGGAGGCACTATGAGCTTGGGAGATGCTAAGAGAGATGGTGAGGTGACAGGCTGGAGGCAATGGTGACTGATGACCAACCACAGTTGGTCTTCCTGATGCGAAGGAGAGCAATCCTGGGAGCAATGGGGCCGGGGCACCCTCTCAGGGGGCATAAGAGGGATCCCTACTCCCAGTGCCCCACAAGCACCCTTTCTGTTCAATGGGTCACTTGGCTCTGCTGGTTGAGCTGCTGGCGGTTGCCACCCCTCTCTGTCACTGTTTCTTCCCTGTGCTGGGGATTGTGCTCTACAGTCCCCAACAGTGCTGTTAATCCTCCCCAGACTGCTAGTCAGAGTCCAAGCCAGGTTTGAAAATATAACAACCCCACTTGTGCTTTTTTTCAGAATGCTGCCATCTATCCCTTTTATCAACCCTGGTTTAAACAGCATGAGTCCCATGGTCAGGCACTGCCCACATCTTCCCCAGGCCACACTGAGAGCGCCAGATCCCACCTCACAGCCTAGCTTTGCTGGGATGGGAACAGCTGCATGCCTTCTGTATTCTTCTGTTTTGTTTGTGTTTTTGTTTTTTTTTTAAACCTGGCAGTAACCTTGGCAGAGAAAAAAAAATTTAATCATAAGAGAGCCCTCTGCTGGTAAATTAATTTCTGTCTGGAGAAGAAATTACAAAATTTGGCTTGTGTTAGGTTTCTTTTCTACCCTGTCAGCAGATGTATAAGGTTATAGAAAATAGTGTTGTTTCATAACTGCATTAAAGGAACAAGGACATCTGAAAATCCATGTGCTGGGAAGACAATGGTGAATGAGGTCCCTGGGTTAGAGAAATCAAGTTAGGACAGCTTGCTGCTGATGTCCTAGGGCAGATTTAACTATTGAATTAAAGCCCCCTGACATTAGAGGTGACACTACAACACATGCAGGCATAGGATGCTGCCTGGTGCACACAAAAAAAGGCAGGCTGGGAGCAGGGTAGAGGACAGGCTGCCATTCCTTGCAGATACACACACTGATTTCCTGGGCATGCTGTGAATGCAGTGAATATCAAGCCCTAGGATAAGGATAAGTCACAAATCTGTCCTGCTGTTTGCTCCACCCATGCTGTTGCACAGCATGGGGTATGAATATTGCTATCTCTAATCTCCACATTTCAGCCATACTGCAATAGATGAACTGATGTATCAATTTAGTCAGTTCAGTATTATTACTGTTTAAAATGTATTTAGGGTTGAAATAAGCTTGAGCATAAGCAGGCAGCCAGGTAGGTTTAGGATGGCAGAGGCTTTAGGCAGGAAAGTCGTCAGCGCTCTTTCCCTTTGCAAATAGGCAGATATCTAGTCACAGCACAGGAAGGTCATCAGCCATCTTTCCTTACACAAGTTTTATCATAACTCTCCTTGGGCTTTTGCCTTCATTATCCATTTTAGAGCAAATAAGTGCAAGTCCAGAGATGTCCTGCTGTGTAAGGCACAGGCTCTCAGGAGGGCTGTAGTAAATTCTTTGTCCTCCTGACACCCCAGCTTTTCCATCTCCCCATTTCATGGAGTTGCTATCACATCCCCAGGGTGAGAGCTTCCTACCTGTGCCATACATGCACTGAGCCTTATACAGCAGGGTTTCAGTCCTGGCATGAGACTCCAGGCACATCAGGTTTTATTTGTATCCAGTAAGGTGGAGTACCAAGGAGGCCCAGGAGCTGATGAACAGCCCGCAGGTACAAGCACCCTACAGGAAGAGCATCCTTCCCTCCGCTCTGTCAAGGCTGTGAGTACTGTGGAGGCTATCTCCAGATTTTCTGTCCCTGGCCAACATTGCTCACAGACAGCCCTTGAAGAGGAAGGAATTCCTCAAGGCCACAGTACTTCTAATATTTATAAGTAGCATTAACCCCAAGCACTACGTGTGAAGATACTGATCTAAAAACCATGTGATAGCACATAGAGAAATACAAAATTAATGATATATAGCGCAGGGAAATATACATAGGAGATGTAGTGATTTGGTGTATTTCAAATGTGTTTAAGGAGAAACGCACTCCTGATCACATGGCAAGAAGTCAAGCATACTTTGTGCTTTGTGGATTCCCTGAAAAGCCTGACAGTAAAAAGGAGAGGGATCCTACCTTTGGATTGTACTGCACGACTGCTATTTTCTTGCTTGGACCTCCTTTTTATGTTCATCTACTGAATTTTAAAACAGCCAATTTGGAAAGGTAGCCTTAATAAACTGATCTACCCTCTGCAACACTGGTTTCATATTTTTCTTTTTTTTTTTTTTTTTCCTAATATAATCAATAGTAAAGGAAAGATTGGGCTGTAAGTAAAATCGCTCATATGGGTAGTCAATGGTGAACAGTGAAAGGATGTTTTAAACATTCTTAATAACAATTATCATCTCCAAGCAGTGTGTTGCAGCCATCAGCAGGGCCAGGATTAATGCACTGTCAGTGGGAACCACTTCCCTCAGAACATTCACTGCTGCAAGGACACACATTTTTCTGTTTTTAGAAAAATGCCATATCCCAGAGACAAACTAAGCAGCTGCCCATGAGGGATTGCTGCAGCAATGCAACTCTGTCCAGAGGCTCAGGGAGCTCAATGCCTTGCTCCAGACCACGTCATCTGAGATCTTTTTTTCCCTTGCACCTTCACTGCAAGTCCTTAGGCTTGTTTTCTGAATGTAATGTGTTAGCCATTGGCTTGCTTTAGCAACCAAACCCCCACTACTCTGGCTATTTATGAATTAAACACAGATGAGAGCAAGATTCTCACTCATGTTATTGAAAATTCTTTCTTTAATATTATAAGCAGATATTAGGAAGGATGCCTGATAGTAGGGTCATACCCTTACTCAGCACCTCCTTCAAAGAGAAGAAATAAAACCCCTTAGTGAGTCTGGTGATGCATCCAGAATCAGATCTGTAATACAGTGCTCACATTGCAGTGTCTCTAAAAACACCTTCCAGATGCAATGTTCCTCTCGCTTTCTCATTCTACTTTCTACTTGTTCCACAAAACTAAAAGTTCATCTCTACGTGAGCTCTGTTCTATAATTTACTCTCCAGTCTCTGGTTTAAAACACACCAGATTCCAGCTATAAACTGCTTCAAATATCCTGAGAACTTCTGCAAAGCACAATTCAAATTTGAAAAGTTCAAGCCTGGTGCTAATGCAATAAAAGAAGGCGAATATGATTCCAGATATACAGTTGGTGTAATGCCTTTAGGAACTGCTCCATCAGTTTGATTTAGAAAATGATTGTATTATGTTAAAACAACTAAATTGGATAAGAGGGAGAGGGATTTGTTGACGTAAATCTTGTCTCTGGGTTCCAAACCCCTCTGAGTAAATGCAAATAAGAAAATATATACAGAGAGAACTGCCAATTTCCCCCAAGGAGATCTCTTTTCAAGGAAGTAAAAGTCTATATTGGAAATCAATCCAGTTGTTTATAAAGCAAGAAGCCTCTGTTGGAAGTCAGAGGAAGGAACATTGGAAGCAAACCATCAAGTAACAGAGAACAAAGGAAAAATATACCCAAACGATATACCCCTTATGTATCCAAGGCTTATTGTTTCCAAATAATGGTTCCGATTCTGACCTCAACTGGTATAAATCAGGAATAACTTGGTGTGTGTCAGCTCAACATTAGCAGTTCTGAGTAAACAAAACAAAATGGAAGAGAAATCAGGGTGTGGGCCAGCAGCTTCAGTAAGGTTCACCATGAACAACCAGCACAGGCAAGAAGCAAGGCAGGGGCAATGTTAGCCAGCATAAATATTTTGTGTTGACAGTGTGTCAGTTTCACACGGTAGAAATGGCAGGAAAAATTATTGATACATATGTCTATGTAATGCTAAACAGCTGTCAAGAAGTAAAAAGAAACAAAGGTGAAATGACACTGTTACACATCTCTGTACAAAATTATTTCCCTGCAGCCATCACAGTTCCTTCATCTACTGTGCCAGCAAGAAAACATCTCCTAGATGGTGAATAAACTCGTTAACATGTTCAGAGCTTTGATCACTGAGCAATGATACAAGGCCAGTTGGGCCCCTCTGCCCCCTGGCAGACTTGTAGCCTTTTAGGCAGACACAGCCAGTAGTGGTGATGGTGGCGGTGGCAGTGATGGCTCCAGAGCTGACATGGGTGCCTCCAGGAGACTTCGTGCCATGCCAGACTAGACACTGTCTTTGGGGAAAGGTGTCTATTTTGAGGGTTGCCAGTCGGGAGGTGCCTGGTTAAGCCTTGGCTCACCCCTATTTTGAGTCAAGTCATCATGCAATCGAATGCGAATAAATGTAAACCCCAACAGGCAACACGGCTGCAAAGTTTATTATGGACACAGGCTGATAGAAACGGAAAACCCCGTGCTTTATCTCCTCCTGCATGGAGTGCAATCACAAGGGCATCATGTCCTTGTTGCAAAGGCTCAGGATCTTAATGGTGGCGGAGATTTGCCCCAAGCCAGCAAAGGAGCAAGCTAAGGGCTAATCACTATTCTCCTGGGAGATAGGCACCAATTGCTTTGTCTCTGCCAGAGCTATAAACACCCGCCTGAGCACTTCTGCACATGTACCAGAAGCAACAAACTGACTGTGTGACAAAAACACACAGAGCCCTGTTTTGATCTCTGGAGGAGAGCAAGGTCCCTTGGAACACAAACAGAGGCATTGAGGCAGCCCAGGGATGCACCTGTCCAGCACCGGGGCCTCTGAGCATGGGAATGTGGGGAGGATTGTGGAGGACTGGTGTAATTATAAGAACTGATATATTTACATACTGTTTTGTTGGAAATTGTGCATGAACTGCTGCAGATTTTAATGGAGAGTTTCTCCCATTCTTGTTTCCATAATGGAGGAAGGGTCTCATATTATGACTAACATTCAGTAAAGCTTTGTAAGCCTTCCCTTGGGTCCCTTTCCTTCTCAGTCACAAAATTTCCTCAGTCACTTCTGTGACAACAGTGAAACACCCAGAGATCAAGGAAATCTCACTCACCATTAGGCCAGTATTCTATTAAACCAAGACTTATTTTCTCCTTGAGAGCCACTTCTTCGTAACACTCACAGATAACCTTTATATTGTCAGCTCAGTTTTTGACCCTTTCCAGGGGACTGGTAGAACCTTACTAGCAGGAGACCATTTAGACTTCTATTACCCTGTCTAAATTGTGGCACAAGGAGCACAGGTACACTCTGTAAACACAAAGCAGCAGCTAAGTGCTGTAGTGGTCTCACTTGGTACCTTTCAGAAATCCCTGCAGAGAGACATCACCCACTGCTGCCTCCCCACAAAGACCAACCACCCAAGACATGGCAATTCATTCTAAAACACAGGGGAAGGAGTTGGCAATATACAAGTGCCCTGGTGCACATATTCACCCCAGTATGAGGTTAGCTACTACTCATCTGGTGCACATATTCACCCCAGTATGAGGTTAGCTACTACTCATCCTCAAATCTTCCACTACTCATCCTCAAATCTTCCCCCACTCCTGCCCAGTACCACTCCAGTGTGGCAGACCATGCCTGCTGTGTCCAGGATCAAAAAAGGCAGGGAGATGCCTCTGAGATGTAGATCTGTTTTTCCTCCTGCTTCTAAATACCTGGGGCAACTGTACACTGCCATGACACTCCTGGGAAAAAAAAAAAAAAAAAAAGGAAAATTACATTCATCCAAAAAGTCACAGGCCATGGAAAGAGGGGTTTTCATCCTAAAATGTCCCCTTGCTCCTTCTGCTGGTAGTAAGAGACATTGTGGCCCCAAGTACAGACAGCTTTCAGCACAGGCAGTGATTTCTTTTCCCAAGGTCACCTGCAAGAAAAATAGAAGAAGGAACAAAATGTCCTGACTCCAGATCTTACAACCACTGTCTCCCTCTTACTTTGCCAATTTTATATTGTCCTGCTTGCAGTGACATTCGTGCTCTACAGCACCAGTCTCCTCCAAAAGGAAAATCGATAGAAGTAAACACTAATTTAAAAAACAAAGCAAACGAACTTTTCACTAACACTCACGATTACTCAGAAGGAGCAAAAGCACTCCAGACACCAACACCACGCTGGGTTTCTGGAGCAGTAAGTGTTGTGTCCAGAGTGTTCTGCTTCCCCTTGCCGCTTCTACTATGAAAAAATTAGTGTTTAAATTGCACCTCACTCAAGAACATAACAAAATCTACCATCCTGAACCAGCCCAGAGAAAACAGGGGAAGCAAAATAACTATAACTACCAGATCTATTTCTGTATCAGTTAGACCTATACTGCTGGATATATATACCATATGAAAATCCCTGGGAGAAATTACCGTAAGAGTGGCTTTTTCTGCATGATATTTGGTTAAGAGTTGAGACAAACAAACAGCGATTTCTCTTTGGCAACCCATTCTATCTGTTCCTTGAAGTATGGGATATTTTAAAATGAAAGCAAAAATGCCTATTTTTAGAGACTGGGAGTTCTTGCCAATGACTGCTTCCCCCATCCTGGGTGACTGCCACCCAGTGAAGGTTTAGGGAAGGGAATCACCATCATGGCCAGGAGCACTGTCAACCTCCAGCCCCACAGCCACTGTGAGCAGCACCATGGCCACCCAGGGGACCTCAGAGGCCAGAGCAGCAGGCAATATTCACATCCCCTCAGAATTAATAGCAGAAGTCCTGCTGAGCTCAGTCAGGACAAGGCATAATCAGATCTCTGAATTTTTCAAAGGAGCTCACCCTGCCCTGCCTGCTGCCCCACTCTCCAGGTAAACCTGGGCAGGATGATTTCTCTACTGGGAGAAGACTGCTGCTGGTGGTCAGGGGTGATGGAGTCAGCACTGAAGGGGAATCCACATGGTTGCATGGGGCAGACCAGGAGCCAGCAATGGCAGAAAGGTAATTCAGCTTTCCTTTGGAAAAAAAAAAATCCCCATGGAAAGCACATGAGTGTGTATAATTTACCTGGTTTGTTGTTTTGTGTGTGTTTTTGTTTTGGTTTGTTTGTTTGTTTGTTTTGCTAGAAGCCTGGCCACAGGGTATGTAAATTAAGAAAATCAGAAAAATTCTCTTTTGGAAAAAAAGAACTGTGACATCTCAAAAACATCACCTTCACATTTAAAGATGTATTTCCCTTTCAGAAATGAAGAAAATCCTGCCTGTATGTCAACTATTTAGTGGTTCATATTATGTTATTTGCATTAAGCTGGAGATAACAGAACTTCTCTGGGGAGACACACAGATATTTCACAAGTTTCCTTTTTGCCCCCATTTTATTTTCAAGTTTTCTATGTGCAAAACCTAAAGGCTTGTTTTTCTCTTTTCCCATAGAGAGAAAATGATCCTGATTCAAAGCAGCACTGAAATACAAGGCTCTGCCAGATGTTACATAAACAATGATGTAATGCCAAAGTATTTCATTACACATGCAGCTCTGTTCTTCAGCCCAGAAGTGATTTATTACATTTTGTCAATCCCATTTTATGTACCCACATCATTTTTACATCATTTTTCTTCATGACATTGTTACATTCTCACAGAAGCGCATAGAGATAACATGATAACGGTGCAGGCAATGAAGTTAGCATTTTACAAATAATGTTACTAATAAATAAGTATACCAGTGAGGGGGAAATGGTCTGTCTGAGAGAGTGAAAAGCAAATTTACCTTTAAATAATCTGATGGGGGGAAGAGGCCATAGTTCCACCAAGAAAACCGAGGTTGTATCCTCTTGAAGCATCTTCTGCCTTCATGCAGAACAGTGAGAAAATGCCTCTCTTGCCTTTTTTCAGCTTAATCTCACATTCTCTTTGTTTTCCTAATGTGTTCTGTGTACTGCCAGCTAGATCTGATACACTGCTGCTTGGTCGGAAAGATTCATCAGTGAGTACAAGAAGATGAACATTTAAGATCTGTTTTGACCCTGAAATTATCAATCCTTAGGATATACTAGGGTTTTTTGTTGTTGTTGTTTGTTTGTTTTCCTGATCTTCCACCCAGATTTGTTAGAAAAAGCACACACAGCAACATCGCTTGATAAAAAGTGAAAAGGAATTCCAGAAACAATAAGCTGAAAAGATATAACGTTTGTGCCAAAATAATGCAGCAGGATACTCAAAAGATGCAGTCCTACAGGAATATGGTTAAAGAAAATAAACCATCTGAAAAGCTGGATGCCAAAAATCCTGTTAGATGACTGAAGCAGAGAAGATACCTTTCCTTGCAGGCAGCCATTAAATTGCATAATGCAAAATGATGCAGAGAGAAACTGCAGTTGGTAATAATTTGAAATGTCCCTGTTCCAAGGAACACGGAGCCAAATACTGCTTTTGCTATGTCACTACAAAAAATCAAAGAAATCTGCTATTTTAAATGGCATGTCTCTCTTTGACATATAAAGGCACATTTTTTGTTAAAGCAGAGTCTCTGCAGGACCATATCTGTTACTCAGTGGTTAAGGCAGAATATTTAAGTACATGCTTAATTCTTATTAATTTGAATGGTGAAGCACAGGCTTGGAGGTTTGGCTAAACCAAAGCTTTCTTTTTCCATTCTTTGTGATATGCTTGGCCCCTATTCCAAAGCCTATTCAAAGTTGTCTGAGGCCACCCACTGACTGCACAGTATCTTGGATTTCAGTGCAGAATACTCAGCCTACCCAAAAACATCAATGTTTTGCAGAGAAAATACTATGCCTACAAATAGCTGAGTTTCCAGGATCTGGATGTCAAAAGTAAGCTGTTCAGAAGGGAAACTTTGCTTTCTGCTTCAGGACACCTCTCAGTAGATGTCTGGTCTGCAGCATACTCTTACTGTCTGAAGTCAGTGGAGAGATAAGCTGCTTTTGTTTGTTTGTTTGTTTGTTTGTTTGTTTTGACTCTCTGCATGTGTTTCAGACTATTCCTAATTAACACTGTAGTTGTATTAGCAGGCTGGGACCTGTTTCTGTTCCTCGAGTGATGAGATTCAGCTTTCTCCTGAAGGTAAGCAGAAAGTAGAAGTGGACAGAATTCAACATACCACACCTTTTTCATTTTCAGTTAATTAATTCTTGCCAAGCAGAATCTTCTTTTTTTTTTTTTTTAATAAAACCTTTCTACAGTTATTGTTTTTTTTTACTCATAAAACATAGACTCAAACCAGTACCACCATTACTTCAGAAAAGGAGTATGTGGGCAAAGGCAGGCACAGAAAGGGGAAAGGTCTTGTCAAGGCCATGCAGAAGATGAATGACAGAGCCAAAAACAAAGCCAGGTCTCCTAGACCCCTAGCTACTACACTGAAATGCCAACAGAGAGCAGAGCTTATCTCTTTGGAGTAACTTCATGCAGAATGCTCACAGATAGTTTTGTATGTTCAGTCTCTTGACCAGAATGCACCTCCAGGTGCCTCAGCTGGAGGTGAGGCATGAAGAGACCAGACAGAAGGCATATTTCTGGCAGGGAGATGAAGAACCCACAGACTCTCTCACCTGACTTTAATCCAGTGAGGATGGCCCATATGGGATGTACTCTGCTCCCACATTCAGAGGTGCAGATAGAGAGCAATGTGGGAAATGTCCATGGGGTGACATCTGCGTTTGGGGAGGGGGAATATGGTGCATGGAAAGTGAACACGGGCTGAGATTCTTCTTGCCTCCTCATCTCAAGACATTGTTCACAGGATCATCAGGCTCTAAGGATATTCCCGTGGTTTGACATAGAGGTTGCTATGAGAAAGGGCTAGGCCCAACTGTCTCACAAAGGCCCAAATAGCTGCCAGCACCCAGCAGTGCAACATAGCCACCTTCTCAAACTTGTTCTGTAACAGGACACCTAAAAATAAAGAAAGAACATTTAAGGAGCCATGGCATACATAAGGATGCAACACTTTTGCGAGTGCAGCTGCTATTCTCACTGAAGTCCAAAAAAAAAAAAAAAAAAAGGGTGTTGTTATCTAACTAGCCATGAGATTTGAACTGGGCCAAATATCAGTTTGATTTCTTTTCAGATAAAAGAGAAGTTATAAATGAGAATTTTATCTTGCATGGAGGCATGACAAAGTAGGAGACAGAATCCGTCTTGATTACAATCTTCCATCATTTTGATTTTATAATTACTGAATGGAATCAATCAGCTTTCAATTGTTACCTTGGCAAAAGATTAAAACATCATTACTTGTCATACATATTTCACACTTTAGCAAATTTTAATAAACTGAATGCATGAGAAATGGTCATATTATCTTTCATGGCTCTGGGATGCTAATGACATTTCTATTGATTTTAATTCGCATTTGTTGGTCAAAATTACTCAGATTCAGGCAAGGCATGGGTTCCCATAATCAACACTAGCAAATGAAGACTGCTGAGCACTGAAATGGCTAAAATGGAATCATTAATCAGAAATATCATAAAATAATTGCCAATGAACTAGGGAGGTTTTATCTTCCTAATGATCATACTTTATGGCATATTGATCTGTATATAGCCAGTACGTGTTGGTGGTCCCTCCATGAGAGTGTTAAGGAGAGCATCACAAAGTAGGCAACAGAAGATGATTACAGCACATCTTGGGCACAGCTGCCTGTCAATCCGAAAGCCATGACAGCCACTTTTACCACTCCAGACGTTTGGTGGGAAACCAGGACGCATCCTCAAGGAGTCAGCTTTGGCAAGACCTTTTGCTTATGGTGGTCATTTCCTCACCGACAGGATGAGCCCTTTAACCCACAGACTACCCAGGTTGGGCGCTGAATGGCAGTGTCCTCTGCTAAATGCCAACTTCCAGCTGTTATGGATGTAATGGCAGAACCACAATTCTGTGTATGATGTATCTTCTTTCTGCTATGCCAGTCTGGTCCATGCAAGGCCATCACACTTGTGTAAGAGAGGGGTAACATCTATAAGACACTGTGGACCTCAAGGCTGCCTCTTCTGTGGGAGCCACAGTAACTCATGAGCCTGGTCAAGGCACACATACCCTCCTCACACCCAAAAAACAGTGAGGAAACAGTGAGGATGGCACAAAAGTCTTAAAAAAATTGATTGCATTATTCTGTGATTCTTATGGTTATAATATGGTATCTTCTTTTATCACTGTTTGCGTAGTAACACTGTGACTTTGTTAGCTCTTTTGGATTTTCCTGTGTGTTTGTACATGCAGTAAAAGTTGAACAAGCCTCCAGGGTTTTTGTTTTTGGGTTTTTTTGTTTTTTTTTGGTGGTTCTAAATATTTGTTACAAATCATAGAACAATCTACTTCTCTTACTACAAATACTGTGATTAAACCAACAGTCCAAGCTATCCAGCTAACCTAAATAACCCTGTCAGTGTAGACAAATAGACATACTGAATATTCCTGAAAGTCAAGCCAAACTGACACACCAACAGAACCAGATATTTAATCTGAAGCACTCTGTTTTGGAAATATAGTCTAACCAACAATTTTATGCTGAATCTTATTTTGATATTTAAACTAAAATCAGTGTTTTCCAATTCTAAGCAAGACTGAAGAGCAAGATGATGTAATTTGGTCTCAAATTACTCAGACTTCATTACTATTATCAATACACTTTGGAACATTTACTAATATACTCTCAAATGTAATAAATAATTAAAATTTAAATACATTTGTTGAATTAACAGAGCACTTTTTATCATACATTTTTTCATTCTTCTCCTATGGACAAATATTGGGATGCTATTAGACCAGAGTCCTGCAAGCTTTTAAAAATGATCTTGGAGAAAGCTCTTTAGAAGTGCAATTAGCACCAATAGATCCATGCACAGTCTTAATGCTGAACAAATGCAGAAGCTCTTCCAAGAACAAATTTTCCCGTCTGCTGCTGATCTTTCTGAGTTCCTGTGACAGCCAATGGAGTAGGTAGGTTCACCATATTGTAGGGCAATCCAAGCTCTTCATTGATTTAATATCTGAACTCACAAACACATGCAAGCCGTTAGTTTGCAGCAGGATGTTGCCAGTCAGTGCACACGTTACTGTAATTGTAACTTAGCTGAATTACCAGCAGATCCTTACTATTAACATCAGAAACACCGTCTCACTTCTCATCTTCACCAAATGTAAACATGCCTGAGTTTATATTTAGTAGTGGTACTATACATCATGTTTTAAATGCACTTAACGCAGAACGGAATGTTGAGTAGTGTCCTCAAATAGGGTGTGTTTGCATTTGTGGTGCTGTGTATTTTGTGTCAGAAGCCTCCAGCACAGCAGAATGAATGTGCTGTTGCACCTCTTCAGAAAATGCTGTGATTTGAGACCCAAGTTTAACAGGTCAGAGGATGTATATCTGCTGTGGCATCCCTTAGAAACCGTATTCCACCCTGTAACTTAGTGTATGCACACACATAACTAATCAACTAATCAATTGCTAACTCATTTGCAGTGCACCATATAGTAGCAGATAAAATAGATTACATCCATCCTTAACTGCAAATCATTTAACTGCATAGGGAATGCAATGTGTTCCTTGGTATCTTCTTGATGAAAACAGAGGACAAATTTCCCATTGCCTCTATCATAGAGGTTGTCTGTCATTCGGTGAATCCAGCTCATCCAAGAGCAATGTTGTGAGCACAGGAAAGCCATTGTTTGAGTCTCACTTCTACAATACACCATACTGAATGAAATACAAAGGTATCAGGAGAAACTAGACAGATCTCTCTGAAGTTTAGCATGGATGAGTAGATTGGTCCAGACAACAGGAACTGCAGATCTAAGAAAGATACGCACAAAGCTGCACTGGCTAAAAGTCTGACTCCGAAATGTTATCAAAATGTATCAGGATTGAGTGCATCTCACTGGGTCATGTTACAGGCATCATATTTCAAGGCCACTCACATCAAGCATTCTTGATACTTCCCATTTTCTACAGGTAATATCTGCACCAGCATATATGTAAACATGAGTAATATTCCAAAAGCCAATGCATATTTTAAGATCCAATCCTACTGAAGGTTAAATACAAATATACATAACAGGGAAATTGAATGGATGTTGGAGACATAATGAAGGGAATCACAGAAACATCCACTGCTTTAGAACAGCAACACCAAAAATTACAAGCATGGATTGCAAATATTAATCTTGTTCCACTCAAAGACCATAAAATGTGCTTCCCTTGTCCACCTGTACTTCTTGACAATGGGAGATACAATAACTTCCAACTGCTTCAACATATTTCTTGACCCTTCTTCATGGTTAAAAATCACTTTTCTAAACAAAGCTGCTCTTGCATTTGCCTTCAGTTTAATGTCCCAGGCAAATTGCCCCAAGCAACTTGTTCACGTCCATAAAATCAAAAAATTCTGGACTCTAGATTTCCTTGGTAGCTGGTGAGCAGCCAGGAAAAAATTCTCACATATCAGCCCATAGGATTTCACGTCTTCACCAGGCAAACGTGGCACTACAGAAACAAAACTGTACTAATTCCCCAGAAGTGAGCAGCATTTTTCCTCTGATTACAGTGGCTGTGGAACAGTCAGTCCTTCATGTCCAAAGGCACGAGAAGAGACAATAAGTGTTATACTACTGATGATTTGTTGATTAATAGCTTCTTAATAGTCGAGGTCATTTACTACATATCCAATATGACTGATGCAACATACTGTGGTAATATTCTCAAATCAGAGGCACATCAAAAATGAGCCTCAAGTACAGAATTCTCCAGTTTCTATTCCCAATAATGGCCATTTATAAAGCTACAGTAAGCCTCTAACTGCAAACTGAAACACCAAATTTAAACATAGGAGCCTGACTTGCAAAGAGAATACAGAAAAGTTTGCTTTCTGCAAGTTTCAAGATGCAGAGGCTCCTTATTTTTTCACTGTTAGAAATGAAAATAAAATCAAAGCAGAGATACAAAACCAATAAAAGCAGATAAATTTGGAGTTGAGGAATCACTCTTACACTACACCCCAAAGAGAATAAAATGTATTTCTAAAGCCTCATTAAGATGGCATGTACTCTTCCTGTTTTCCTTTCCATGGTCACTGATTACCAGGGTTTCTCCTTGTTAATCGGTTCCTTTTTAATATCTTGCTCAAACTGGATATTGGCTCTAGACACAGCATGAGATTTTCCATTTACTTCATCAGGGCCAGGACCTCACACTCTAAGTTTCTTTTGCCTGTGGCTTGGCACAGCCCTGTGATGCTCATTCTGCCCTCCACCACTGTCCAGCATCCCCAAATCCCCAACAGATAATTCCAAAGTCCCAACAGCAGCAATACATTTCTACCTTTCACTGAGCATATGCTTATACATATATGTAAGTATGGATGGGGGTGCAGATATGGCTGTCAATATGTATGTACAAATTTATATCTCTAACACCAAAGAAGGAATGTACATACACTTTAAGTGGAGGGGTTCCCATTTTTAATACAGTCGCAACATCTCTCCAGTTGTGGACTGAAATGAGTCTATCACCAACATGCAGAAGAGATAGCTGCAGGTTTCAGAGATGGAGAAGAACTGAGTATAAACCAGCCTCCCTTGTAACTTGTTGATTTTACCTTTTTCTCTTATAGCCAAAATGCACTTTCAGCATCTTTATAGACGTATCTGGAAGTGTCAGTTCTGTTGTTGTTACGTATTGTTAAAGAAGCTATAAATACCTTATGACTTGAGGATCTCCTGCCATTAGAGTTTAAAAATGGAACAAAATTGCCAACCATAATTTAAATGGACAACACCGCCACTGAAAAATGCTTTTCAATTTAAAGCCTATTAACATGAAATTAGGAGATCTCCCATCAGCCTGTTATTATTTATTTTAAAATGAAAACTAAGAACATAAAAATACTACCAGCACAAATGTCTGACTGACACACCCAGAAATAAATTAAACCACTTTATTATGATTTTTACCCCCACTGTTTATCTTACACTCTCTGGCTATTTAAATACAAGGCCTGCTCCAATGGTAATGCCTCCTATTTCATTATGTTAGTGGCATGGCAGTAGAGGTCAAACCTTCCCACCAATAACCTGTTACATGTCACTGCCACATGACAGGTGGCAGCAGAGTGGCATTCTGACAAACTGACATCAGACGTGGAAGTGCATATGGATCAAACGTGTGCAACTGAATTCCTCCATATGAAAAAAAAATGTCACCCACTAACATTCACTGATGCTTGCTGAACATTTATGGAAGTGAGCACAGTGAAGAGGTGGGTGGTGCAGTTTGGCACTGGTGACAGCCACAGTGGGTCACCTCTTATGGTACAGATTTGTGGCAGAGTAGCATGCAAGCTTTTCCTTCTTGCTGGTGAAAATGCACAGTTAATGGTGGTGACTCTGTTGAAAAACAGTGTTCTGTAACTGAGAATTTGCTCTATCACAGTGGTATTGTGTTCTTTGTATCAGTACTAGTTTCCAGTAAAATAAATGGGCGGCATTACTCTCACAGAAACCTACATTCATAGCCACTGTCTGTGTCAAAATGATGAAGAGACTATAATGTAAAAGGGGAGCTCAGTCTAGGAATTCATTCCTTTTTAAACACTTACACATGCCATGTGGAGTTCAACAAAACAGGTAACCCAATACTTAAGCTGCATTTTTATTTGCAGGGCAACCAGTAACTTGAGGCATAGTTGTAAAGTGTTTCAAAATTAACTGTTTTAGAAAAATGACAACATCACATGCCTTTTCTTCCAGGAAAGATTCTGAAAGTTCCTCATTCCAGTCCTAACACTTGAGTTCTTCCGTTGGTAATGTCTAAAAACAAGAAGTATGAGATGAAAAAAGAACTAAATTGCTAGCTAGAATTTCACAAACCTCAAGAAAGACATTAAGACTAACTGCACCAACAATTAAAATATTCCCAGTTACTGCAAGATAGCCAGAAAGCTACTGACAGCCTTCAGTTTGAGTATTATTTTTGATTACCAAATGAACTGAATTAGTTTAGTCATTCCTTGATTTAGGCTTATCAGTTTACTTTTCCCATATCGTGTTTTTAGCAAAGAACTTTCACGTTTACAGTAAAGAAACGTGACTTGTTACAGTATGTGGCTGCTTGTTTTTCTGATTCATATCCCCTGTCACATGCCTCGAAGGCTTGGTCTTTGTGAACCAATGAAACCCCAACAGGTGTCAATAAAACCTGATAATAGCTAACAGTGCCAAAACATTCAGAGAAATGGGACAATGCCCTTCAGTGAGCTACATTTTATTGCAGGAAACGAGTCAGTAGGACACTGTTGACTCATGCCTTGTTTCAGAAAATTTCAGTAGTGACCAAGACCGTGGTGGCACAGCCTGTCAAAAAGCAGTGGCTCAGAGTCAATGCTGCCTTAAAAAGGGACACAGAAAAACTACAAAGAGAATCTGCACTAACTGAAGTATGGCTTCCCACTGCTTTTTCTCTCAAGGCTGGGGTTTCTGATCAGGCACAGCCTCCAAGTGAAGTTCTATTTTATGAGAAACATCCAATAATCACTTTCGTAAGATGATTTTCTGTAGAGGATGAATGCATACACCTGGCTCTATTTCAAATAAGTCCCTCATCATCACTCCTCTCTTCAAACAGGTTGAAATGAAAATTACCTGAAATTGACATTTCTATGTCTTTGGCCCAAAGGTTCAGGTGAGAAAGGCAAGCATAGAGACATAGACATGCTCCACATGGTAACTACAGCCCACTCTTTTTTGGGAAAAAAATGTATCATGGCAATTTTGAAAATGCTTTAAACTGCTTGGGGCATGAGAAAAATCAGCCTCACTAACAGGTTTCATTACAAGGTTTGAGACACAACATCTCCATCAGACCATAATCGTTTTTTTTTTTAGGTGACGGAGAACAGCTTTATCACTTTGGGCATGGACAAAATACGTAACCAGTGTTTTCCACTGAACTGTCGTGCATGTCCCATTTGTCTTTACACTCACTACCAAATCCAGACCTGGCATTGTAGGTAACTTTCAGTGGACCTGCACTTGCAGGTGACAGGGCCAAATCTTGCCCTTCACCACCCATGTACCTACAGGGCTACCCTATCAGCTGCTGGTGTCTAGGTGAACAAAAAGCAACCTTTATGCTAGAGCATCTGCCCTGGGTGAGCTCAGTGATCGCAGTTGTTCCACTGACCTTCATTAAAACCTTTCTCCTTTTCTTTGCTCAGTCCACCTACTGAATGGAAGGCTACTTCAAAGGGAGACTCTCGCTCAGACTGACATCATGGCATGTTGAGATAATTCAGAGTAGTTATGATAAATGTTCTGTCTACAGGCATCAAGAAACAAACAACGGGCTCACAGCAACATAAGATTAAACATGTTTCTGCAATTATCTGGGGAACTGTCTTGCTGACTGTGTCTTTTCTTCCTATTTTTTATATCCTGCAAAAAGCAGAAACTTAGATGAGACTGTGTGAAATTCAGCTGAGGAGCTTCAGGCCTCTCAAAAAGTAAGGTGGGTCTGCTATACTATAGTTTGCACCTGTCAGGTAAGAAAGGGCACATTTCTAGCCTATGCATCACAGTCTCCTCTTTATTCATTTCAGAGAGAAGCAATGCTGCTAGCCATGCCACACTGTAAACCTTGGTAAAGGGAGGCTATGGTCTGCCAGAAGTGAACAAGTATGAGTGGCAAAAGGCAAAAGGATTTGAAGTGAGAGAAAGCAGAATATGCCAAGCTGGAATGCTACGCAAGCTCTGATCCCAGACACTGTGCTAGAGTCTGTTACTCAGTAGCCCAGTCAAAGAGCAAACAGGAGCAAATGGAACAAGCAGGGGAATACAAAAAGATAAGCTTAAATCTGCACACTTGACCAGATTATGAACAAAAAATAATAAGTGTTTCACGAGAGAACCTCCACCTCAATTCAACCTTGCCGTGCCATCCCTCAGCAAATTTCTTCTTTGGTTTCTATTTCTATTGCTTCTTCAACAAAGACTTCCCTCCTTCCATGACAGCAATACAAGATATTTCATTCAGATCCCAACAGTTCAATGCACCTCCTTGAGCTAGTCAGCAGCTCTCCGTTCCACCCTGTCTCTCATGAAATCTCACAGGGCAAATAAGCTTTTAACACTTAACTTCTTGGAGCCAGAACCAAACTCATACCCAAAGACAACCTTAGGGACACTTGTATATTGAACACAACCAGCACCACCTCTCGGCAATGTGATCAGATGGATCAGCAGGACACACAGCATGGTCACCTTCCCTCTGCAATGGGTTCATGCACAATCACTGAAAAGCAGAAATATCCCTGGCCTGTGGTAATTCCCAGACTGTGCCCACAAGTTTCCTGGAGCGTGAAAAATGCCCATGGCTACATGTGCCAGGAGCTAGTCTAGCCATTTCGCAGCACAGACTCTTCAGTATTGTGCCTAGGTTTGTTTAATGTTTAATTTACCAGCCAGCTTCACTGCCACTGGACGTATACTTTTCTAGCAGCCTGTTTTCCTAAACAGTGCCTACAGATTAATGAACTGGCTTTGTGCTGATTCCCTCCAAACATGTTTTCATGCTCTGGCCAGCCTTAGCTATTGACAAAGCAGTAGAGATCTTAGAGATAATCAGTTCCCTGAGTTCAGTGAAAAAAAAAAAACACAGACAGGTGGAGGAGAGCAATCCAGACTGACATACTATCACAGAAAAGTCTTATACATGAGTTTAATCAAACTTTTAGACCATAGTGATTTCACACTGATTAAAAACACTATAAATGCCTCAATAGCAGGAAAATTTTAATTCAGGCTCAATTAATGTTTCTGTGGTTGGAAAATCATTCTAGAGAACCTACATAGCACTACTAGTTATAGGTTTGACAAAAATGTTCCTTTGTTCACAGGGACTTTTAATTTCCCTTTCCTCCTCTCTGTACTTAAATTGCTTTTACAAAAAAATTTTTTTTTTTTTTAATTTTAAAAATATCTTTTTTTTCAACCCTGTGTTCTAATGCGGGCAAAGATGTATCCTCAGCATAAGTTCTGGCTCTCCAGAGACCAGACCCTATTACAATTATTGTCAAAGCAGGATCTGAAGAATACCAGTATGGATGTTAACATTATGTGAATTAAAGGCCTGATATATTGCAGAACTACATAAAAGAAAAACACCTGCCTATACAAGAAGTACAGAAACACACACACAACAGCTCAACAATGGTCAGAAATCCTCTGGTCTGCATTCTGATAAAGTATGATGGCTGTGCCCCAGTGCTCTGCAGAAGAGAAGATGAATTGAGCAAGTTTAAAATAACTGGAAATAAAATATGAACAGGAACATCACCCACAAAGAGCAGTATGAACTCTACTTTCTGTCACTTTCTTACAGCACCAATTTATCTCTGTCAGCACAAACAGCTTTCTGAATATGTTTGTACTATGAGTTAAGCCCAGGCCCAGGCCTGTTCCCAAGGCTTGGATTGCCCACTGACCACTACAAGTCCACACATGTTGAGCCTACCAGTCAGAAGCTGGAGTGCTTCAACGTGTGTCTAAAGTGAATATGGGCCATACACAGCACACGCACAGATACAGATAGGCACAGTCTGACAGAAAAAGGCTCAAATGTAAAATTTTATGCAATGGTGACTCTACAATTGTTGCCTTCAGTCACGCTGAGAAAGAGGCAAATCTGAAATACAGTGCTGTTGAAAGAGATCTGTGTGACTCAGCTTCTCAGTAGTATACGATCCTTGTTATTCAGAGTTGTCAGAAGGGAGAGAAGATAATTAAAAATAAGAGCTAATCGAGACCTCTGTTTTAGAATGGAAAGTTAGCATCATACATTTGTCTCTACTCACACTAGCCACGCTTCATGAGTTCCCTAAAGCAGGATTCACTTTGTCAGCAAAACAGAAGATGTTAATTTACATCTTGGGTGTCCAACCTCTTGGTTTGCCTAGGCTGCATCATGGGAAGAGGAAGTGATTTGAGAATCATGCTCCTTGTATGTCTTGTAACTTCTAAGGAAACAACCATGAGGCATTACTTACAGAGTAGCCCCCATAAAATATACAATACTCTTAATATGTAAGTAACAAAAGATTTTAAATTTTAAATCTTTTCTTAAAATGTTTTAAATAAGTGAGTGAATACATAAAACTAGTGGGATATTTGACTTGTTTTCATGAAATGAATGCGTGACCCTGGTTCAATAGCAGTGGTTGCAATTCTTAGTGAGGTTTCAAGGTGCTCATCAGAAATTTCTGATGAAATGTTATTATTCTTCCTATCCTACCTATCCTTGAAATTAGTTCACAAATCTGAATACTGCCAAGAAATGATGACATGAATAAGGCATGATTGTGAAGCAAAGAATATTTTTTTCAGGCAAGACAGGGATTATGAAAACTCTGGTAACAAGACATGATCAAATTTCTGAGTTGAATATCTGACGTCAATTCTGTACATTACATTTGAAAATCTGCAAGTAATATTTTTGTATCAACTGAAAATGGTGTCACAAACATAAATTGATGATTTTTTTGTCAATCTTGAAACCTGTTCTCAAATTTCTTTATCAGAAAGGAAAGCGTGACTTTGTGTTCTTCACTGTTCAGAACGCTGTATTTAGCCAACTGTATGCATTTTGATACATAATTTGCCATAACTTGAGTCAGCACTGCACAGCACTGCCTTCCCCCATGCCCTGCTTTCAGCTGACACTATTAATAGTGCACTGTTGGTTTGGCTGTTCATTAGCAATGGGTGCATGCCCAGGGCCACTCAGCGGGGTAGAGGTGACACCTCTACAGAGGGGGGCACTGGGTGGGCTGCGTTGGCAGCTGTGCTGAGTCATGTGAAAACTGCAAGCCACGGGTTGGACATTTCTGAATTACAACCTTAGGAAAGAAAGCAGGAAGTCATTTCCATTGGTTCAGGTATTCTACTTGTGGGATCTGATTAATTTTGATTGGAAGGTTGCAGAAAATTCTCCAAGACTATTTCAAGTGTTTACTTTAGTTTTATTATTAAGCAAAGTCCTAATGAATGAGAAATTGACCTTGTGGTTAAATCGCTGGCCTAGGACTGAGGTTTCCACACCGTTCATATCCCTACAAAACCGCAATGGTTCGCTGGACTCCACTGTTTGTATTCCCTCTGCAAAACCTTTTAGCCACACACAATGTTGGGAGACACTCCATTTCGGCATGCATTCCTGCCATCAAAGGGCCAAACCCTGAACAAGTTCTCTCATTCATGAGGAAGATGACAAGGCCAAGTCAACAAGATTTATCTGTTAGGAAAGTCTCCTTGGCCATGAACATGAGAAACAGCTGCTGAGCCCCACCATCCCTGCTGACAGGCAACAAAGTAGAGCTGGCCCCTTCCATGGACTTCCAGTCACGAAGAATAATGACAGCTCCAAGTGTTTTCCTACTAGCACAATCAAGTGACAGCCACGTAAGCAGAAATACCAGGCAGAAACCAGAGTGGACACAGAGACAGGCACTACCAGATCATCAGCAGAGAGCAGGGGAGCCTGCAGGAAGTAGTGCCATCTCAACCCATAGACACCAAACATGGTGTATGCCCTCCTCTTTTCTTCCCAATGCAGCTCCTTCATGAAGGCTCAAAGAGAAATAACTGATTTCTGCATTTTCTTGACTTTTCTGGCATATTCAAGGCAGTACCACAGGCTGGCTCTTAACAGGACATCCATACATAAGTAGGGTTCTCAGAGGCAGGAGCTGATGCCCTTTGGAGCAGTGGGGTTGGAGCCAGAGCACACCAGAGTCAGCCCACGCCAGCATGGCAGAGCCCAGGCCACAACCAGCACTGCTGCAGCCAGAAAAGAAAAGACCCAGGCTGGCAAATCTGAGTAACAAAAGCTGCTTATATCTAAACAAAGACTTTCTGATAATCCAAAATTAAACTGACAGGAAACAGCGCACGTTAGAATATGGCATGACAGATGCTTTAGGATTTGTTTTATGTAAATTTAAACAGGCACCGTTCTCTGTGACCAACTCGATGAGGAATGCAACTCTCATTCCAGCACAGCAACCCTGTGTATGTTTTTGCTGCTTTTATTTTCTGCTACATTGACCTCAGCTACATATTTTCCATCATAAACACAATAGATGTTTTTTGTCACATTACAGGAAATCACAGAAGCCTCTAAAGTGATCCTGTTTTTAAGCAATTTTCTGACTTCTCATCAGCCTTTTTTTCCTTCTCACACCTACTGCTTGGTTGATATTGGCACGTTATAACAGGAAAATGTCATTTTTAAGTCACAGTGAGCCTTTCATGCTAAGTCATTTCTTTTTTTTTTTTTTATGAATTACTACAACATAGAGCCCTTGCTTTCTCTTTTACCAGTGCAATTTTACTAGTGTACACAGATACTGATGCACAGATATAAGGTAATATATCCCAGAAGTGCAAGAAGAGGAGATTCAGAGCAGTTCAAGTCACTACCTCATTTTAGAGACAGCTCCCTTCTTTCCTCATTTCCTCAAATTCCTATTCTGAAACTTTCTGCAAGTCTCTATGGATCAATTTACTATAATGATTGAACTGAAATCCACAGGCACCTGAAGTCTCTTCCCAGAAATGTCACTCTCTGCTCAGTTGTGCTTTGCTATCTGAAAAATGGAAGAGCACAGTTTTAGTTAGAATGAGAAGGATGAAACACAGAAGTCTTAACAAAGTCATTGTTTTCTCATGATGAATCAGAAAAAATAGACATTTTCTGCCATTCACATTATTTAGTTAATCCCAGCAAGCATTTCCTGGTACAGAGATCTCTGTCACCATTACTCAATAAATACAAAGCTATTAACATATTTTCTAAACAAAACTCTTAAGGAAAGTACAACTGGGAAGAAATGTCCATGCACAGCACACCTTTGCCAGTTTCCATGTATGGACAGTCACAACTTTCTTTCCAGCACACTGAAGTCCAAAGCTTATTCCAAGTATCCACCTCTGTGTTCAGCAGGTGCCTGGGCATGGGCACCCACACCAATCATCGTGTTCCATCCAGAAGGAAACCAGATCAACTTTCTTTACAGATCAAAAGCCCAAAGTACAGCTGTCTCTGCAGCTCTCCATTGAACATAAAATAAAGTACATCTGCTTCCACCAAGAGGGCATTTTTTTTCTAATCTACTGGCCCTTGAGCACTCATGAGGCAGAAGTCATGGGCAGGACACTGATAGGAGGCAACCTGCCCCAGCGTGCGTGTTCCCAACCTTAAAAAGTATGGAACAGCCAATTCAGCATCCCACGGCCTTTGCAGTGCTGTAATTTAATTCACCTCTCTGATGCTGTGAAGGATGGTCATGTGGGGTTTTCTTCCAGTTGTGGCCCCAGAAAACTCACCCTGTTCCCCTCTAGTCCATTCTATCACCCCTTGCGTGGCCTTAACCCAACAGGCCGACTCCAACTCCACTACCACAGCGAAACATTTCCTCGGTTACACTTGAGCCATTCACTGCTCTCGGCCATGAAACAAGTTTTCTCCAGTCATGAAACAAGTTTTCTCCAGTTTGAATACTCCTGCCGTTGGGCAACATCTCCCCCTACCGGAAAGAGTGTACACGGTATGTAACTAAGCCGCCTTTTTCTTGCGTACAAAAGTCACAGTATCACAGAATTGTAGGGGTTGGAAGAGACCTCCAGAGAGTCATCTAGTCCAATCTCCCCCCTGCCAAAGCAGGCTCCCTAGACTAGGTTGCACAGCTAGGTGTCCAGGTGAGTCCCGAATATCGTCATCAATGTTCGGCCATCAGGGAACTTTAGACTGGGAAATAGGTTTTTGGATGGGTGGACAATTAAACTCTTAAGGGATCCTCGAGAGGCAGCTGAAATAGCAGAGCCTGCGCTTCTT
Source organism: Callipepla californica brunnescens (assembly GCA_023055505.1). Lineage (NCBI taxonomy): Eukaryota > Metazoa > Chordata > Aves > Galliformes > Odontophoridae > Callipepla > Callipepla californica. The sequence continues at coordinate 3,719,580 of JALIRH010000052.1, read as the reverse complement.
TTAATAAGCTTACATATCCCAGGCAGAAGTCCTCATCTGCACCGTGAACAATTTACAAACATGCAAATAAAAAATAATTATAATTTTAAATAACACTCATTTTTTGAAAAGTGAATTTCTAAATCAAGTTTCCATTTTCCAGCAGACATATTCCTAAATGTTCTCATCCCTTCATCTCTCCTCATTCTAAAGCTAGATTGCTACTTAGATGAAATCTAAGATGCAACTGGCCATTACTGAGACTCATTCAACACATGATGTTAGTGGCAGCAGAGTCAAAACAGGTAAGGTAGGTAGCCTCTTCTCTCTGAGATATCTGATCTCTATCCCCTGCCTTGTACCACTTCATCCATAATCCACTGCCCTTCATATCTTTGTTGACTTCTATAATTTCTTTTCCCTGCCTGAGAGTGGACCTAGGGACCAAAATCATACGTCGGCAAGTCCCGAAATAAGGAAGTTCACCACATGGCTGGAAAAAAGCTGTTAGCTCACAATATGAACATTTCCTATCTTTTGTCTCTATTTTCTTATTAGCATCAACAAAATATTTTAATCCTCTGTGCTCTTCTGTAGCACCTTTACAAACTCAAGCACTTAAGTGCCATACAGATTGTTGCTCCACTTTATCCATGAAGCAGTCCCTGTTCAGAGTTCCTAATGTTACATTGGACATTGCATGAAATTCACTGTGTATCAGAAAATTCACTGAGGACAAAACTGAAAATGCAGTGCTATAGAGAACTTCCCAGCATCTTGGCAATTACCAGAAAATCTGCAACATAGTGCAAACATGAAGAAATACAGTCATAGAATTTTGCAGGTTGGAAAACTTATTCTGGATGTCATCTTCAAGCATGAAATCCAAGCATCTCTAAGGTCGCCAGGAGTAGTGAGCACAGATTCCCCAAGGGGAAATCATGCTTGACCAATGTGGTAGCCTTTTAGAATGCCATGACTAGCTGGATAGGCAAGCAGGGAGCAGTAGATGTTGTCAACTTTGACATCATCAAGGCTTTTGACTCTGACTCCCACTACAACCTCATAAGTAAGCTTAGGAAGTGTGGGATAGATGAATGGGCAGTGAGTGGGTTGAGAACTGTCTGATTGGTAGAGGTCAGAGAGCTGTGATCAGTGACAGAGTCTTGTTGAAGGCCTGTGGCTAACAGTGTTCCCCAGGTGTCAGTACTGTGTCTGGTCCTGTTTAACATCATCTTCCTAAGGGACATAAATGAAGGGATAGAGTTCACCCTCAGCAAGTTTGCTGGCAATACAAACCTGGGAGAAGCGGCTGGTATGCCAGAAGGCTGTGACAATATTTGAAGAGACCAGGACAGGCTGAGGAATTGGGCAGAAAGGAACCTTATAAGGTTCAACAAGGGCAAGAGTGGAGTCCTACACATGGGGAGGAATAACGTCTTGCACTAGCACTGACTAAGGGCTGATATGATGGAAAGAAGCTCCACAGAAAAGGATGTGAGTGGACTGGTGAACAGTAGGTTGACTGTGGTCCAGCAAAGTGCCCTCATGGCCCAAAAGTCTAATGGTGCTGGGGTGCTTTAAAAAAGAGTGTGGTGAGCTAGTCAAGGGAGGTGATCCTCCCCTCTACTCTGCCCTGGTGAGTCCACATCTGGAGAACCGTGTCCACATTCTGGCACCCCAGCTCATGAAAGACAGGAGACTACAGGAGAAAGACCATGTATTCCCTTAATTTAACCAGTAGGTCCTTGCTCAGCCATACCAGTCTCCTGTTTTCTCTGCTTGCTTTCCTATACTGAGCTCTTGTGCTGTCAAAAAGGTGCCCTTGAAGAGTTGCCAGTTCTACTCCAATGCTTTGTCCCTAAGGATGGCTTCCCAGGGGATCCCATCTAACAATTCCTTCTACAGCCATAAGTTTATTCTCCTCAAGTTCAAAGCTTTTCACCAGGCCCATATTCCTCAAGATCACAAATTCAACCAGGGTATGGTTACTACAGCCATGACAGCCTTCAATCTTAACCTCTTCAATGATCTCCTCCGCATTGGTGAGCACCAGATCCAGCAATACTTATCCTCCGGTCAGTTTGTGTAATACCCGGACCAGGAAATTATCATCAACACGCTTCAGGAGTCTCCTGGATTGTTACAACCCACTGTGCTTCTAGTCCTAGTTGTCTCCCATTCAAAGTCAACATGCTCAGTGCCTCAGAGACCTGTCCAAGATCATGGAACCCACAGTCCTGTGTGTAGCACCAACCACACAGCCAATCATTCACCAGTCCCATTCTCCTCCTTCCCAGGAGCCAGCCTCCAAACAGAAGGACAGAGGAGTACACTACTTACACTCCTGATCTCTTCTACATCTTTTCAAGAGATGCGAAGTCTCTTTTAATGTCGTGTAGTTTCCTACTTAAAGCCTTCTGTGAGCCATCTTGAATGAGCAGAAGTAGGTAACAGTTGTCTGGTTCGATAAGACCCACAATGTGCTGCTCACCACAGTCCCTGGGGCTGACTCCTGTATGCACAGAGAATGGCACCCACTGCTCCTGGCGCCACTGGAGTCTCCTCAGTTCTTCTCACCAGACCCGCCAGCTCCCAGTGAGTCTCCACACTCTTCTGATGCAGGAAACCCCTATGTTGTATGCTGCAGTTCCCCACTCCGCTGCAGATCCTGCCAGCACTGGACCCGAACATCTTGGTGAGGGATACAGTGATACCTGGAAGAATGAGCTATGGCAGGTAACGGTGCCATACTGGTTAACAGGCCTACTTAAAACGAACAATCTCATGGACAACAGAAAGGACAACTTTTTATCCAGCAATTTTGTTTCGGCCATCCGCACTTGGGTCGACCCTTCCACGAGCTCCTCACACCACTACTCACACCGCCTCCTGGCGCCCCTTCACTTCAACGCTTCCACACCTAAAAAACGCCTCAACTTCGGCAGCCCTCGTTCCCTCCGCATGCCGGCTGAACACCTCCAACCCACGAACAAGGCCCACATCCCGCTCCTCGCTCCTCCCCCCGCCCGCCCCGCCCCGCCCCGCCCCGCCCCGCCGCTCCTCGGGGCGGCCGACAGCGCGCCCCCTCCCGGCGAGAGCGGGGCGCGGCGAGCGGCGGTGACGCGCTGCCGGGCGGTGCCATTATGCAGGCGGGGAGGGGGGGGGAACACGCTGTGCTGCCCTCCGCGTCCTTTACACCGTATCACGCTCGACCCCCACCGCGCGGCAGTGAGCGCTTCCGCCGGGTGCGGACGTGGCCGCCCGTTCCGCCGCGGCGCCTGCGCCCCGGGCGTGCGCGTCGGTGGCGGCCTGTGCCGGGGCGGCCTTAGCGCCCGCTGAGGATGAGGGACCCCTGGGGCGGGGGAGGCCGCCCCTGAGCGCCCGTCCTGTCCCGGGCCCGCTCCCCGCCGCGGCATGGAGGAGAAGTACAGCAGCCAGGCCTTGGCCGGCGGCGGCGTGCTGGGGCCCGTGGATGTGCCCAGCGCCCGGTAACGGTTGGGGCGTGTGAGGGGGCCGCGCTGCGCCCCGGCTGCCTCCGTCCGCGCTGCCGCTGGGGAGCGGCCGGCGCCGCCGCGGGGCTGCCAGGCCTCGGCCTTGGTGCTGGGAAGCGGGGCTGCCTCTCGGCGAGGCGGTGGGAGAGGAATGCGGTGCCAGGTCTCCCCGAATGCCGACTGTTCTGCTTTTACAGGTTGACCCGGTATATTGTGCTGCTGTGCTTTGCCAAGTTTCTGAAAGCGGTGGGCCTCTTTGAATCCTACGATCTTCTGAAAGCGGTCCATCTGGTGCAGTTTATTTTCATAGTGAAGCTGGGGTGAGTGTGCCACGGGTGAAGCCTTGTCCGCTGCAGCGCTGCACGCTTTGATCGCAGAATTCGGTGCTGGTGTCAAGGCGTTGCCTTCCGCTGTGTTGTTGTAGCTCAATCACGAAGGAAAAGACATTGCAGTGGATCCAGGAAATGCTGTGATTGTAGCAGTGTTTTTCTTTCCCTTCTGTGCCCAGAGTTTTTCAGAAGTTGCAGAGTGTTTGCTACTTTAGAACTGACGGTGTTATGACAGTACTGAGTATACAGGAACTCTGTCTGAATTTTCGTAAGGTGTAGAAGACTTCTTGCTAAAACCTGTATTCTTGTACTTCTTACAAGTTTCATCTGATATTCTTACCTGACTGGGAACTGAAGTGTAGAAACTGATAGCAAATATACAGAATCAGCCTTTGTTAGGATGCACTCTGCATGATCCTGCTATATGTTCAGCTGATACAATATGGAAGAGCATTTCTATAATAAACTTGGCAGCACTAGTGCGTTTGGAACCTCATTTTTTCCTTTTATTTCAACATATTTACATTTCTGGGCTTCTCAGCAGAGTGTTCCCAAACACCATCATCTTTTTTAGTTCATCACTTACTCTTGATCTCATTTGAGGAAGAAACGCTGATTTCTAACACAACTTCATATTCATTCCATATGTAAGGAGGCCTTTGGACGTGTTTCTTGCTAACTTAAAATCTGTTAGTGGTATTGTATTAATACATCTACTAAAAGCTTCTCTGAGATCAGTTATTTTGATTCTTATAAACCACAGGTAGACTTCTTCAAGCAGAGCACCAACAACAGGTCAGGGGGGGGGGGACTGTCCCACTTTGCACTGCACTAGTGTTGCCTCATCTCCAGAACTGTGTTCAGTTTTGGGTGCCACAACATAAGAAGGACATAAAACTATTGGAGAGCATCCAAAGGAAGTCTATGAAGGTGGAGAATAGTCTAGAGGAGCAGCTGAGGTCCCTGGGTGTGCTCAGCGCAGAGCAGGGGAGCTTAGGAAAGGCCTGATGGCGGCTGCAGCTCTCACAGGGAGCGGAGGGCAATGCTGAGCTCTGCTCTGTGTGACAGCCACAGGGCCCGAAGGAACGGCAGGGAGCTGTGTTGGGAGAGGGTCAAGTGGGAGATAGGAGAAGGTTCTTCATCAGGGTGGTTGGGCACTGGTACAGGCTGCAGAGGGTCACAGGTCACAGCCCTAAGAGGCTGGAGAGTCTTTGAACAGTGTTGTCTGACAGGGCTTGAATTTTAGATGATCGTATGTGGAGCAGGGAGTTGGATTTGATGACCCCTGTGGCTCCCTTCCAGCTCAGAGGTTCATCAGGGCGTTGTCACTGCCTGTTCTCTGAAGAATTCATATGTTTAATTGACTGGAACCGAAGTCCACTCATCAATTTTTTACTGGTATCTGACACAAATAAGGTATCAGGGAAAAAGCAGTGTGCACGTGAGACGTTTTAGTGCAGAATACAAAGGAAACTTTTGTATGTGAGGAGATACCTAGTTATTTACTGCTGATATGAATAAAAAGCTGACTGCTAATATATTAACAGAGAAAACTCTCCTTTTAACAGGTCTGCATTTTTTATGGTTTTATTTCAAAAACCGTTTTCTTCTGGAAAAGTGGTAACCAAGCGTCAGGTGAGTTGACATGTAGTAATAACATCTTGGTAGATGTTCTTCACAATGTGGCACTTAACAGAAGCCATGCAGAAAGAGGAACAAAGGTTAATCCACGTGGCAGATGTCACTGCAATTTCTGGAAGTGTTTAACTGATGTATGTTCCACACTGTAAAACACAATAGACGTTTTTAGCTTTTGTCAGCTCCTGCAGAAGGTATGGCAAGAAGTCTGATCTTAAGCTCCACGCAGGCATTTGTTTTGTGAACTAGATTTTTGAGAGTAGCGTAGTCCACGCAGCTGACTTAGCAGTTCCAAACAGCAGTTTCCAGACTGCCAGAGTCAAACAGTTAACAGCTGCATGCCCTTACCCAATGAGTGTTCTTTGGATGATATATATTTTGTAATGGGAAGCCAACCTAGCTGCTCTGAGTTCCCAGTATCCCAAGAATTCAGAGCTCAATTTGCAACATTCTCATTTGTAAGAAATGACTTTTTTTCCACTTGTAATGTATTTTCAGGAATTTGATGTATCCATAAATATTTGTAGAACTGAGATTTTAATCTCTTGGATATTTTATCTGCTTCTATATATGTTTATCATAAACAATAAATAACCTGTCAAAATGCTATTTTGCAGATAGACTTGAATTTTTTTTTGCGTTGATGTAAAAGGCTTTTCAAAGAGTTCTCTTGAAGATTGTATCAAAAAATCTCATACTCTGTTAGAAAAAGAAAAAAATGCTAGCTCATAATATGTGCAAAAAAACCTAAGCTTGCATGACAAAGTAGGTAAGAAGAAAAAAGAAGAAAATAATTATACTCAAAATTTTTCAGAACTTGCAGAGCATATATTTTCCTGTCCATTTCTACAGCTTTTGTGCTAAAAGAATTTTAACATTGAGTTGTTTCTTTTGAAACTGGAGAAAAAGTTAATAAACTACCTTTCTTTTGTAGTGGATCAAAATTTTTAAGCATGCTGTTGTGGGATGTATCATTTCGCTCTTATGGTTTTTTGGCCTAACTCTTTGTGGACCACTGAGGTAAATACGTATTTATTGTAAATAATGTTTTGTCTTTTTAAACTCATTTCTGTGATATTTCCCTTTGTTCTTCACTTACACCCGTCAGCCCGTGGCTTATTTTTTGAAATTTAAAATGAACCTTTAACTTATTCCTCTTAGTCTGTGTTACTTGAGAAAAACCCCGTACCATTTTCTGTACATCTTTTAGTTTCCCTTATTTGTTGTTCAACAAGATGCCATTGAAATTCTTAATAGTGCTGACAGTATTGGTCTGAATGATACAGAAGGAAACCTGACTATTACATTGACTGTGGTTTTCATTGTTATCTTAGTCTCACTTTTGTAAACCCATTAGTGTGTATAACTGTTTTAAACCACAGCTTGACAGCTAGTGACAGTAGTTTGTATTACTCTTCTGGGTGACTAGAATTACTTTCCCCTGCTTGGTTTTTTTTTTCGGGGCAGTGTTTTAGTTTGTCATTTTATACCTCTACTGTATTGGAACATAACATTAGTGCACATCTTCCAGTTAAAATCACTTGTGCTGTTTGTTAGCATGTAGGAATAAGTAGCAATAAAAGAATGACAAAAACAAAGGTTAACAACTTCGAAATACATCTTTGCTTAGAGGGAATATAAAACTTAATATGTTAAATTTTATGAATTTGAACCTTTATTGTCTAAACATCCAAAAGCATACCTAAGAAAATTTGGATTTCTTTAAGAAATACTGTGATGCTTTTCCCAAGCAGAATCAGTAACACGGTCCCTGGTAGACTGTATTTTTGAGCAGTGAACAGTAGATTTCACCCAGGTTGCTTTCTTGTGTTCTTCCTTGGAAGGCTGTTGTTGCAGCTTTTTTGTGTCAGCCTTTGCTACCTGAAGGAGGTAGTGTGCGAGTCACAAGTGAGGAGGTTCTGAGGTTGCATTAGCTATTAAATGATCAACACTTCAGTAAACAGGATTATGTCACGTAACAGAACAGGACCTCTTTCTGGGAGCCAGAAACTTGATTTTTTCAAGGAAATTTTGTAATGGGAGTAATTTGAGCAGGGGAGTATCTGGTGCTACACAAAAGAACTGACAGTTTAATCAATAAATGACAAATTTTGATCTGTTACTTGACTCTGGAAGCTGTTTTGTGATATGTCTAGCTGTCAACAGTTAGATACTTTGCTGTTGAAGACAAGCAGATATCACTGAATCACAGATAGAGGGAACCTCTAGAGATCACAGAGTCCAACCCCCTGCCAAAGCAGCTCCCTAGCCCAGGTTGCACAGGTAGGCATCCAGGTGGGCATTGAATGTCTCCGGAGAAGGAGGCTCCACCACCTCTCTGTGCAGCCTGTGCCAGTGCTCCGTCTCTGCACTGTGAGGAAGTGGGATATATGGCTCTTGAGTTGTTCAAGTTTGTTATTGAAGCAGCAAGATAAATCTCTAACCTTTGTTACTGAAATTTATCTGAAATATATCATGCTAACTCCTTCTAAATGGACATAAGTGTTTAACTTTTTTTTTTTTTTTTCAATAGAACGCTCTTGCTGTTTGAACACAGTGATGTGGTTGTGCTGTCACTCCTTAGTGTCTTGTTCACAAGCTCAGGTGGAGGACCAGCAAAGGTATTTAAACATGGTGGTTTTTTTTTTGCCAGATGTAAAAAATACTTAAATACTATAAATACTTATCACTTTACACAGAACGTACAGTGTTCTTGACCTGTTTTCGTAGTAAACGTGTGGGTTTTTTTAAGTTTAGTTAGTGGTGAAATTATAAGTATACTACCTGAAGTAAGAAGTGGAACAAGTGAGGGGAAGCAGTGGGTCAGGCTGCTTGAGATGTGCGACAGCAATCTGAGCGCTTTTTCAGGGTATGAAAGAGAATGTTGAAAATGGGTTTTGCACTGCAGCATTCTTTGTAAAGGGATTTGGGGTTCAAGCTGAAAGAGAGACATTTTGAATATAGCAGTCCTGGCCTTCAGGCACTGAAATCAGCAGCACAGTTTTTAGATCCCCACCTGACCTATTCAGTGTATGTAGCTTTTCATACAATTTATTTTCCTGACAAAAACTTTTGAGTGCTTTTCTTTCTGTATGTACTGAGTTCTTGGCCCTGTGTTTCACTTAATCAGAGATCTGATTTATAAGATATCTTCTGACTGAGTTTCATCACATGCAGTTTCACAAGGTATTCTCTAATTGTGTCCAACCCTAAATGGAGTGAGCTGATCCCAGCACCTAGCAGCCCTGGTCACCTGAACTCAAAAACAGTAATGGCTGCAGGCAGTTTATTTATGATGTCATATACCCAAGGCTGGAACTTTTGCTGTGTAAGACACCGGTTGGCTTCAGTGTGCCTCGAAACTGAAAAATTCAAGATTTGTCCTGTAACTTCTGTTGGAGTCCCTTATCATTTTAAATTTTATCTTAGAGCAGTTTAAACATCCCAGTTAACTACTTTGATGCCCTGCCCCCCATCACCTTCAAATATTGATACTGTTTAGGGCATTCAGCTTGAAACTGTTTATCTAGGAGAAAAATTGTTTCTCCAACCATTGACTCTAGTGGTAAATATAGAGCTTCAGAAAAGTTCTTAGATTACACGCAGAAAAGTTCTTAGATTACACCTAGTAGTTAAGGTGCATGTCTAAGAAGGCAGAAACAAAGGGTTGATAACCTCATCCTCTAAATGTTTCAGCTTTATGAACTGTGGTAGAAGGAAGTCACTTGATTTTCCAAAACAGCAATGTGATGTAGCTGTGTTTGACTTCAGAGGATGAATTGTAATAACAGTTCTTAGCTATAAATCTCAGGGTTTTGTCAAGATGATGGATACCAAAATTGCAGTTTTCTAAGTCAGGGTAGTGAAAGCTCAGACAGCTGGGATTATTGTTTTTTTTAATCATAGAACTGTACGGGTTGGAAGGGAGCACTAGATATCAATCAATTCCAACCCCCCACTAAGGCAAGTTCCCTACAGTAGGTTGCACATGTAGGTATCCAGATGTGTCTTGAGTATCTCCAGAGAATGAGACTCCACAACACCCCTTTGCAGCCTGTGCCAGTGCTCCATCACTCTTGCTGTAAAGTTAATAATGACTTTTGTCCCTACCTCTGCTTTCGTAGAGCCTTTGTGCAGGGCTGTAGCCCTTGCTTCTCATAAGACAAAATGCTACAGTCTATCCACTAGATCTTGTTTATGACTTCTTGATACTACAGAGTATTGAATTGTCAGTCTTGAGTAGGTATACATTCTGGCTGGAAGAGCTAGACTGTTAAGAAAGAAAGTTTGAAGTTTTCAAGATTGTCTTCTTGCTTATAACAGTCATGATTTATTTATTCTGAGTTTTATATCAAATCTAAAACTAGAACAAATAAGATTGTCAATGTCAGCTTTTTCCAAAAATGCTTTTTTCTTGTGTTTTTCTTATTGAACTAAAGGATACTTGCATTGGGGTGGGAGGGGGAATCTCCTAGAATTTTTTTAATCAAACTGTTGCAGGATGCTGTGGTGTATTAATTTTCTTCTTTTCCAGACAAGAGGTGCTGCATTTTTCATCATTGCTGTCATCTGCTTACTCCTTTTTGATAATGATGACCTTATGGCTAAAATAGCAGAACATCGTATCCTTCTTGCTTAGCACAAGTGTTCATTATTAATGGAGTAGGGACAACAGATAAAGTCGAATGAACTATACCACATGTATTTATATTTTTCTCGATAGAAATTTTACGAGAATGTTGTCGCATAAGATTTTACTTTCCATATAGATGCTGGCGTTTGTAGTCAAATTAATGCCATTGCTTGCTTTGTTGATAAAATCTGTAACTGTGCTCTGAGTTCAGTAATTAATGGCCACCTTCCCATTTGCACATATCAGACCACTGTAGACTGTTAAGACAGCTTTTAGATTAGCTTTCATTTTTTATAAAATTCTGTACAGAATGGCTGCAGCCTGACTGTGCAGGTTGGCAGCCTAGCTGACAGTCTTCCTTGTATAACCAGAAGAATTGTTTGTATGCTTTGTAAATGCAGTACAAGTGCCAGAACAGTTTCTAGGCTGAAAAATGATGTGAAGTAGCATGCAGACATTCCCGCAGTGGTGAAGTTTAAACTGCACATGGAAGCTGACTAACGTGTTTTTAAAGCCACTGAGTAAATTGGATGTGATTTTAAACTGAGTTTCCAACAGGTCTTCTCATCACAGTAAAGCGTGGTGGGGAAAGGTTATGTACCTAAGGATGGGGAAGTAACAACACAGTCATATAAATGATAATAAGGTGAAAGTGAAATTTTAAAGAAGAGTGAAAACATGGAATTACCGATGCCAATGATATATTCAGAAATAGTACTGATTAATCAATCAAATTTTAAGTAAGTTCATTGTTCACGTTCCCTTTAGAAGTAGTTTTCCCAAAAGCTACCACCAGTGGAGTATTTGTTTGATTGTTCTTGTCAATTGTTCTTAGATTTCTAAAGTTTACATGTTTACAAACTAAAAATGTGTAGATCAGATTCTAGACACATCACTGTTATAGTGCTTTTAAGTTTCAGTGTATAGTACTGTATGGAGTATATTTTTCTGAATCTAGTTGCCAAGATTAACAAAAACTCTGTTTTATGACTCCTATGTGGAAGACATTTTCATCTTTCCTGAATTTTAAGGATCTTCAAAACTTGCAACACTCAGTTTGCTTGCTTTTGATGTCAGTGATCTTTTACTACCTCTGTCTGTATTTTAGCATTTAAAAAAATCATCACATGAAACGCTTCCTTAATTTTATTAAGCTGAGGGACATCACGACAGTGCTCTTACACATGTCCTGTATACAGTCATTGCTTTCCTGGGTGTTGCAGATCACAAGGTAAATAACTTACTTTTAGTACATTAATATGTACTTGAGTTTTGCAGGTAAAAATTTCTGCAGCTCAGAATTTGAAATCAGTAACAAAAGATCAACGCTCCATTCACAAATCAGATCTGTATCAGCTCTGTGAATCTGAGGAAGAGCAAGGTTTGGTTTCATTTAAGCCCATGCAGAGAGTGAACCAGAATGTAGAGCAAGCTAGTCCATACAGTATACTTGTATAGCTGATAAGGACTTTCCTTAATACACAGATTGAAAAGTCCCATTAAAATAGTCATGAAGTACTCTATTTATAATCAGTGTTTTGGACATCTGTAGTGCGTTGCATACAAGATTATTTGTTACTCAGTTTTCCAGACTGTGTTTTGTTTCTGCTTTATCTTTTCCCAGCGTTCTCCTTGATTTAAGTGGAATTTGAAGGCACGGGTTCTGATACTTCTCATTATGTTATCCTGCTGTGATGAGTGGGAACTGTAAATCAGAGTTTTACTGTAATAGTTTTGACTAGGCTGATTGAGTTGTCCTGTTAGCTTAGTCTTGTTGCTAAATTTGGTGCACTGAGCAGTAAAACAGATGAAAAAAAAATCTGGAACAGCTGAGAAGGTTTTACTCTCAGAATAATTTTGATGTCTGTGAGACCGGTGAACTGCAAACATCAAGTGTGATCTAAGAGGGATGTTGTGTGTGGAGTGTCTTATGATTTGTTAATAGAAGACTCTTGAAATATTCTGAAGAAATATGATACAATGCAATTAAGAGAATTAAAAGGTTGTGAAAGTATTAGAACAATGCCAAAGTGATGTGACTCCTTTGAAGATTCTGTGTTTTCAATGCTTTTCTTCTTATTATGGAAGATGTTCTAAGTACTACTAAGGTATAATAATATATCCTGCATTATTGCTTTTATTAGAGTAACAATTAGAGCAGGCCCATCCAGCCATCAGCTCACAAGTAACACACAGCCCCGCCCAGTATGCATTGTGATACATTGGCTAAACACAGTCATGTGAACAGCAAAAACTAGGTATCATTGCTCTCCATTTTGATAAAAGAATTTGAAAACAGGTTTCAAGATTTCAAAAAAAAAAAAATCATCAATTTTTGGTATATTTGCAACTCCATTTTCAGTTGACATGAATATATTATCTGTGAATTTTCACATGGAATGTATAGAGTTGCAGTCAGATATTCGACTCAAAAATTTGGTCTTGTCTTTAGTAGACTTTTATAAGCCCTCTCTTACTAGAGAGGAATATCCTTCCCTAACCAGTCTTGCCTCATTCATTGCTTTTTGGAACTATGCACATTTCTGAACTGCTCTTGCCAAAGACAAAATACAGGAAGAGTAAAATTTCATCAGAAATCTCTGATGAACACCTTGAGACCTCACTAAGAATTGCAACTGCTGCCATCAAACCAAACTGTTGAATTACTTGCACAAAAACAAGTCAAATAGCCCACTACTTCTGTGATTTTGTTGTTCCCTTTTTAACAAAAAATATTGAAGACTAAAATAAGTTTTGTTACTTGCATGCATTAACATTATACATTAATTATTAATTATAATTATACATTTTTCAAGGGCTGCTGTTAAAGTAATGCCTCCTATTTTATTATGTTGGCCCAACACCAGAGGCAGATGGTGGTATGGCAGTAAGAGTTGAATTTTCCCACCTGAATTCCATTGCCAGATGGCAGCAGAGAAGCAAAATGTCAAAATGGCATTGGGCATATGAGCATGAAACAAAGCTGTGTCGCTAAATTCATTCACATGGAAAAAAAAAAATGGTACCCATTGACATTCACTGATGCTTGCCAAGCATTTATGGAGACCAAACAGTGGGTGTAAGCACAGTGAGGCAGTGGGTGGTGCATTTCAGCAGTGCCAACGGTGACAGTGGGTCACCTCCACAGGTACAGGGTTTTACAAGTGCAGTATGCAGGCTTTTGTTCACCATGGTGAAAATGCAGTGAATGATGGTAATTGTTGAAAAATAGTGTTTCATAGGTGAAAATTTGTACTATCAAACAAATTATTGGTTGTTCTCTCTGCACCTGCTCTAGTTTCCATATAAATAAATAGGAGGCATTACTTTTGTAGCAACCTACATATTTTGCATGCAGCCCAAGATATGTCCTCTTCACTCAGTGTGGCCCAGGCAAGCCAAAAGGTTGGAAACCCATGAATTAGATGAAATACATTATCTTTGTTTTCCATTGATAAGGAAAGTAAATCACTTTGTTTGGAGCAACGAATTAGGCTCATGGGAATTGTTGACAGGATCTCTCTTTGTTTCCAGGGAGGAGTACTGCTTCTAGTACTGGCATTGTGTTGTAAGGTTGGTTTTCACATGGCTTCTCGAAAGCTTTCTGTCGATGTAGGTGGAGCCAAGCGTCTTCAAGCTTTGTCTCATCTTGTTTCTGTACTTCTGTTGTGCCCATGGGTCATTGTCCTCTCTCTGACAACAGAGGTAAGATAGGAAGTGCACGTTAGAAAAAATACATCATTTTTTGTAATGCTTTTGCTTATGAAATGACACTTAATATTTTAAATGAAAGATTTAGAACTACCAAAATCTTTTTCTTTTTTCTTTTTTCTTTTTTTTGAGAGAGAGAGAGTGAGAGTGCTCTGTATGAAATGGTTCCTCTGCATTTTAATTTGTGCATTTGTGTAATAACTTCGTAGAATCATAAAATAGCCTGGGTTGGAGAGGACCTCAAAGATCCTCTAGTTTCAACCCCCCTGCCATGGGCAGGGTCGCCAACCACTGGAGGAGGCTGCCCGGAGCCACATCCAGCCTTGCCTTCAATGCCTCCAGGGATGGGGCATCCACAGTCTCTCTGGGCAACCTGTTCCAGTGCGCCACCAACCTCTGAGTGAAAAACTTCCTCCTAATATCTAACCTGTATCTCCCATTTTAGTTTAAAATCATTCCACTATGTCCTATCACTATCAACCTGTGTAAACAGTTATTCTTTCTCCTGTTTATATGCCCCCTTCAGGTACTGAAAGGCCACAATGAAGGCCACAATGAGGTCTCCCTGGAGCCTTCTCCTCTCCAAGCTAAACAAGCCCAGTTCCCTCAACCTTCCTATGAGGAATAGGAGAGCTGCTCCAGCCCTCTGATGATCTTAGTGGCCCTCCTCTGGACCCATTCCAAGAGCTCTGTGTCTTTCTTGTGCTGGGGGCCCCAGGCCTGGATTCAGTACTCAGAAGAGCCAAGTAGTGGGGGGACAATCATCTCCCTCTCCCTGCTGACCACCTCCTTTTTAATGCAGCCCAGGTTATAGTAGGCCCTCTGGACTGCATGCACACATTGCTGGCTCATGCCCAGCTTCTTGTCCACCAGGACACCCAAGTCCTTCTCTGCAGGGCTGCTCTCCAGGAGCTCTTCCCCTAGTCTGTATAAGTATCTGGGATTGCCCAGCCCATGTGCAACACCTTGCACTTGGCCTTGTTGAACCTTATTAGGTTCACAAGGGCCCACTTCTCCATCTGGCCCAGGTCCCTCTGGATGGCTTCCCTTCCCTTCAGTGTACTGACACAGGGCTCAGCCTGGTGTCACCTGCAGACTTGCTGAGGGTGCACTCAATTCCATCATCTATATCACTGATAAAGATGTTGAACTTTATTTCTTCTTTTACATGATGACATTATTTTATATTTCTAGCTTCAGATGTATCCTGGATTCTTTACTAACTTTGTGCAGGGATTAATTACTATAAATGTATGGCTTTCCCCTCTTCCCTCCCTCCCCTTCCAGTAGAATATATATGATTTAAAAGACATGTTCATTATGCCCTCGTGATTAGGGATAATGGAATGATGCAAGCATGGCATTTCACACAGCATTGCTTTTAAGCATATTAGTGCTTTAAGTAAGATACAGGAATGCTTATGACATAGATTTGTCTTTCTCTAGTTTGAATATTTTATATGATTTTTGGTTTATGGTTTTATATGATCAATTTGAAATGCAAAAGTACGGATGGATTGCTGAAAGGATTTTTAATGAAAGTGGGCTGGATTTAATACTGTATTCACAAGTGATATAATGGTGAATAATCCTGTGTGAAATGTTTTTTGTTGTTGTTGCAGAGCAAAGTCGAGTCTTGGTCTTCTCTCATCATGCCTTTCATAACAGTCATCTTTTTTGTTGTGATTTTGGATTTCTATGTGGAGTCCATATGCTCTGTCAAGATGGAATCTTCCAAGTGTGCTCGATATGGATCCTTTCTTGTATTCATTAGTGCGCTGCTGTTTGGCAACTTTTGGACACACCCAATAACAGACCAGCTTCGAGCTATGAACAAACCAGCACACCATGAGAGCACAGAACATGTTCTTTCTGGAGGAGTGGTAGTGAGTGCTGTGTTCTTCATATTATGTACGTATTCATATTTCTCTTTTTAAAAGTTCATTATCCATGTTACTTAGAAGCCAGTGAGAAAATAGCAGTATGCTGAATGCTTTTGAATGATTCTCTTGGGTAAAAAGAGCATGCAACTTTGTACCCTCTTACTGTACAATTATATATATATGTATACATATCTGTTGAGGAAGTAATTAATCTATTCTTACTTAGTAATGAAATGTAATGGTGAGCCTTAAGATGAGGTTGATAATCATTTTTACTACCTTGTAATTTTATGTGATCTATGACTATCTATGATATAACAAATTGCTTATAAGCTTCACAGCTATTTTATAAAAATAAAAACTTCAGTATTTTCCTTGCAGCAGCCAATATCCTGTCCTCCCCCTCCAGGAAAGGGCAAAAGGGCACCCTTATTGGCTACTCTCCTGAAGGCACTCCTCTGTATAACTTCATGGGTGATGCAATACAGCAGAGTTCTCAGTCATTACCACGTTTTATTAAAGAGTCATTGAAACAGATTCTTGAAGAGTATGATTCTAGGCAGATCTTCTATTTCTTGTGCCTAAATCTGGTAAGTCTGCGTTTGTTTTTTTCAACTCAGTTATACGGTGTGGAGAGTTATTCATCAAATGATTCCTGAGATTGATTTGTTGATCATTTTTTGTTTTAAGGAGTCCTTGGTACTGTAGTTTCATTAGATAGAATCTTAAAATAGAAGATTCTTACGCTAACCTTACAGTAAGCAGCAAGTTATGTTGATTTGTTATTACAGTGGAACACTGATTCTGTGTGTAACTAGTTTACCAGCAAGTAAATGCGTGTACAGTGATAAGAATAGCAGGATTGTGTTCAAGATTGAGGTACCGCAATGTTACCAGCTGATAAGATGAAACTAAGGAGGACTTCTTACCCAGGGATGGCAAAATAATAAGAGTGGGATTGAGTAATTTTGGAGCAGACGATTTTTAACAGTTTTTATTTCTAGCTCCTCTGTCTTGGAGAAGGAAAGGTCGGGCAGTAAGTAAAACTGAATTTTCAAAGATCTCTGTTCATTCCTTGGCAATTATGTAAACATGAGAATAGGGGCTGAAAAGTGAACTACCCATTAAAACTTGTAAGGAATTGCACTGTGGAATTTGGAAGATAAGAGAAGAAGTGTACAGGCAGGACAGTTAATAAAGAATAATAAATCATAAGTATATCCTTCTGAAAACTAATTTCTAAGATTGAAACAGTCAACTAAGATATATTTTTTTCCTTGAGCAGGGATACTAGGATGTAACCAGTATTAACTTCAGCTGCCTTTTTCAAATAAAACGTGGGTTTGCTTTTTTTTTTCCTTCTGATTTAGAATCTAGCAGAATTGCTAGCAATTAATTTGGTCAATTACTAACATATATAAATTGTTACTTAATTCAGCCCCTGAGATGCTGATACTTTATTCTTTACGGATGGTGCTTAGGCTAGTCTAACAAGAAGAACTTTCTTTAGGTATTTATAACTTGTGAAGCAGCTGTTTGTTAATGTACAGGCTTAGATCACAGAATCCCAGAATGGCTGAGGTGGGCAGGGACTGGTGGGTCCATCTGGTCCAACTCCTTCTCAAGTAGGGAGATCCAGAGCAGGGTGCCCAGCTCTGTGACCAAGCAGGTTTTGAAGATCCTCAAGGAGGAGACTCTACAGCCTCAGGGCAACTTGTGCCAGTATTCAGCAACTCACACAGTTAAGAAGTGTTCCCCTCAAACCTAGACAGAATTACAAAAAAAAATAGTTTTTCTAGTTCTATTGAACCTTTTTTATTTTTTTTTATTATTTACATTGGCTCTTGGAAATAAATCTGTAAGTAGCTGCCTTGAGTCTTCCATTTAACTGCAAGAGTTACACCTGTTTTGCTCATCCTGACAGTTTTTGTAGACAGTTCATGCAAAACATGGGTAAAAGCATTGATTTTGACATTTGTGATAGGTAAGATTAAAGTGGTTACAGTGTTTAATGACGGTGCACATGTTTTTGTCTTCATAATGCTCATTTAAAATTCTAAGTGATAACTTAGATTTATTTATGTGCTCATACATCTATGGCTTTTGGAAGTGTTGGTTCCCATGGAGAAAGAAAATGGTCTGAAAATAGTTGGAGTAATACCTTTTGAAAACTAGCAAACATTCCGTGAAGTGGTTTTCCTGCTAATCACCAAGACATTAAGTTACAATTTAATCTTCCAGGAAAACTTAAACTCCTTTTCATTTCAGGCTTTCACTTTTGTGGAGCTTTTCTATGGAGTATGGACCAATAGCCTTGGTCTTATATCTGATGGATTTCACATGCTTTTTGATTGTTCTGCATTAGTGATGGGGCTTTTCGCAGCTCTGATGACAAGATGGAAAGCAACTCGCATATTTTCCTATGGGTGTGTATATTAACTCCATTAAAGACTACCTGAAAATTTTTCTACTTGCTCATTTTCAAAATGTCTAACTGTAAAAATACGTTCAGGGTGCTTTTAATCATGCATGCTTCTTTGGTTCTTTTGCTGTCTTGTCTCTGTTCCATTCAGGTTCGTGTCATTGTACAGTTCCCCCAGCAAAAAAAAAAAAAAAAGTGTGTAAGATCTGATTAGCGTTAATCTCTACAAATAAAACTTTCACTGAAAATATTATATAGAAACGGACTCACTGTATATATATGTACACATCATAAGAGTATGTTGAAAATGAATGTTCGTGTGGGGATTTCACTTGCACTCTTGTGATTAAAAGCTGTTGAGCCTGAAGCCCTACATGTACTGTGTATATTAAAAAATACTTGTGTTATTAAAATTTTGTGCTATTGACTTATGAACAGTTGCAAGCTAGACACCTATTGATCAAAAATAAACAGCCCAGACATTAAGGCCTGATTTCACAGGTCTAAAGAAGAAAAAAAATGCATCAAAGTTGTATTAAATATGTTACCATTTACTATAATTATAACTTTGTAATTTGTGCAGGATGCTCAGCCATTACTCTCAAAAGCACTTATGTTGTTTTTCAGATACGGACGTGTAGAAATTCTCTCCGGCTTTATTAATGGCCTCTTCCTGATGGTAATTGCTTTCTTTGTTTTCATGGAATCAGTGGCCAGACTGGTGGACCCTCCAGACATAGACACAAATATGCTAACTGTAAGTTTTATTGTTACGCATACTGTTTAGCAGTTAAGTGTTTGTTTACTTTGATCTTTAGGAAAAAAAGAAAAAGACTGAAGTTGCATGCTCAGGAGATTGATACTGCACCTTGGCTCTTTAATGGATAATTGCAATTGTAAAATACAAACCACATCTTATTTTAAATATGGAAATATATAGGGTTGAATATGATTTAATTATTGAATTTGTTTTTAATTTTTTTCAAAGATGTTACAATTCTAATTGTTTTAAATGGTTGTCTTTCAATAACAACCAAAAAAAAAAAAAAAGATACTAGGAAAATAATCTGTACAAGACAAAATTCAGCTCTGCTATTGAGTATACCAGTGTCAATTACTACAAAAAAAAGCTTTTGTATTTTTCTCTGAGAAATGTCAAAAGGTAGTCAGGATTTGTAACATGATTGTATTGCTGTGGCATAAGTAATCATGAAGCTGTTGAGTAGTTAACAGTGCCTGTGTCTCAGTACCTTCCATGCCCTCTCCAGGGGCTCCCTACTTAAGTTTTCAGGCCTTCATTGCTTTCTTCCAAACTGTTTTCTTCAAACTAAATTTTTAAATTATAGATTTCAGAGAGTCCAAACCTCCATTTATCATACTTGTAGTTTCACTGTTTTTTTTCTTCCCCATACACACGAATTTGTGCTCTCCTTTAGCCATTTTGGTAACAGAGATTTTTGTGTAGGTAAAATTACATGTGTCCTTTGCTGGATTCAAGGCCTGACAGCTCCTGGGAAGCATTTGATTAACTAGAGTATTAACTAGAATTACTCCACTGCAGTTTGCAAGTTTTTCAATGGAAGAGTAGAAGAATGTATAGAGAGAAAAAAATCACAACCAGTAAAGCGGTAGCTGTTGTCTTCAGTTAACTACAATTTTAGATGGGTATACATGTCCAAAATAGATTTATACACTTCTTTTTTTTTTTTTTTTTTTTTTCCCAATGAATGAGAACAACACAAAGCTTGTAGCCAATTTACTTTCTCATTCTAGAATTAAATAAAAATGATAACCTCCTTCTTAAAAGTTGCCACCATCTCATGACGTGTGGGTATTGAGTGTTGCATTTTGGTGTCAGTCACTGGGTGGGATTTTGGGATGAACACCCAGGAACATATAGTGAAATTAAATACTTCTCTCCCTCTCACAGCCAGTCTCTGTTGGAGGGTTGATCGTAAACCTGGTTGGTATCTGTGCCTTCAGCCACGCACACTCCCATGGGGCTTCTCGTGGAGGCTGTCATTCACATGATCACAGCCATTCTTACCATGGACACAGCCACAGCCATGGGCATGGCCATTCTCACAATGACCATGGGCACAGCCATGGACATTCCCATGTGTCTTCTGGAGGAGGCATGAATACCAACATGAGAGGCAAGTACAGACTATTGTAAATGGCGTATCTGGTCTACAGCAGACTTCAGAGTTTTTTATATTTAACCCCAGTACTGTGTATCATTCTTAAAATCTCCCTCTAGAAACGGTCTGGCAATCAAGTAACACTGTATACATTTATTTTTCAAGTGTTTATTTGTAAGTGAATTTAACTTTAAGAACTTGAATTATTTTTTCACATGGCTTTCTCAGATGTGGGTGATACACAAGGACCAGTGCAAAGCATTAATCTGCAGTCTTTGTTAATGTTAGTAACTAGTCATCATAAACCTTACTGACAAAAAAAAAATCATAGCTAAGTTCCATCTCAGAATGAAAGTAGAATGTTTCATCTGTAAAGTTATTGCCATACTTCTAGGTATCATGTTACAGCTGGTTGTAAAAGCCCTGGGGGAAGTGATAAAGAAGCAGAAGAGCAAATGCAGACCAGCAGTCTGGGATATGAAGCAATACGCTTCTATTTGTGATTCAGAAGATAAGGTGGTAAAGATGAAATTTTCTTTTACAGATCTAAAGTTGGAAGCTGAGAAGGGCAATATATATAAAATTTTAGAACAGCTACTTCTTAGGATCTTTTTACGTCCCAGTTAGAAGGTAGTTCTTTACCAATTATATCATTTACAAAAGTCTGTAGAAGAATGACATTTTGTATAAGCTTGTTATAGCATAAGCATTTAAGCTAAGAGTCTCCTTTTTCATTATTTTTACATCAGTCATTAGTTAAGTTGACTCTCCTGTTTTCAAGCATTGTCTTGTAATGTCTGCCCATCTCTAAAACTGTTTAACATCCTTTTAAATCCTGGCAGCTAGTAAATACTAGTCTTACATAGAATCCCAGAATTGTAGGGGTTGGAAGGGACCTCCAGAGATCATCTCATCCAGCCCCCTGCCAGAGCAGCTTCCTAGCCCAGGTTGCACAGGTAGGCATCCACGTGGGTCTGGAACATCTCCAGAGAAGGAGACTCCACCACCTCTCTGTGCAGCCTGTGCCAGTGCTCCGTCACTGCACTGTGAAGAAGTTCCCACACACGTTTGTGCAGAACTTCCTGTGCTTCAGTTTGTGGCCATTTCCCCTTGTCCTGTCACCACACACTGCTGAGAACAGTCCAGCCTCATCCCTTTGCCTCCCACACCTTAGATATCTATAGACATGGATCAGATCCCCTCTAAGTCTTCTTTTCGCAAGGCTGAACAGACCCAGGTCTCTCAACCTCTCCTCATAAGAGGGGTGTTCCACGCCCTTTATCACTACAAGTGATGATAGATTATTTTTTTTCTATACTATCTGAGTTTACACTGGGAATGATGTCATCCATTAGAGCAACATAAAGATATATTTGTAGAATAGGTAAACAATCTTCTTAAAACTTCAAGCAGAGTTAGCCAAAAAAAAAAAAAAAAGATAGATTAGTACCTGTCAGTATGAGCAGACCAGTGCATTCACATTCTTTTCTATTCTGCTGAACATGAATAACCACTGATCTCTCTCAAGGGAGTATGTATTATACAATACCCACTAACAAAATAAGATTATGTTTGTATGTGGTTTAATCTGTAAATGTCTGCCTAGATTATTGTAATGTAGAGTGAAAATGCTGTCATGCTGAAAATGTTGATTTCTAATTAAATACTGGTTAAACTAAATGTTTCGTTTCATTCTGCAGCAGGTGAGGCAGGTGGCTTGAGGAAGGCTAATGTCATGAAAGTGAATGTGTTGCTAATGAGCATCTATGTACATTTTAAGTGGAAGTGTTCCCCTTAATCATTCAGTGTGTTTTGTTTTCAGGTGTGTTTCTGCACGTGTTAGCAGACACTCTTGGCAGCGTGGGTGTTATCGTATCTACCACATTTATTCAACAGTTTGGATGGCTGATAGCTGATCCCCTTTGCTCTCTTTTTATTGCTACGCTGATTTTTCTCAGTGTTATCCCACTACTGAAAGATGCCTGTCAAGTGCTTTTGTTGAGGATACCTCCAGAACAGGAGAAGGATCTGCATGCTGCTTTAGAAAAGGTTAGAACTCCCTTCTTAGCCCAGTTTTTTATGCTACTGTATTGTAGACAGCATCTCTCTCAGCCACCTGGGTCAGCTGTCCCTGCTGTGTCTCTTCCCAGTTTCTAGTCCACCCATAGCAGCAGACTTGCTGGATTGGATTAAGGTGGGAAAAAGAGGAACTCTTGACAATCATTCAGTCACAGAATGGTTTGGGTTGGAAGGAACCTCAGAGATACAGCAGCTCCCCTGCTGCAGGAGGAATTGCCAACTGCTACATCAAAAGCTAAAGCAGGTTGCCCGGAATCTACAGCCAAAACACCAGTGTGTTATCAACACTGTTTTGGCTACAAATCTGAAACAGAATATGCAGGCTGCTAAGTCCCCTCCAGGCAAAGGTCAGTTTCAAAAAAATGATGAATTACGGAATTACATTTCTGAAAAATGTACAGCTATGATAACTGTACAGCTGCCTGTCCTGGATAACAATGTAGCAGGTGTAAGTGACTTAAAGCCCAGACCAGAGGTAGTCTGTCCATAGGTGTTACTGAGACTCCAACAATTGTTTCTATGCATCCCTTTTCACCTTGCACTCTGCTGGGTTTTCCTTTGGCTTGTAAGGTCTAGTGTTTCACAGTAGCATTGTGGCCTCTAGGTTCTACATTATTTCTCTGTGAATTGGCTAGAAATGCAGCTTTGTTTCCCTGTGGAACATTCATTATCAGTGTGCACATACGTGTACAAGTTTAAAATGTGTTTGTTTTTGAAAATAATTGTTGCTAATATAAATTCTTTACAGATTCAGAAAATAGATGGAGTCATATCCTACAGAGATCCTCATTTTTGGTGTCATTCTGCAAGTGTTGTGGCAGGTACAATACATGTGCAAGTGGTATCAGATGTGATGGAACAGAGAATTGTACAGCAGGTAAGGTGCAAGTTTTTAAGTTTTTTGTTGTTTTTTTTCATGCTATTTCTTGTTGTGTAGTACTGTTTTTGTAAGCTGTTGTTTAATGCTTCAGAGCTGGCCTCTGATGCTGTATCTCTCCTGGTCTGCTGTCATGAAAGTGTTGTTTGCTAAAACTTGTCCCAAAACAAACAAGATTAAAAACAAGAGAGTTGAGGGAAACATGGATAGTGGAATTATATCTGCTGTGAGAAAGGCAGGAGGAGGTTAGTTTCATGTTTCAAAACAAGCAAACCTAGATACTAACATGGGTTTGTTTCTGACTTGGGGGTTGGACCAGGTGGTCTGTAGAGGCCCCTTCCAACCCCTGCAATTCTGTGATTCTGTGACTTTGTCACATCTTAGGTGCTTTATTCTCAAACTCCTTCAAAGGTTGTTTACTTCTTTACATGGACGTGTTGAAAATTTGCAGAAATTGCAGAGCCAGACTTGTATGAAGCTAGTCTTCACTCTTCCAGAAAATTGAAAAGCTTTATGATGGTGCTGTTTTAATCTGCAGTAAGTTATTGTGAGTTGCATGTGAAGTTTAATGTTAATGTCATATTCAGGTTACAGCAATTCTGAAAGATGCTGGAGTAAACAACCTAACTGTCCAAGTGGAGAAGGAAGCTTATTTTCAACACATGTCCGGCCTCAGTACAGGATTTCAGGATGTACTTGCAATGACTCAACATCTAGAATCCATGAAATACTACAAAGATGGTACTTACATAATGTGACAAAAACTTATTCTGGCCAAAGGGTAGATGGTAATGATGTAGGATTCCATGCCTGTATTATTTTTGTCAGGGGATATTGCACATACATGTACAGAAAAATGTACTATACTCTTGATTTTTTTAAGCACTGTATCTGTATTAAGGTTGGATCAAGATGCTTTTGTAAAGGAAATAAGGACTATAATATTTGCTGTATATGTGAAAATAATGGAAATCCTAAGTACTGTACGTTGTGGTGTTCATTAAACAGACATTTTACCACTGGTGGATGAATGTTGATATATTCCATACGTTCTCTTAAGTATGGAACATTGTGATTATAAATTTATGTTAACAGTAAGAAAGTGAAATAGTTTATATTGGGCTACAAACAGAATCAACTGAAAAATACTTTTCTTTCTTCCAAAAGTAGTTTGAAGTCTGAATAAAAAATATTCATGTTTATTATGGGGAGTAAAAACTAAGCTAAATTCAAAGGCAAGTTTTTCCCAGAGTCTGTTAGATAATAAATAATATACAGTTTTTATACTATGTCTCTGCATCCAGTACTGATTTCTAAACTTAATTTTACTGCATCAGAGCAAATAGATGTTACCATTTTAAATTTATATCAGAGTATTCCTTAAGGGGATAAATCCACATGTTAGTGGTGAGAAACTGGAAGAAAAGAATTGCAGACACTGTATTGTTTTCTGGAAGGACTAAGAATCAAAAAGCCTCTCTAAAAAAAAGTACTTTTTTGTGAATAATTGCAAACGCAGTAGTTAGAAGCTTAATTAATTGGTGAGTACACTAACACTTGGCAAATATTTACTTCTGCAAGATGGATTATTTTATCATTTACTTGATTTTTATCATACAGAGTAACAGCGTGGATGGATTTCGTATTCTCATATTCTTTGTGGTAATTAACTATTCCTTAGCTTTTGGTTGTCCTAAAATCTATTTTATACTGGCAGTTAATAGATACGGGAAAGCAGCTGAGGGAACTGGCAGGTGAAATCTTTGCTGCTTGTGACTTGGTCATTGCTAAACTGCTATTCAATTGCTTTTTCTTCTTTGAATTTTGTTCAAGATAAGCTGTGGTGATTGAATATCTAGCTAGGCAAAAGGAAAAGTCTTCATTCTGGATAGGCAATAAGAGTATACTTGAGCTATTGGATTTAAATAGGTATATGTAAGAAAGATCAAACCGTACCATAGTACAGCTGCAGATGCACTGTAGCAAATTACACTGATTATATATTACCCAAGGAAGTCATCCAGTTTTAGAATGCCACACTCTAGTAGGATGAGACTTGGTAAGCTATTGCAACAACTCACTGATTGGAGAGGATTTATTTAAGAAAGAACGAATGCATTTTGGGGTCTTGGAGAAGACAAATCTCTCTTTAGGGAAAACCTATTTACAGCAGGCATAACATATGCCTTCAGAGGCAGTTACCTTTACATCTTCCTTTACCTCCTTCCCTTGCCTGAAAATTCTTAAAAACTATCCTTGAAATTCAGGTGCCAGTTCAGTTGTTAGCAAGAGTGAGTACATATTCCATAATTCTGTGTATCACAGCAGTCCTGTTTTGTGATGCTGCTTTCTTGTTCTAGGTATTTATGTACCTGTGTGTCATAATAGAGACTTAATTCTTGATGTTAGTGAAATTAGGTAAAGTGTTGTAGAACTTAACTGTATCAGATCAGTTTTAGCAGCAGTGCCCTCTGAAATACCCCTGAACAGTTCTGCCTGTGATCAGTCTGTATATAGAAACTGGGATGTTTCTCTTCTAACTTCTCTAAAAGTATGCATTCTGTTCTGTCCTGCTGGTGCTGTATTTGTCTCATACTGCAGATTTTTGTTTTGACTTGAAAAACTGGTCAGAAAGCATCTAAAAGTCACTTTTATATTGGTTTGTGTAGCGAGTCTTGATCATCCCGAAGTCCCTCGTTTCCCAGGATAGTGCTGCAGAAGCAGCAAGCCTCCAGAGAAGGGTTTCGGGCTCTCTATGAGGTCTGAGAGAAGT
The DNA here is from genome assembly GCA_023055505.1 of Callipepla californica brunnescens. Taxonomy (NCBI): domain Eukaryota; kingdom Metazoa; phylum Chordata; class Aves; order Galliformes; family Odontophoridae; genus Callipepla; species Callipepla californica. The sequence goes on along the minus strand of JALIRH010000052.1, from coordinate 3,693,621 downwards.
GTGCTGTAAGGGCAGTTCCTCAAATCACAAGCACAGGCCAGTTGATCTCGTGTTTTGATCAGTAGTGCAGCAGGGAAGTTCTTGTCCTACTCCCTTGGTTTGTGTGCGGACAGTTCTCGCTGAGGCACGTTCAAAGATGAAGTTAACTTAAACTGCAGCTGTGTATTGTACGTTTGGCAGCAAGCAATATCAGTACATGAAGAGAAAATAAAAATATTTTTGAAGTTTGTTTTAACTTTATGTAGTACATCTTTTCTGGTTGAACGTTTGAGATGGAAACAGAGAAGCGTATCATTAAAAACCTGTGTAAGTACGTAGTTCCAGCTCCCATCGCAAGCAGGGTTAGGGGACAGAGCAGGGACAGAAGCACCAGGGAGGGGCTGCGTTCCCTCTCTGCAGTTCTCTTGGCTGGGGGCACTTGATATCTAGGCTCTCTAGGAGAGAGAGCTGTTCACAGCAGCCTCGCGTGATATTACACGCATCATCCACTATCTCGTTATGGAACGGGGCTTCTCCATGAAAGAGGCTTTGTGCGCCGTTTTTCCCTGCTGCCCCACGACGGAACCTGAGGGAGCAGCACGGGGCCGCCTCAGGGGAGGGCGGGGTGGGTGGACGCGGGAGCGTCGCCCCCTGCAGCCACGCAGCGCCCCCTGCCGGCCGCGCCTCTGCACCGCGCCGCCCGGCCCGCCCCCGAGCGGAGGGCAGGCGCCGCGGGAGCCAATGGGCGGCGGCGAGCGGCAGCAGCTGGCGGCTGATTTAAAGCCGCAGCGGCAACGCCGGCTTGCCCTAAGCGTCGAGCCGCGTTCCTTTGAGCCTTAAAAACTTCCACTCCAAGACAAGTCGCTGCGATGCGCCGCGCCACACCGCAGAACTCCGACACAGTGAGTACGGGTCGGAGGCGATGCTGAGGCAGTACGCTCCGCTCCTCTCCTCTCGTGCGGACCGCGGCGGAGAGCGGCGCTGGCGGAGCCGGCTCCCACTGCCGCGTCGTCCTCGCGTCGGGCGGGGAGCGCGGCTCCGCCGGTCCGGGTCCGGCCGCCCCTCTTCGTTCCCCGGCCCTCCGCTCCCGGAGCGGCCCCGTTCCGCCGGAGCCGCTGAGCGTTCTCTGCTCTCTCGCAGCCCGCCGCGTCGGAGCCCGACCGGTGCGCCGTGCCCGCTCTGAAGCCGAACGTCCAGAGGAAGAGGCGGGAGCCCTCTACCCGCACCGCCCTAGTGGACGTCTGCAGTAATGTCAGCGAGCTCCCGCCTCTGGGCCCCGGCAGGTTCGGCGTGGGGCGGGCGGGCGCCGACTTCCCCGTCTCCGCTGCCCTGTCGCGGGTCCCCAGCTGGTTCAGGAAGAGGGGGACGGTCGTCCACAGCCCCGTTCTCGCCGCCCTGCCCGGGAGGAAGCCGTGCAGCAGGAATGAGCGGAAGGCCGCCGCCAAAAAGGACGTGCTGCTACCGCTGCTGCAGCGAGAGCTGAAGCCTGAGCAGGTACGGCCCGCAGCCCGCCTCCAGAGCCGGCCCCGCGAGCACTCCGCGTGGGGAGGAGCGGCGGCAGCGAGCCGAGGAGCGGCTTCCCCCCGTGGCGGCCGGCCCGCGGGGATGCTGCCCGTGCTGATTCCCGGTTTCCTTGTAGCTAAAATACGAACCTCACACAGAAACGTCAGCGTTTGCCTCAACAGAAACTTGGCTGTGCGAGGCTTTCTCTTGCATGCTGCTCGAGAGAGAAACTCTGAATGCTGAAGACTGTGTGGATTTCTATCTATGCAGCGATTACGAGAGGGACATCTACAACTACCTCAGAGATCTTGAGGTCAGTAGCCTAGCGCAAACCAGAGAAGACCCACTGACGCAGTTAGCACTCGTCATGAGGGTGACTTGGAGTTAGCGCTCATTTTCACGCATGCATTTTCAGGAGGCAGTAGTAAGTGATTCCTCAGCTTAAAATACTAGAGTAACTTGAGCTGGTAAGACAGATGCTTGTTGTGAGGCCACTATCGTAGCTGCACTGGTACCATGCTTGTGTTAGCCTTCACCTTAAGCCCTCTGGCCTGGAACTATGGGCTCCACTCGTACCAGCCTCCTGAAAAGCCTTAGGATGAAACAGAGGCTAGGCATTACGCACGGTTGAGCTAACTGATGATGTCTATTAACACTGCTCCTTCCACACAGATGAAACAAGCAATCAAGCCCCAGTATCTAGAAGGACAAGACATTACTGGCGCCATGCGTACAATGCTGGTTGACTGGCTTGTACAAGTACATCTGAAATTAAAACTCTGTCAAGAAACTCTGTATTTATCTGTTGCAATAATTGATCGCTTTCTACAGGTAAGCATCTCTTCAGGTAAGTCCACTGTAAGTGGATCCATCTGATGTATCAGATGCACTTTGCTGGTCAAATGCATATCTGTTTTTTAACTGTATGCCCCTTACCATCCTGCCAACAGTGAACATATCCAAACTGCTTATTCTCCCTAATTTGGTCTCAAACCCTGCTCACACCCAACAGTAGGTGATGCGTTGTTGCTCTGTATGTGCTAACATGAACTGTCTGCCACTGAACAAAGCTGAAGCTGACTACCTGCATTCTGAGCCAAGCCATTCTGATAAAGAAATCTCTGCTGCTTCTTACCACAGGACAATGCTGAGACAAATCAGAACTTAGAATTGGTTGGCATCACAGCGTTGTTCCTTGCTAGTAAATATGAAGAGACAAACGTTCCACCAATTGAAGATCTTTCCAGTGTAACTACTAATGCTTTCACAGCAGCCCAAATTTGCCAGATGGAAACAAAGATTCTACAAGCCCTGGACTTTAGGTTTTGTCATCCCCTCCATCTACAATTTCTAAGAAGAGCTTCAGAATTTGCAGAGGTAAAGTTAAGAAGAGTTGTTTGGTGAGCAGTCCCTGCAAGATGCAGCACCTGACTGTCACAGCTTGTAAAAATGGTTCAAAATTCCCACTGAGTATTGCAATATTTTAGCAACTGTTTGCCTTCAGTCACTAGCCCAGACAAAACCTGAGTTGAAATGCTTGATACCATGGGTGAGTGCTAGACACCTGTTAAAAGGACATGAGCAGTATCACCTAGATGAGAACTGCTTGGTGATGAAGCCACTGGTATGTCAAGCCTAGAGCTTGAAAGTGCTTGCTAGGAAGCATTTCTTCCTCCTTGAGTAAACAAAGGCAACTATTAGAGTTAACACGATGCTTTTGCCTTGGAGGAGGCCAGTACTCAACTGTGACTTCCAACAGGTGGATGAGGAACAGCAGTTTCTAGCAAAGTTCCTGCTGGAGTTATCCATCGTGGACTACGATATGGTTCATTTCCCTCCATCCATGACTTCTGCTGCCGCTTTCTGCTTGGCTATGAAACTCTTTAACGGTGACACCTGGGTAAGTGCTCTCCAGACCACTTCTGAGCGTGGGGCTGGTGCATCTGCACACCAGCTTCAAAGACCACTCTGTACCAAATGCACGTGTGCCTTTTCCCTCCGTTGTATCTTAGCACAGTGTGTTTTCCCCTCGGCCTGTACCACAGGGACAGAAGTAGGGTGGTGCTCTCTAATAGGCCTGTCTAACAACTCCCTTTCCTTTCAGACACCAGCTCTGCAACACCACACATCGTACAGTGAGAGCGACCTCCTCCCTGTCATGCAGCATCTGGCAAAGAATGTCGTTCTTGTGAACAACGGCCTTGTCAAATACACGGTAAGAATCCTGTAGGGGCAGCGTACTTGGTTGTGTCAGTACGCGGTGCTCCCACATCAGCTTGGGAGCCTGCTTCGGCAGGCCTAGGCCCTACAGGTCTCTTCCAGTCCCTACAATGCTGCGATCAGCTGGATCTGCGTAAACGTAATCTCGCTTATTTGTTTGCAGGCGGTAAAGAAAAAATATTCCGGGAACAGGAACCTCAAGATCAGCGCTGTGATAGAGCTGAACTCCGCACTCATCTACGACCTCGCCCAGCCGCTGTTGGATTCCTTCTCTAAATTCCAGTAGCTTCAGCGCTCAGCTTCTATTTATTCTCTGTCCTTACCCATTTCACTTCTACCTAATAAAGGCTGTCGTCTCCTGTTGTGCTGCAACCCCGCGCGGCTGTGTGCTCCGAGCCGCGCGTCTGCGCGCGGGGGCAGTGCCGCCGGGCGGCCGCCGACCCTGAGCCGGCCGCCCCGCCCCACGCGGCCGCCCCGGCCCCGCCCCGCCACTGGCGGCAGCGGGCGGAAGTGGGCGGCTCGCGGTGGCCGACGGGCGCGCGGCTGTTTGAAAGCGAGGCATGGCGGGGCGTCTGGCGGAGCCCGGCCGGTCGGGGGCCGATCCCGATCCCGAGGCGGATCCGAACGCGAAGCAGGGCGTCCTGGAGTGCCTGTGGTCCGTGCCGCGGGGCGGGGGCGCTGAGAGCGGGCGGGAGGGCTGGCCGGCGGGACTGACGGCGTCTTTCGCTCCGTTGCAGCGCCAGAACGCAACTGAAGCAGCTGGTGATGGAGATCGGCACCGTCTGTCCCCGCAGTAAGCCCGTGCGGCAAGCCCCCGCGGTCAGCCCCCGCCGGGGTTCCCCCCCTGCCCCCCTCCGCGGCCTCGTCGCGCTTCCTTTGCCCGCGTCCCCTTCCCCGGAGCGGCTTACGGAGCCCCGAGCTGTAGGCCGAAGCGCTCGGCAGCCGAATGACGGCTCTGTGGCGGCGGGAGGGCGGGCGGGGAAGGGTGCTGCGGGAGGCAGGCCGCCAGCTGCTCGTGCTGTGTGCGCTGCCAGCTGCCCTCGGCCTGCCCGCTGCGTTGTTTTGCTCACGCTCTTGCTTTGCAGATGAAGAGTGCGACAACGGCATCGAAGTGAACTTTATCGAAAGGTATGCAATTTGTTCTGGACAAACTTCTCAGCTCGGTTCCCCACCGCTAAAACATGTCAGAAGTGTGCTTACGCTTATTGTTTAGTAGGAGCTCTTCACTAACAAACCTTAGTGCGTAAGGGTTCAGTGAAAACAAAGCAACAGAAGGAATTATGATAAAGAGATATTCCTCTCCATCTTATCAGGAGTATCTCTCATTATTAAGAGTAGTCAGCATGGGTTCACCAGGGGAAGTTGTGTTCAGCCAACCAACCTGGTGGCCTTCTGTGATGTCACTACTGGCTGGGTGGATGGAGGAGAGTGGTAGATATAGTCTGCCTTGATTTCAGCAAGGCATTTGACACTGTCTCCCACAGCATCCTTATATCAAAGCTGAGGAAGTGTGGAATAGATGAGTGGATGGTGAGGAGAACTGGCTGACTGGCAGAGCTCAGAGGGCTGTGATCAGCAATGCAGAGTCCAGATGGAGGCCTGTGCTTAGTGGTGTTCCTCAGGGGTTGGTGCTGGGTCCGGTCCTGTCCAACATCTTCATCAGTGATCTTGATAAGGGGATAGAGCCCACCCTCAGCAAAATTGCTGGTGATACAAAGCTGGGAGGAATGGCTGACACACCAGAAGGCTGTGCTATCATTCAGCAAGACATGGACAGGCTGGAGGACTGGGCACAGAGGAACCAGATGAGGTTTGACAAGAGCAAGTGTGGAGTCTTGCACCTAGGGAGGAATTACCACATGCACTGGGGAATGAGCTGCTGGAGAGGAGCTCTGTGGAGAGGGACTTGGGTGTCCTGGTGGATGACAGGCTGGCCATGAGCCAAGAAGACCAACAACATTAAGGATGCATTAGAAAGAGCATGGCCAGCAGGTGGAGGGAGGTGATCCTCCCCCTCTACTCTGCTGTGGTGAGGCCTCACCAGAGTACTGCATCCAGTTCTGGGTGCCCTGGTACAAAAAAGGCAGAGATCTCCTGGAAAGAGTCCATTGGAGGGCAACAAAGATAATAAAGGGCGTGGAACATCTCCCTTATGAGGAAAGGCTGAGAGAACTGGGTCTGTTCAGCCTTGAAAAAAGAAGACTCAGAGGGGACCTGATCCACGTCTATAAATATCTAAGGTGTGGGAGGCAAAGGAATGGCTGGACTCTTCTCAGCAGTGTGTAGTGATAGGATGAGGGGAAATGGCCACAAACTGAGGCATAGGAAGTTCCACACAAATGTGCATTGGAACTTCTTCACAGTGCAGTGCCGGAGCACTGGCACAGGCTGCACAGAGAGGTGGTGGAGTCTCCTTCTCTGGAGATGTTCCAGACCCACCTGGACGCCTACCTGTGCAACCTGGGCTGGGGAGCTGCTTTGGCAGGGGGTTGGATGAGATGATCTCTGGAGGTCCCTTCCAACCCCTACAATTCTGTGACTGTGATCTTCCAGTATAGTTCTGTATCTGCCATGGTTCCCTACAGTGTACTTATGCAATCCTTCTGGTGATGGCTGGAATTCAGTTACATGTTTTGTCATGTTCAAATGTGCAACCTGAGTAACTTGTAGTGTACAGGAGCAATTCTTATTTCAGGCATGCAGAGGAAGTCATAAACTGGAGATTGCTTTTACGTTTTTTGTTCTTTTCACACTTTTGTTTTTGTTGGGTTTTTTGTTTTTTTTTCAGTGGCAAAGAAAGTTTGGAAGAAGTGGAGAAGGTAAAAGCTGCCTTTGAAAACAAAGCATTAGTCTTGCAAAGGTAGATGTTTTTAATTCCTGTTCATGTGGAGGCTTTCTGCTTCTTTATCTGTGCCCATATGCACACACAATTGCATAATTCTGATTGAAATAGGATTTCAAAGTGATGTACCGTGTGTTGCAAACATGAGAGATTTGACACCATTGAAACCACAGGAACAGAGAGGCACGCAGCACGGGGAATAATAGTAAATAAATAGGAGCACATGCAAGCCTCTGAGGTCCTGCAAAATTATGAGAAGGCGGTTTGTGTGTATCAGCAAACAAAGTTGTTGGCAGTATTTTGCAAATTCCTGTGAAAAGGCGGAGATTGGTAATGACGTGTCACCTATGTTGCACGACTGATCATCTGAATTCCTACCTTTACCCAGCTTCCCTCATGCAGGCTGGGACTAATGGTACATTTCAAGATAGAAATGCATTGTTGCTGCTGCAAATGGTCCGTTGATACACATTTCTTCTCCTGAGAATGAAGCTCCAGTGTTTAACAAGTTTGACATTTGAAAGTTAACGTTGTGTTGTTTTGTTTTTTAATTTCCAGTGCCAGAGTAGGTATAAATAGAAACTTGGAAATCTCTTTTCAGTTACGTGCCTAAATTCAGATCTCTCAATTTCTTGTCAGTGCTCATCAGAGCTATGTCTCTTCTTTATACCACACAGGATCCAGCTTATGGATGCTCTGAGAAAAAGAATGAAACAAAATGATAGTCGCACACGGTAAGGTGTTTTGAGCTCAAGCTGGGCTTCTGCCTTTCTAATTTTCTCCCTGTGTATCCTAGCAACTTCTCTGTACTCTGTGAGTTGCCTGTCCCTTTTTCCATAGGAGATAGATGCTCTTTTTCTCCTGGAGCCTCAGAAAAATTTTCCTGCTCATCCATGCCGGTTTTCTTCCCTGTCAGTTCATCTTAAAGGACAGGGAGACAGCGTAGTCCTGTACCTCTAAGACTTCCTTCTTGAGGAGTGTCCAGCATTCCTGGACCCATTTACTCTTCAGGACTGAATCATAGGAAACCCTCCCTAATAGGGTCCCAAACTGTTCAAAGTCTGTCCTCCTGAAGTCCAAAGTAGCAGTTTTGTTGCCTTCCCCTCTCCTGACCTCACCAAGATTTGAGAATTCTACCATTTTGTGATTGCTCTGCTCAAGATAGCTCCTGACCTTCACACCTCCTACCAGTCCTTCTCTGTTTGTGGACAGCAGGTCTCCCAAGGCACCCCCCTGATAGGTTCTCTTACCAGTCGCATCATGAAGTTAGCTTCCACATACTAGAAACGTAGACTGGTTCTGTGCTGTATTATTTCCAGCATATATCAGGGAATTTGAAATCCCCCATGAGAATAAGCACAGGCGATCACACAGCTTCTGCCAGCTGTGTCTTCATCCTGGTTAGGCAGTCTGTAACAGAGATGACTTCCTGTTTCTGTCAGTATCCCTTGCTGCTGCTGAAGGGATAGAGAAAAATACCACCTGTAGTCCCACTCCATCAGCTAACCACCCCAGCCCCCTGAAATCCCATTTGATATCTCTCAGCCTTCTCCCAGCGTCTTCATCGCTGCCAGCCTGAGCTATCAGTAAAGGACAGTTATCAGAGGGACAAACCAGACTAGGGAGTTTCCTAGTAATGTCCCTGACCTGGTCCTCAGGGAGGCAGCACAATTCCCTTCAGACAGAGTCTGGCCAATACATTGGGCCCTCCATTCCCCTTAGAAGGGAGTTGCCTCCAACAATTACCCTTCTTTCCTTCTTGGTGGAGGCAGTCTTGAGGCATGGAGTTGAACGCCTCACTCTAGGAAACCTCTGGGTGGACCTTCCACCATGTCCTCACCTCTCTCTCAAGATCCAAAGCCTCAAACATATTACAAAGGGGAACCTGGAGAATTGAGGTACATAGATAAAGGGTTTGCCTGTGACGCTGAGCTGGGACCTGTTTCAATTTCTCCTTGTGAATGCATGATGGTGACAGGGCAGGGGGTCCACCACTGTTTGAGTGCCTTTCTCACAGATATTGTAGGGAGTTACTCTACCAGTCTCTCTCTCTCCTGTTCAAACTCCCTGATGCTCCTCATGCTCTCCACCTCCATCAGGCTGAGCAGGTCTTCCACCTGCTCACACCTCATGCAGGCGGTGTCGCTGCCACTCTACCAGCAGCAATAGATTCTGGCATTCCTTGCATCCAGGGACCTGAACAGCCACATTCTTGGGTAGGCATTCCATCTGATCTCCATTACACCCCTGTCACAGACCTGAATTCAGGAGCTCCAGTCACTTGCCTTTCTCAAGTGGCTTAGCTTCCTTTTGCAGTCTCTGATTTGAAGTGTCAGACACTGAAAACATAAGCTAAACAGAGTGGGAGCAAGGAGACTTTTTTGGTGCCTATAACTATGTTTAGTATAGTGACTTTTATTTTTGTGTTAAGATAAATGGGCGTTTTTTGTTTCATCTAAATAACTTTGGTTAAAGCACTTATGTTGTTGACACATCATAATGGTCTTAAAGAATGCAACTTTATTTCCTTTGTTAGGCTGATCTTGGAAACAATGAAAGACATAATCATGATCAACTGGGAAATACTTCAAGCTCATCAGGTAAGTGTCAGTTGTACTTTCTGTTGCAGCTGTCCAGGCCTGCCAACTTCAGTATGGACTGAGGCAGTTTAAAGTAACAGGAATGCACAAGTCATTTGAACTAAATATGTGGCCCAGATGTGGTTCCTAGGGGTGATAACATTAGCACAACGGTTACTTTATGTGAATATGTAAGAAAGTCTGCTTCTACAGCTGCCCTTAACTGCTTCTGCAAACTGAATTTGCATCATCAGTATTTATAGGAGATGACAGTCTAGGATTTTATTTTCTTTCTTTCAGCAAACACGTGTAATCAGAGAGAATTTGAATGACATTAGAAGGCAAAGATTCTGTAAGTGTTTCATGTATTAGCTTTGTTTTGTAGTTAAAAATACTGTTCATATCTTAAACCGCTTCTTTAGAAATTTTAAGTAACTATGAAATTATAAATAGAGTTATAAAAATTCTGGAAAGGAGTGTATGAAATACTATGAAAATAAGCTTGTATTATGTCTACATAAAAGACTGATACAGTAGAATATATACAAGATACAAGACTATACTAAAAAAAATAGTAGTGGTATTTCATTATTTAGTACAAGCCCCCCAGCAGAGTACGTTTCACTTATGAACTCAGATCAGTTCTGAGAGGCCCAAAGGGTATTTTTTGTTAAACTGTAATTTAGTGAAATGTTTGTGAAATAGGAGTGTATTTACTTACACAGAGCTTGTGTGATAGTATAGGTCTTGTTATTCAGTATGCTTGTTATGGTGGGTGAAATTTCAGATCTGGAATCACTTTTCAGTAATATCTGGAGAAATAAGGGAAGGGATGCTGGGGCAGGAGGAGCAGCATGCTTTCTGTAGAAGAACTCTCCCTTAAAGCTATTACTCGTTCTAACTTTTAGCGTAGCTTTCTTCTAAAGATGTTAATATTGCTGGTATTGTCCATGCATCCTTTGTGTGACTTCTGAATGTTTTCCATCAGGCCAGAAAAAGTTCTAAAATATCTCTGACCATAAAACTGTGTCGAATGAAGACAGGGTGTAGGATAGGTGTTGAAATCAGCATCCATGTCTGATGGAAGCGCAGATAGTTTTGTCAGCAGCCAGGGAACTAGTCAGTGTATGTTGATACCAAATACATACGGTGTTTGTTTCTTGTGGAAGGTCTGTTGGAGGGAAGGGATGGAGTGAGAAGTTTGAGCTATTGCAATGGAACTTCTTCACATGTCTGTAAGACTAAAGCATCTCTTTAGTCTTCTGCCCACTGATCAACTTTTAAACGCTTTGCTTTCTTAATAATGGAACAGCTCTGAAACAGGCGGAAGGAGAGAAGGTGCTGCAAATTTTTACCACAATGAGAAAAAAAAAGGAAGTAGTGAGAAAGAAAATGGCTGAAAAGTTGAAGTTTATCCACAGGAACGTGCAGCATGAAAGGAAGGTGACTGCGTTAATTCAAAATATACTCCAGGTAATGTCAGAGCTTTCAAAAGTGGGTTTACAGTTTGCATTATGAAAAGATAAGATACTGTATAGTGAATGTGACTTCAAACAAAGTCGTGTTTTTAAAAATCTTTTTATAAGAGCATCAAAGAAAAAAAAGTGCAGTATTAAAGGAAAATATTATTGTTTTAAAGTCTAAAGGTATTAAATCGTTAGAAACTTGTTTGGATTAATTATTTACAGAGTTTAGAAAGACTCTATCTATGTCTTTCTCAGTTCCCTTAAAACCACAAAGATAATGCGTCTTCCAGAAGTATGTCTATCGTATCCTTACACCCCTACATCCCCTCAAACCAGTTTGCCACTCTTGTGACTAGGACAAATAAGTAACTCTTAAACCTGTGATACCAGTGATCCAGACTGCTCCTTCTAATTACACGTTGCCCTGTGCAGTCTGGTGAAAGTGTTTCTAAATGTTTTCATTAGCGTAGCCTTCATGGTCTTGGTTACCCATCTGTCAGCTACTGCTTAATAGTCTGTATCAGCACAGCTGGGTGGCCAACTACCCTGAGTTTGGCATCATGCTAAGTAAGGAAGAACACTGGTATGAGATTGGAGTGGAAGGGGGGCTTCCTGAAACATCCTGTGCTTAGAGTGGCTCTACTAAAGGACACGTATCCTCTGCTGCTGGTTGGTACTCGTCATTTCACAGCATCACTTGCAACACCTGACCCTGCAGATCAGCGACCCAATAAATACAAAGATGTGAGGCACGATGAATCGCAGGAGCTGTGAATTTGTCAAATTAGTTACGAAATGCCAGTGAAGAATGGACAGTTTATTTTAATATATACGTGTATGTGTGTTGAGGCATTTTGATGAAAAACAGGGTATAAATCATTCTGTGAATTCGTATGGTCAGAAGAATTTTAAGAGCAGAAAAAGAGCCACATCTTCTTGCGTTGCATGCTTTTTCTACTAGTGGTTTGAAATATGTTTCATCTCATTAAAAATGGGAAATTAAATGTTTTAGTGGGTTCTGTGTTATGTTTAATTAGGTCTGTTTACATTCTAAATGACATAAATAGGACAAATCTTTTTTGGTTAAATTTAAAAATTCCCACATTCAGTCCAGAATGGCAGATTGAGAATGCTAGAAACTGTATCATCGTGTGTTCAAGCAAACCTTCTTTGATATGATTAAAAAAAATAAATAAACAAGTTGCTGTCTTTTAAAGAGGAATAGTGGCCCACCACCAGCAGAAAATCTAAAGGGCTGTTTTGGTTTGTTTTTTTTTGCCCACATGTTGACAGTAGGATCCTTCCCCCTCCCCTAGTCCCATCCATTTAAAACAGTGTTGCAAGTTTCATGGGCTTTCAAATTGGGGAAGAAAAAAAAGCAGAAAAAAACCAAAACACCTACACTCCACCTTTTGATTCTGTTCTGAAGAGATTTGTGGTTTTAAATGACATTTTTTTCTGTCTTGCAGAATATCGTAGTCGGATGCCAAATCAACTGGGCGAAAGATCCATCTTTAAAAGCAATTATTCTGCAGCTTGAGAAAGATACCTCCATTCAGAATCTCTTGTAGTCAGGAACTGATGGTGTTTGATTTTAGACTGCGCCTACTTAATATATTATTATTTTACTTAGTGAAATCACCCTTTGAACGTGAGATTTCAACCTTTCTGAAATTTCTCTTCTCTACAGACTCAGAACATAGCCGTGCCGCTCACTTTTCCAAAGTGATTTTCTAACTTGGTAAACAGCAGGTGTTACAATACCTAACATGTAGCCGACCAAAGGAGCTGAAGACCCAGTTTGCAGCTCTTATGCCAAGAACCTATTTCCCTGTGAAATGCAGCAATAATACAAGAAATAGCAACCCGTGTGTTTTGAGTGTTTCTGCTGAGGGGCTGACGGCGTGGCCCTGCTGCTTCCCTGCTCCACACCACCAGGCCCTGGGCAGCATGCCCCACGTGAAGCTCAGACTGCACTACTTGCTTGTCATCCTTATTTTAAACTCTGGACGTTTTCTGTATACTCTGAAGCGTGCCGCTGTGCCACACAGTGATGAGCTAAGGCGAGCACCTAGGAATTAGGTGCGGGCAGCTGCTGCTGTCCCACAAGGAAAAGAGGACAGAAGAGAGAGAAGCAGCTCCGTGCGGGTAATTACACGTGTGAGCGGTATCCCATCTCCTTGAACGCTGACGGGTACGTGCCGCACCTGTACTCAATCCGCTAAACCAGACTGCGCGTAACGGCCTCAATAAACAGCAGCGCTTCTGCTATTACGCGCCGTCTGCTTCGTCAAAGGGCGGAGTCGCTCCCCTCGCGGCCGCCCTGCCCACGCGGCGGGGCGGGGCCCGGCGCTGCCCCTCAGGCGGGTCACCATGGGCAGCAAGATGGCGGCGGCCACTCGGGTCGTGCAGGTACCGGTGCCCTCCTGAGGCACGGCGGGAGCGGCGCGGTGGCGGGGTCGGCTGCTCGGCGCGGCCCGCGGGCTCCGCTCGCTGCCTGCGGGGCCCGAGGAGGCCTGCGCCCGGGGCTGCGGCGGGGAGGCCAGCGGTGTCCTTGGCGCGGGTCGGCCCGGGAGCGGGTCCTGCGATGCCCGGCTCCCTGTGCGGCGCGGCGATGGCTGCGGGGGGCGAAGGGAGCGCGCCGCCCCTCTGGGACGCGAGGGCGGAGGAGTGCCTGCGAGGGTGAAGCTCCTCCTTGGGAGGACGCAAACGGCGGTAGGTGAGAAGGGGGTCAGGTTGGCAGTGCGCAGGGCAGCGCTGTGGAGGGGTTGTGTAACGCAGTGAATGACCCTTTGTATTCTTATGAAGTTTATGCTTGTCCGGAAATACTCGTTATTGCCCTTATTTCTTTTCTGCCTTGTTACGTTCCAGGTAGTGAAGCCACATACTCCGCTGATTAAGTTTCCAGATAGGAAAAGTGGTCCCAGGCCTAAAAGTAAGTGTTTTGACTGGGGATGAGGCGTGCCCCAGATCTTTTTGTGTTACTAGATCTGTACCAGAATGCGCTTTCTGCTTCAGCCAAATGCCTCAACTGATTCTGGGTAAGGCTTCTGAAGAAGGATTGTTTTACAGAATCACAGGGGTTGGAAGAGACCTCAAGAGATCACTGAATCCATACCCCTGCTAAAGCAGGTATCCTACAGTAGGTCGCACAGGTAGGCATCCAGCTGGGACTTGAATATCTCCATAGAAGGAAATTTCACAAACTCTATAGGCAGCCTGTTCTAGTTGCTGTCACCTTTACTGTGAAGTTATTTTTCTTGTTAGTGCAGAACTTTCTATGTTCAGTTTTTAGCCCATTACTCCTTGTCTTGTTGCTACGTGCCCCTGAAGGAGCCTGACTTCATCCATTTGCCTCCCGCTTCCCATTAGATATTCATAAACATTAATCAGGTCCCCCACAGTTTTCTTTTCCCAGGCTGAACAGACCCAGGTTACTCAGCCTTTCCTTGCACAGGAGATGCTCCACGCTCTTAATCATCTTTGTGGCCCTCCACTGGACTCCCTTTCTTTTTGGAGCTGAAGAGCCCAGAATGGGACACAATTTAAATGTGTCCTCACCAGGGCAGAGCAGAGGGGAAGGATCCCCTCCCTCAACCTGCTGACCACACTCTTGGCAACAAGGACACGCAGTTAGTTCATGGCCAACTTGACCAGAACCCCTCGGTCCTTCTCTGCAGCACTTCTCTCCAGCAGGTCAGCCCCTAACCTGTACTGATGTATGTGGTTATTCCTTCCCAGGTGCAAGGCTCTACCCTTGCTCTTGCTAGACCTCATCAGGTTCCTCCTTGCCCAACTCTTCAGTGAGTCCAGGTCTTGCTGAATGGCAGCACAGCCTTCAGGTGTGTCAGCCATTCCTCCCAGCTCTGTATCATCAGCGAATTTCCCAAAGGTGAACTCTGCCCCTTCATCCAGGTTATCGATGAAGATGTTGAATCAGACCAGACCCACCACCAACCCTGGGGTAACAGAGATAGTTACAGGCTTCCAACCAGACTCTGCACTACTGATGACAACTCTCAGAGCTCTGCCCGTCTGCCAGTTCTTAGTTCTTAATCCGCCTCAGTGTCCACTCATTTTCTGAGTTTCATAATAAGGATGTTGTGGGAAACAGTGTCAAACGCCTTGCCTTGCTGAAGCCAAGGTACACAACATCTGCTGCTCTCCCCCTGTCTACTCAGCCAGTGATGACATCATAGGAGGCTATCACTTGGTCAAGCATGATTTCCCCTTGTTGAATCCATGCTGACTCTGATAACCATCTTCTCTTCCAATTACTTGGAGATGGCATCCAGAGTAAGTTGTTCCATCCCGTTTCTAGGGATGAAGGTGAGGCTAACTGTGCTGTAGTTTCTTGGATCCTCCTCTTTGCCCTTTTTGAAGACTGGAACAACACTAGCAATCCTCCAGTCTTCAGGCACCTCTCCCATTTGCTAAGACCTTTCAGAGACAATAGAGAGTGGTTCAGCAATCACCTCTGCCAGTTCTCAGCACATGCAGGTACATCCTCTTGTGGCCTGTGGATTTGTGTTCATTGATTTTGGCTAGATGCTCTCTGACCAGATCCACCTCAACATACAGAAACTCTTTCTTTTCCCAGACTCTCTCTCTCCTACCTCCAGGGTCTGGGATTCCTGAGGGCTAGTCTTAGCATTAAAGACTGAAGCAACGAAGGCATTCAGTACATCTGCCTTCTCAGCATCTCCTTTTACCAGGGCAGTCATCTAATTTGGTTGGAGACCTATATTTTTCCTAATCATCCTTCTACTGTTGACACACTTAAAAAAAAAAAAAAAACTTTTTTTTCTTTTTCCTCCTTGGTAAGGTTTAATTCAAAGAGGGCCTTAGCCTTCACTGAATCTTTTTCAGGCCCTGACAACATTCCTATATTCTTCTCAGATGGACAAGCCCTTTTTTCACATTTCATAGGCCTTCTTTTCTTTTAGTTTATCCATGAGTTCCTTGCTTTTTAGAAAGGAGATCACTCTCTGATGTCTTCTTTATAACTGGAGGAATATGCATAATATATGCATGTCTATTTCTTACATCTGTTTCTTGGTCAGACCGGATTCTTTAAGATTTCCTACTCACACAAAGTCCCTTTTCTGTACATACTCGTATTCACCTAAAGTGGGTGTGCCAATGTCAGTTTGAAGCAGCTTTAAGCGTTCAGTGATGTTTGCAGAAATGCCGCTGCATTTTCCTCATCCTTTCTCTTCTAGATTTTTGTGGTATTTAATGTTCATGGTATTTTAAAACCTTGGTTGCAGGTGGCAGAGCTGTCTCACTGTATATTTCGAGAAGTGTTTCCCGGTCTTATTGATTACTGCTGAGGAAAAAATACACATTTACAACACCATCTTTGGGACATCAACCTTTATACTTATAGCTACACTGATATCTATAGCATCTCCAGTACTGTTACATTTAGGCATCAAAGCTATGTAAGCTTTGTGCGTGTTGTTTTTCTTTTGAGTCAACAAAGCATTTGAAACTAGAATAGCAAATGTCTTACAAAAATAGCAAATATCTTACAAAGCTGTCTTATATTGCTCTCATTCATTCAGAATGTGTTGGGTTGGGGTTTTTTTTAACTTTTTTTTTAATTCACTACTGATTTTATTATTTTTTTTTTCCTAATACACAAAGCAAAAATTTTCAGCAGTAGAATTATCGTTAACAAGCAGAAAGCATGTTCAGGCATCTAAAGATTCTTCTTTTTTTTTTTTTCTGTTGTTCAAATATTAATGGCTAAAAACACAAATTTTGTATTTCAGAAACTGCTACCTTCAGGCTTCACACCCTTAATTCTGTAAAACACTGCCATTTCTGCCATACCTATGAACTAGTCAGGAACTATTTTTTGGGGTGATTTTGTCACTCACACCACCTCTCATGCTTATGTCCTGTTGATCTCTGCATCGGAAGAATTTTGTCACTGTACACTTTTCTGGTATGATATACCATTCCACCTTAACCGTGTTCAGTCACCTCAAAAATGGCCATCAGTCTCTTTGCTCAAAGGCTGCAGCAGTAATTGTGTTTCACCATACCAGGCTACTGCTTGTGCATAGCCAAACAAAATGTTGTAGATCAAGGCTGTGCTGTTAGAAACTCAGTGCTTGAAAGGCGAGCCAAATTCTTTTAGGGTATTACTATTGCTGTATGCTTTCAAACAAGGAAGTAAAAAAACAGTAGACAGTATCTGAGCTACAGCAGCTACAGTATTAGGCCTGATACTTTTGAGTCCTGAGTTCTCTTGTTTTTACTTGAGTAATGCTTCTGTTCCAGCTATATATCAGACTATAAACTATATGGTAGAGGAGAATCTCAGGCAAATCTCTAAATGTTTTCATGGCATATAAAACCAGCTTGGAGAAACAGTTTCTCATTTTTCATATATAAGATGTTTTATTTCTTGAAACAAAAATATACTCTAGGGACTACCGGCCAAAACTGTGTGAAATCTGGCAAACAGCTCCTTTTTTCTGTTTTTCTCTTCTGTTTTCTTTGCCTCCACTCTTAAAGTTTAGAATTTCATCTTAATAGCATGCTCCCTGTTCAGGTGGTGTGCCCATTCATGGACTCTCTTTCTCATCACTGTTTGGGTGTGACCAAATCTGACCAATTTGTAGCTTTCAGATTCAGTTTTCTGACTGAGAACTTTTCAGTATGCCTCTCAACGTTTTTTTTTTGTTGTTGTTGTTGGTTGGTTGGTTTGGTTTTTCTTTTATTTGTTGTTTTGTTTCTTTTGTTTGTTTTTACCCACAGTGCCTGGATGACTTTGCTGCAGCTGGTTTTCATTCCTATCCCAACTGACTTAGACGCCCCATAGCTCCTTCTTTCTCTTTACTGATCTTGTTGGAGGCAGCAGGGAGAAGAGCAGGCAATATTGTGGCATTTTAACTCATCTGGTCTTGATCATGCTGCTTGTTGTATGAGTCCCTCTGTTCCAGCTGCTTAGATGTTGTTGTTTTTCTTGCTGATTTTTCAGAGGCACTGAGAAAAACTTCCTGTGAAAGCATTCTGCTTTATTAGGTCATTTAACTTTGTATACAGAGGCCTTGAGTACTTCTGATGTAAACAGACAGCTATGGGACTCAGTCCCACCTTGTATGGTAACTATATTTCTACTGTAAGACGTGACGTGGAGGGGTGGACCTGAGGTCCAAGATGCTGACTTTGGTAACAGTGGCCCTTTATCATGGGTTTTCCTGTTCTCAAACTGGAGGCAGCTTCCCTCATGCAAATTCCTTGAGCCTTATTCCTTGCCCTCACCTCTAAAGGATTTAATATGCTACTTGGTCACTACATCTCATTAACAGTTTGATTACTAATACCCAATATGTGATCCCCATTCTGCACATTACTGACATAATTTGATATACTACACTGCCCCGTTGTATAATGTTAAAAACAAGTGTGGAGTCGTGTGTGTTACGGTATGTTGTTGTGACATTCACCTTTCTGTAAGACCCTACCTCTTTCACCTCTCTTACTTTACAGTTGCAGTAAACAAAAGTGTCATCTCAGTGGACGTTAGCTATTCATCTTAATTATCCTTCTGTGTTACCCTCTCCACAACACAATTATGATAGTGCATACTTTTTCTGCAAGGAAAGATTTCCACCAAAATAAAAGCCTTTGTAAGGATACATACTGATTTCATTTTGCTCCATGTTAATATATCTTCCTCTTGAATATACTTTCTCTTAATTTCAGAATATTTTTATTGTGCTCTTGACATATTTAATAACAGTAAAAGTAGGTTGTGATCAGTTGAGTATCTTATTATCTGTTATGACAAAGAAAACTTAATTGTCAGTAACTTTTATTTGCCTTTATCTAATTAATTTTACAGTCTTGTTATATTTCTTTAAATTGTTTTTCAATCTGGGTTTCAGTACAAGAATCTCTACAAGCAAGTATTCCATCACCTCACGCTTCAAAAGCGCAGGAGGCTGTAGGAGGGAGACCACTGGCCTTTCAGAATATGTCATCTGTTAGTAGGGTACATGGTGCACCAGACACTTCTGAATTAGCAAGAATCTTACCTCAAAAATACAGAAGGAAACTTATGTCAGTTGAAGAGATTGAATATATTCAAGTAAGTCTCAGAAATGGTGTGTTCTCGTATTTCCCCAACCTCCTCCTTATTTCTGCAGGTTCTTCTAACTTTGGCATTTGATAATACATTGTAATTCTTGATAAGAAGAGCTTTCACTGCTTTGATACACAGTACCAAAACTACAACTCCTTGGTGCAGAAGGTTCCCAGCTCTTATTAATTAGTAGCTTGTGGTGTCCCTGCCAGGTAGCAGATTTAAAGCAGATGTAGAAAGGTAGTGGTAGGTAGAGCCTGCATGAATCAAAGTCACTGCTTGTTTTCTATCGTCTGTTTAATGTATAATTGGAATATGTTGGATGGGAGCACAGGAGTCTGTTCATAGACCAGCCCCTGCCAGGTGACTGAAGTAAAAAATTAATTAAAAAGTACTTCAAAAAGTATTATGTAACAGTAGGTTAATTTTTGCGCTTCTAGAAGTTGGGTACATTTTAGTTAAGCTTGATGAAAATATTTGCAATTGCAGCATTATGTGGTCAAGAAAGAACTGCAATTCTTCTGTAAAAATTTTCAAATGTAAACATTTTTACTGAAAAAGGGAGAATGCACAGTATTTGAAGAACTGGACAGGTAAGTGTTAAGTCTGAAATGAAAAGACACTTATGTAGCTTTGTTAAATGTACTTAAAGGCTAACAATGTTAGTAGAGTAAATCCATTTATCAGGATGCAAGTGGGTTGAGTGTTTAAATTCAAAATAAAATAATTTATTTCCTGTAGTTCCATACTTTTTTACCTCCATTTTTTTTTTTAACCGTGAGGCAAGTTGTAAAATAACTTTGTCAAAATAGTGAATTTCTGATTACTCATAAAGATTATAGTTGCTAAAGATTATAGTTGCTTACCCAGGCTTTGCTTTTACTTTTGCTCTTTGGAATTTGGGCAGTAAAAAAAAGTTCCCTACTGCTGTTTCTCTGTCTAAAGTGAGTAAAAGTCATATTTGTTCAACTGGGAGAATAGGGAGCAGATGCAAATAATAGGTTGTGGAGGATTTTATTTTTTTTTTTATGTTGTCCCTTATGGAAAATGAGCTGTTAATGATAGATAATGAATTTTCTGACTTATAACGTCTTCTATTACAGATTTAAAAATTAAAGTGTAAACAAGAAGTTAAATCTAGGATTTGTTTGTTAATCTGTAACTGCACAAAAGAAGATTGAATCTCAATTCTTTCTTTCAGTGGAATATAGCTAACTCTTATTTTTTGCTTTACAGCGTGGAGGTCCAGAATAAGTATGGAAGATAATTTGCTCACCACTGTTGAAGAAAGAAGTGTTGTGTTCATCACAAAAACTTTTCCTTAATATCATAAGTAATTGTATACTGATAGCTTTAATAAAAACCCTATATGAAGGTGTAAGGGTTGACAAAATACTATTAATTGGTGATTGAGAGATTTTCCGTTGATGACTAATAACAATCATTAGAATATTTTTCTAATTAGCCATTTTATGAATTTGGCAATGGAACAAACTGAATTGCTTCATATTCCTTGATAACAAGTCTCCTCAGGAGTGGTTTCACATGCAGGATAGGCACACAGAGAACCATAGAATGGCTTGATTTGGATGGAACCTTAAAGACCATAAGTTTCCAACCCCTTGATGAGGGCAGAGTTGCCACCTATTAGATTAGGCTGCTCAAGGTTCCATCTAGTCTGGCCTTAAATATGTTCAGAGATGGGGGCATTGTGTGGGGGCAGGTGTAAACCTTCTCTTAGCAAGCTCTTCCAGTGTCTCGCCACCCCATGAGTGAAGAGTTTACCCCTAACATCTGGTCTGAATATCCCCTCTTTTGGCTTAGATCCATTTCCCCTTGTCGTTTTCAGACTGTGTAAAAAGTCCTGTTCTGTCCTGTTTGTAATAAGCTCCCTTTAAGTATTGGACAGTCACAACAGAGTCTTCCCGGAGCCCTTTCCAGACTGAATAAACCCAGTTCTCTCAGTCTTTCTTCATAGAAGAGGCCTTCTGATCATCCTTATGATGCGGAAGAACTGAGCCATGTCTTTTTTGTGCTGGGGGCCCTAGGCATGGATACAGTACTCCGGATAGGGTCTCAGAAGAGCAGAGGGAAACAGTCAGTCACCCCACTCTGCTTGCCACTCCACTTTTGATCTAGCCTTGGATACATCTGGCCTTCCAAGCTGCAAAAAAAAGATTGCTGGTTTGCATCCAGCTTTTCATCTACCAGAACCCTGAAGTCCTTCCCTCCAGGGCTGCTCTCAATGAGCTCTCAGGGAGTTTTTCTCCCAGTCTGTACACATATCTGGGATTACCCCAGCCCAAGTGCAGTGCCTTGTTGAACATCATTGGGTTCACATGGGCCTTCTTCAAACTGTCCAGGTCCTGTTAGATGGCACCCTTCTATCACATGAACCACACCACTCAGCATGGTAATTGTCTGCAAACTTGCAGAGGATGTACTCAATCCCACTGTTTATGTCATTAATAAAGACATTTAAGAGCACCATTTCCAAGGTGGATTTGTAGGGGACACCACTCATCACTGGCATTCACCTGGACACAGAGCCATTAAAAATAACTCTCTGGCTGCAACTACCCAACCAATTCTTACCCACTGAATAGTTCACTCTTCAAAACTACCTCAGTTTAGAGGTAGTCTATGTGGTGTGGGAGTATGTGAAAGGCTTTGCACAAGCCCAGAGAGATGACATCAGTTGCTCTGTTGTTCACTGGTGCCATCACTTAATTATAGAAGGCACAGTCTACCCTTGGTGAAGCCGTGCTGGCTTTCTCAGATATCACCCTCATCTCACATGTCTTTTAAGGCCTGTTCCGTGATCTTCCCAGGCATAGAGGTGAGGTTCAATGGCCTCTAGCTCCCTAGGTCTTCATTTCCTCTCTCACTTTCTTAAAAAATGGGAGTCGTTTTTTCCAGTCACCGGGGACGTTGTCTGACAGTCATGACTTTTCAATTCTGCTGGGGAGTAGCCTGGAAACCACAGCAGCCAGTTCCTTCAGGACCCAGGGATGCCTGTCATCCAGTTCCATAGACTTGTACACATTCAGTCCCATGAGCTGGTCTTGGCCCTGCTTTTCTCTTAGGGTGGAGGGTATTTTGCTCCCCCAGTCCCCACCAACAGGTTCAGAGATGCTAGAGAAAAGGAAAACCTGACTACAAGTGGAGACTGAGGAAAAGATTTCATTAAGTACCTCAGTGTATCTATTGCAGCCAGCTCTCCTTTCTCATTTATCAGAGGGGGAACAACCCTCCTTGGCCTGTCTCTTCTGACCAGTGGACCTGTGGGACCCCTTCTTGCTATTTTTCAAATCCCTCACCAACTTTACTTCTGTCTATCTTGATCCCAGCGCTGCACTTCTGGACAGCATACCTGTATTTTTTCCAGACCACCCATTTCTGCTTCTGCTGCACGTGTCCTTACCCCTCAGTTTGAACGGCAGGTCCTTGGTCAGCTGTGTCCATTTTCTGCCTCCCTCTGCCTGATTTCTTACGCTAGGGGATGGAGAGCTCTCACACTCTCAGACAGGTGTCCTTAAAGAGCTGCCAGCTCCGTTCCCTTCCTATGCTCCTAACAACAGCTTCCCAGGAGATCTCATCCAACAACTTCTTGAACAGCCAGACGTTCACTGTCCTGAAGTTCGGGATTCTGACTCTGCGCTTTGCCAGACCCCATTCCTTAAGCTCACAGACGGCGCCCGCAGGCACCCAGCACAACGGCGCCGCGCGCATGCGCAGCTCCCGGCGCCGCGCCGTGACGTCAGCGGCAGCGCGCAGCACGGCAGGCCGGCGGACCGGAAGCGGCGCGGGGTGCGTCGCTGCTAAGGCGCCGTGGTGCGGGTTCGCTTTCCGGTGTCGTCGTCTTCTCGCTTTTTTTTCCCCTCCCGGTGGCTATGGATGCGCGCGCCCGCGCTAAGCGCTACGAGAAACTGGACTTCTTGGGGGAGGGGCAGGTGAGCGGCCGTTGGGCGCGGCGGGGCCCTGTGAGGGGCGGCCGGGCCGCCCGCACCGGGGTCTTGGAGCAGGCCCGGCTCCGGCCAGCATCGCCGGGCCTGCCGGCCGCGCTGCCGCCGTGTCACGCGTGGCTCTCTCTCTTTCTCTCTCCCTTTAGTTTGCTACTGTCTATAAGGCGAGGGACAAGAACACGGGGCAGATCGTGGCTATCAAAAAGGTGAGCGTCCTCTTGTTGTGTCACTGAGCACCTTACCCTGCTCTGGTGGGAAAATAAAATGAAGGTCGTGTGGTCTGCGTGTGCCCAGCCTTCTGGCCTGCCTGTGCTGCGCTGGGTCAGCTGGGATTGTTCTGGCCCACGTGCACGCAAGCTGGACCAAAAGCAATGCCTCCAACTTGCTTCTGTGGAAGCTACTGCAAACACCACAGTAATGCATTGTGGTAGAGCATGTTCTAAGCTACCAGAAACTTTTTCAACAGAGACACCACCATTGGTTATGATTTTCACCAGCAGCGAGCAAAAACCTGCGTGCTGCGCTACCACAAATCTGTACTAGGGGAGGTGACCCTCTGTTGCTGTCACCACTGTTTAAATGCATCACTCGCTGTGCTCACATCCACTGTTTGATCTCCTTAAAGGTTCAGCAGTTGTCAGTGATTGCCATTGTAGGTACGATTTTTCTGCTTGGAGGAATTCAGCAACGCAGCTTCACTTCACACTTCCACACCAGTTGCTGATGTTTTGTCAGAGTGCCCCTCTGCCTCAATCTGTCACATGGCAGCAAAATGTAATAGGAAGGTTCAGCCTCTGCTGCCATGCCAGCATCCAGCTCTGACATCATAGGCCAGTGAAATAACATCGGAGGCATCGCGTTCTGACCAACCCTTATAAAATATTCAGTATAGTTCATGTATAGAAGTAAAAACATTTATTTTAATCTGTAATATATTTTTATTAAAGCATAAAAAGAACAGCAGCAAAATAAAACTAGAGTCATTTGACTTTTTTTTTTTTTTGTACAACTATTTGCTCTTAATGAGGTCTCATTCTCTTATGAAATTTCACTCTTCCTGTACTTGAAAATGTGATATTAAAACTCATCCTGTCTTGGAAAAATAACACAAAGAACATACCCCTACTGTTGGGGCCTATGGCTTGACCTTATATAATGAGGCACATTTATTTTCAGATTAAACTGGGACATCGGTCAGAAGCTAAAGATGGTAAGTATTAAAACAAGTTCATGCTGTATGAGCTGCCTTTGTCGGTTTTGTTTCTGCCAATTGTGTGGTCAGTTTTCCACACTGTAACTCAACTGAGAAAATTTGATCATCTCCTTCGGTGTAAGGCGTAGAAGGATTCCTTCCCAACGTAGAGGGACAGAAAAAATTACATCTGAAATACTGTATTTTCATACTGTGTGTCTAACCGTGCATGTATGACTGGCTAGTTTCTCAGTTTAGGTGGAACCTGAACATGAATATAACATAGAATAATGATCTTTGACACTTTATTGCAACTTGTCTCCATGCCTTAAATGCACAAGGCAGGTGAGAGTGATTACCTTTGTTTTCATGTTTCCTTTATGCTGTTTTTGTGATTTATGCTGGGGCAAAAATAAGTTAAAATGAGGTACTAAAAATCTTTTATCTGTTTAAACTTGCTTGTTTTGTTTAGAGAAATTGTGTTCATGTACCGTTGTGTTAGGATTTGGTGCTCTGACCAGCTGCATGCATTCAGGCGTTGGTGTTGCAAACACAACCCAATAATCTTGGGCTTTGCTTTTTGCCTATCTGGTGCAATAGAATGCAGTAGCATGCATGTAGACTGCCATTTTTCAGGAATCCTGCATCAGGTTACCAAATTCTTGTGAAAGTTCTTTACTTTCAGTTTTCCAGTTCCATTCTAAGGAAAGATTTCTAGGTGCCTGGGAGTTTTGCAGTTGTGTCAGTTGCTACAGAGCTGTGATTCCCCTCCTCTTCACTAGACTAATGCTTTTAGGACAGACATCATTCATGGCCTACAGCCATACTTTGGAGAACAGCCATCATGTCTGGTTTCATTGGGCTCATCTGGTAGCATGCCTGGGATACCTTTTTCTGAATGTAAAAAACGTGCCTACCTGAAAGCTATCATTGTCTGTTTGGTTCTAAAGAAGGAATTAAAGTAGGCAAAGCAAGAACCTAGGCTAACCCACCACTTCGCCCAAATCTTTGTGAGAATCTTATATGTTATTTGTGGGGATAACAGTATTTCAGCTCATACATAGCCAGAACTGCTTGCACAGCATAGTGCTGTACTGTCTGCTTGCCAGTCAGTTCTATGAGCCGTGCATACCAGCATTTTTTGAAAGAGGAGTTGTTACCAGTGTGCAAGGTTTGATGGGATGCAGCCTGGATGACCATTAAAGTTCCTGCCCCAGGTTTTTCTTTATAAAACCTGTCTGTTACAGGATTTGTGTTAGGGTGAGCAGGTTTTGGCCACTACTTTTTGTGTCATAATACAATTGTAGAAAAGTTGTAAGCTCTTCTGAAATAGCATTGTTTAGAATGTTGTGTTCGCTGTGCCTACCTCTGGAGGTGATGCATTGTAGAACTGAAATTTCCAAGATGTAACTGAAAGAAAATCAAAGCTTTCTATAACCTGGAAATTATTTTTCTCAGTTTGTTGTAGAACAGACCTTTTTAGACAGGGGGCTGTATAGGTTACTTTATATTTTCTAATTATTACCTTATTTTGTCTGCAGCGATTTACATTTCTATGGCAGTCTGTTTGGCATTAACAAATGGATGAGTGGTGAGGAAATGGATTGTAATATTAAATGATCAATGAACATCAGAATGAGAGGTTTCTTTCCTGGAGCTTAATCTGAAATTTTTAACTTTACTCTTTTCAATGTAGGAATCAACAGAACAGCTCTCAGAGAGATAAAGTTGTTACAGGAGCTAAGCCATCAGAATGTTATTGGTGTAAGTAAAATGAATGCTATTTCTAAAATCATTTCCCAAATACTGTTGATGCTGTTTCAAACTAAAATTTAAAATTAGTTATCAGAAAGCTACCTTATTGTAGTTGTTTTTTGCCCAACGTGAACTGTGAAACAGCTGTTGCAGCAAAATACCTGTTTTCTTAATAAATGCTAAGTCTTTTATTTCTAAATCCTTTTACTATTTACCTCATGGTTATGGAAACTGAAGGTGGGGAAGGCGTGTAGAATTTTAAATGACCCGATTTTTGTATTTCACTGATACAAATGCAAACGAATGCAGTGTTAAATTTACCTGAACTTGCTAGCTTCCGATGAAATTGGTGACAGCCAACAGCAGGCTTAGTAAGTAACAGTGAAGTGGGATTCATGTAGTTTCAGATTTCAGTGGGGCCACTTGAACACCTTGTTGGCTAGTGTGATTCCTGTATCATTCAGTCTTACTTAGATTCACTTCTGTCTACAAATACTTAGCAAGAGCTGAAGATACTTTAAAGTTAGCAAAAGTAGATCATTAAAAGCTTTGCCATAACCACTAGACCAGATAGGAATTTTTCAGATATTTTATTAAATATTTCAGACTAAAGATATAGTACCCTTATGGGCTGTGAGCTTAACTTTAAAATTGGTTGCCCTAGCTAGCAAAATGTGAGAATGTGCAGAGAAGAAAAACTGGAGTAGCAAAGGGATGAAGCACCTCCTTAATGGAAAAAGTGGAGGAGAAGGCTGTGCACATAGAAGCCTGCTAAATGTAGTTGGTAGGTAAAGTGCTGGGAAAAAAAAAAACAAAACAAACACACAAGCAAATAAAACAATCACAAAACCGGGGATATGTTTAAATTATGTTGTAGGAGGAAATCTGTGCTAGTTCTTACAGAACATAGTGAATCTCTCAAGTTTATTTCCACAGGCATTGCAGAAGCAGATAACATCAGTTTGAAAAGGAATTTGGCAGATTTACGGTCTTTCATGAGTCCAAGAGGGTGGAAGTTCTGTATAACAGTTAAGCTTGGGTAGAGGGTAAGGGGGCAAGGTGTTCATTAGAAAATCCATCAAAACTAGTGTGAACTTAGGGGTGCTGGTGCATGGGAAGCTGGACTTGAGCCACCAGTGTGCCCTCGTTGCCCAGAAAGCCATCTGTATCCTGGGCTTCATCAAAAGAAGCGTGGCCAGCAGGGCGAGGGAGGTCATCCTGCCCCTCTGCTCTGTGCTGTGCTCACCTTGAGTACTGTGCACAGATGTGGACTCCTCAGAACAGGAGAGACATGGACCTTTTGGAGTGTGTCCAGAGGAAGGGCACAAAAATATCCAAGAAATTGAATGCCTCTGATACAAGGATAGCCTGAGAGAGCTAGGGCTTTTCAGCCTGGAGAAGAGAAGGCTCTGGGGATACCTGAGGGTGGCCTTTCAGTATGTAAAGGAAAGCTATCAGAAGGAAGGGGGCAGACACTTTAGCAGGGTCTTGTGACAAGACAAGGGGAAATGGTTTCAAACTAAAAGAGGGCAGATTTAGATTGGACTTAAAGAAGAAGTTTTTTTACAGTGAAGGTGGTGAAGCACTGGCACAGGTTGCTCAGAAATGTGGTAGATGCCCCAGCCACAGAGGCTTTCAAGGTGAGGCAGAATGGGGCTCTGAGCAGCCTGATTAGGCTGCAGGTGTCCCTTTTGATTGCAGGTGAAAGGCACTAGATGATCATAAAGGATCCCTAACTCCTCAAATGATTCTATGATTCCATGAACTTAAGATTTTTAACTCCAGGATGTAGAGGTAGTTGTGTAAAATGTTACTAGATAAAGTGGACTCCTTGGCTATTGAGTTAAGAAGATAAACAGAGTAATAAGTTCTGTGATGCAGGTTGGAGAATTGCAACAGTACTATTTTGTAGGGGTTATATTAAAGAACATCAGAGTTAAGACAGAATTGTGAAATTAGTCCCGTACTGTCCTCTCAATCAGGTCTGGGCAGAATGTGGCTCTGTGCCTGCCAGCAAACTGAAGGTGCTGTGCAAACTATGGTAGCATGGAATTTTAAAGAACTGGAAATGTGGGAGTATAGTTCATCATAACATATTTTGTTTTACAGCTTTTAGATGCATTTGGACACAAATCTAATATTAGCTTAGTGTTTGATTTCATGGAAACAGACCTAGAGGTAAGATGGATTAAGATGTCTCTTATTTCAGTATCTTCAGTGCATTTTGAAAATGTGTTGTGAAAAATGTATTTTCATAGCCTTATGTGTACTGTTTCTTTTTATTTTTTAGAGTGGTGTCTTTCATTTATGTAACTTGATTAAGATCATGCCTCTAAAAGAGGTGGAATAGTGTGACAGCTCTTGAGTATTTTCAACTGAAAATGCCTTTACTTTTAAGTACTTTCTGTCAGCACGATCTTCAAGAAACAGATTATGTTTACCATGTCAGTTTTCTAGGACTTCAGTCAGAGCATAGAACCACTGATCATAAGCCAGGATCTCAGAGTGCAATTGCTAAGCACAGTAACGTAAAACATGCACAAGTAAGTGTGATATTAAAGTATGACAAGTAATGATCTGATAGTAGAAGTCACTTATTCCTGAACCCTTCTTTTACAGTTGACAGTGGTGTGTGTTTGCAGATCTGAATCTTCCAGACATTTCATTAGCTTGTCTTCTGCCAAAATGTTTTTGGCAGATAGTTTAGTTCAGATTCTTCATTTTGGAACGTTGTTTAAAAGACATTTTGAATGACTATGCCATGTCATATATGTATATACACACATTGTCCATACTCTGGGCAGAAATTAACCCATTACACGAATGCTATGAGACACTGGAGTTCTCATTTAAAATATTAAGGAAAGTATTGACAAGGTTTTGAACCCAGAGGAGTATAAAGCTAAAGTTTTGTTTTGCTCTTAGAAGTAATGCGTACACTTTCTAGAGGATTCATGCACTGCTTACTTAGTAACTGTGCAATATTTAGAAATCAAGAAGGTACACTGTAGAAGGAGGAATTAAATAGTAACATGTAATGCAGTGCTGTTATTCACATTGTGGTAACATTCAGAGGCCTTCATTAGGGACCGCAGCTTGTGATTAGATATGTGCTGCATATTGAAAATTCTTTATTTAGTTTTAGGCTGCTACTTTGTAAATCTTGAACAATTTAGATACTGGGAAATTGTATTAATGAAATGAAAAGTCACTTTAAACAATTTTGAGGGAGTAGCTTAGAGAATATTTTTAAAGAGGACGTTCACCTAGAATTTTGGTGTTAAATGTTCAACGTTGTTTTATTTTTAATAGGCTTGTTAAAATATAGTGTAGTGGCTACCCTTCCCTGTCTTTGTGGGAAAAAATGAAACCACTATGTTAACAAAGACTAGATGCTTAAATTGCAGAGGACAAATGACCATAGAGGAATATAATTTCTTGAAATTTATTAACACATCTGTCATTTTTGTGTACAGCTTTGACTTGTAAGATTGGGTATGTTTGAAATGGAGAGAAAATAATAAAGTCATGTTTCCCGTCAAATTTTTAAATGTGCTGCTTATACCAAGTTCACAATAGGCCATCTGGACTCCTTATTTCAATTCTGATCTCCAGTATAGACTCTTTTTCTTTGTTTTCTGTAGAAAGGGTGGGAGCGGTAGAGTATATATGGTTACTAATTCAAACTCTATCCTAAAGTATGGACTAACTTTTGAGCTGGAATAACTGGAGCTGAATAATTTTGCATTATAAGCTTCTGTGTTTATCAGTCTACCACTGTCAATCTACACTTTACAGGTTATTATAAAGGATACTAGTATTGTGTTAACACAGTCTCACATCAAAGCATATATGCTGATGACGCTTCAAGGATTAGAGTATTTGCATCAACAGTGGATTCTACATAGGGTAAGCATGCTTTAAATGCCTTAGTGCCTATAATAAATGTCACATTTGATGCAATTTGGGTCTGAAAACTAACTTACATTGGTTCAGAATGTGTAGGGCTGCACTAGCGGATGAGCAGCAGCAATTGCAATGCTGGAAATGCTAAGTTTTACTGATATCTATATAGTAAACAAAAGTAATGCCTTCTATTTATTCCCATGGAAACTACAATACAAAAAGCACAATCACTCTGTATAACAGATCAAATTCTCAGCTACAAAACATTGTTTTTTTCTACATAGTCACCACCATTAGCTACGCACTTTCATCAGCAGTGAACAAGGGGGGGGGGAGGACGTTTTCCTCCTCTTCACCTTTTAAACCCCCTTTATATCAATTTTTATCAGTACATGAATTTTCTCGCTCTTCCTGTCTCACTTGGGTGTGAAGAGGTGTCAGTGAAAGAAAGTGGCCATGTGCCTGCTGGCTGTGGCCAACCCACAGCATCATTAACTGTATTAAACTGTACCATCCTATGATCTCTACAACTGTCAGAAAAAGTAGACAGTATATTTTTCATTTTACAGTGCAGTAAGACAGAACTAATGTTTCGGCAGAGTGAAAACCTACCACAAATCTTCTTCTTAAGCTCTGGAAATTAAGTAGCACAATACTCAAATTGAAGTATTTGATTATTATTTTTCATTACTATTTTCATTTATGTGGGAATAATTGATTTCTTGTTTGTTTTTTTCATCACAACATAAAAACTCAAAATACGCTCAGAAGAACGGGTTTTAGAATACTGTTACTACACTCTTGCTGGGAGGTCCAGTGTACATCTGTTTTTTATTAGCAATGACAGGATTCCTTCTTTGCTTTCTGACAGGATCTTAAACCAAACAATTTGTTGTTAGATGAAAATGGTGTTTTAAAATTGGCTGACTTTGGTTTGGCAAAATCTTTTGGAAGCCCAAACAGAGTTTACACACACCAGGTAGTAACAAGGTAAGGCATTTCTTAGATGTAGATTGATTCTAACTGTTCTGTATTACCTGCTGGCATATACCATGTTAAATCAACGTGTTTATAAAGTTTGATTTCTAGCTCAAGTCGCAAAAAGTCTTGTAACAGAAAACATGATAAAGTGTTTGTTAGCATAGTCTTTTTAAGAATGGGTAGAATTTTTATCCCTGAAGGTTGTCCTGTGGCACGGTAATGATTTTGAAGCACATTAAAATAGTGTGTATTTACCTGTAAGTCTAGCTTTCATAGAGACTGTTGTTACCTGCTGCTGATCGTGAACCATACTGCCTTTTTTACTAGTTAGGCATATAAACTATTTTTGATGGAAAAACTCAACCCAGTTAAGTTATTAATGCAGTTTGTGACTCACTTAAGACATGTACTCTTAACCATTTTGCAGTAATCTGCTTTTTTTAAGATTTCTTTCTGTCTATTCTAATGCTAAAATGATACAGCAAGTGGTTAAACTTCTTCACTCAACCAAAAGGCAGAAGCAATACTATAGTTTGAAATGCAGTGTGTATCAGATCTTGCCCACAGCTTCAAATAATTGCTGCCAAGATTTATTTTGCACAAAATTAATCTCTAAGTCTGGTTCTAGTAATGTTTTTGAAAGCTGAAAGGAATTATGACTTGAAGTACCATTTATTGAAGGTAAATTTAAAGAAATTTAAAGTAGTCAGTAACATGTAAGCCTTCCTGTTATATGCAGAGGAAAAATATATCTAGAGTTCTGTTGTTTGCCAGTTAGCTCAGCTGGATCTGTAGTAGAACTGTGGTTATACATAACCCTATGATGTGCAATGCAGTTTTTTTCAAACTTTTTTTAAACAATGCACTCTGTGGTTCTTTAGTGTTAGAAAAATACTTAGGCAAGAGCAGAATTCTTTTTGAAGTTATTGCACTGCTGCAGCATACAGCATTTGACATCAGTAAAACCAGGTTATTTTCCTGAAATATTTTTTCTGTTCAGATGGTACAGATCCCCAGAACTATTGTTTGGAGCTAGGATGTATGGTGTCGGTGTTGATATGTGGGCTGTTGGTTGTATTCTAGCCGAGTTGCTACTCAGGGTAAGTCTTCAAATGTATTTGTTCTTTGCTGCACCTTAGATGTGGTTTTCTTCTATCTTCCTATTGCTGAAACTGCTGCAGGATAGGCTTATTCCTAGGAGGTAATGGAAGGGGGTGAGGAGGGAATACCTTCCGGAACTTTTTCAAATAAGTTGAGGTTCCATAACCATTGCAAAGATGGGAAACCTTTAAGAGTAGCTAGGCAAAATAATTACAAAGTGTCACAGTTCTGCCTTGGGGAAGATGAGTAAAGTAGTTACTCTTCCGCTCCTCCTTTCACACAACCGTACATCAGTTTTCATTTATGATATATCTGGAAGTTTGGCAGTATATACACATGTACACTTTATTCCTTGTAAGTTGTTTCCCAATAACTGGGAGTAATTACCACCAGTACATCAACCATGGATTTATTTGTAATGAGCTGAAAATGTGCTGTTGTTATTGTAAACTGTGTCTAGTTAAGAGATGGGAGTGAAGTTGAAGCTGGTCAAGATTACATTGTCACTCCTGAGTAAGAGATGCAGGTGTAATCATCCATAAATACACTTTATTGAAGTAAGCAGTCTACTGTGTAGCTCTCTTGAAGACATGGAAGTAGGAGGTGAGAAGTGGAAGGAAAGGGGCACAAACATAGCTGAAAGTATGGAGTAGCCTGCAGTGTAACATACTTCCCAAAATAAGCAGGTTTTGCCTGGTTTCTACGCTGTATTTTAACTGTATGCTATATGGTGAACCAGATTAGGGAACTAGTCTGTCTGAAAACACCTTGGAATATATCATTTGCCTTGTCTGATTTATCATGTGTATAGGTGTGCCAGTACAAGTTCAGAATGGAAATATAGAGTGGTTGAGAAGCTGAGAAAAACCAATAAAGTAACTTGACATGCCAGGATGTTGCTTAAGAATCACCAGTAGTGCATATATAAACATGGATTAGTCCAAGGTGTCCAACCTTCTGGCTTTCCTGGGCCATGCTGAGTGAACAGAGATCATCTTGGACTGTGGATTACTGCAGAAGTGATGACTCCTATTTATTTCTATGGAAACAACTATTTAATACAAATAGCACAATAATTATTTTATAGAGCAAATTCTCATCTCCAAAACAGTGTTTTTTAGTGTAGTCACAGAATCACAGAATTGTAGGGGTTGGAAGGGACCTCCAGAGAATATCTCATCCAACCCCCTGCCAAAGCAGCTCCCTAGCCCAGGTTGCACAGGTAGGCGTCCAGGTGGGTCTGGAACGTCTCCAGAGAAGGAGACTCCACCACCTCTCTGTGCAGCCTGTGCCAGTGCTCCGTCACTGCGCTATGAAGAAGTTCCCATTCACATTTGTGTGGAACTTCCTGTGCCTCAGCTTGCGGCCATTTCCCTTGTCGTATTGCCACTCACTGCAGAGAAGAGTCCAGCCTCATTCCTTTGCCTCCTGCTCCTGAGATATTTATAGACATTGATCAGATCCCCTCTGAGTCTTCTTTTGTCAAGGCAGAACAGACCCAGTTCCCTCAGCCTCTCCTCATAAGGGAGGTGTTCCATGCCCTTTATCATCTTTGTGTCCCTCTGCTGGACTCTTTCCAGGAGATCTGTCTTTTTGTATCAGGGAGCCCAGAACTGGACACAGTACTCCAGGTGAAGCCTCACCAGTGCAGAATAAAGTAGCCACCACCTTCAGCTGTGCACTTTTTCCCAGCAGTGAACAAGAGCCTGCATGCCATGCTTTTAAAAATCTGTACCTGCAGAGGCGGTCCTCTGTTCCACAGTTGTTATGATGGACCCCCTCACTGTGCTCACATCCCATTTGCTTTCCATAAATGTTCAGCAAGTGTTGATGGATGCCAGTGCGTGCCAATTTTTCCACGTGGAATAATTCTTGCTTCATGTACACTTCCATGTTAGATGCCATTCTGTCAGACTGTCCCTCTGCTGCCATCTGTCACGCAGCAACATGTCATAAGAATACTGTGGTAAGGTTCAACCTCTACTGGCATACTGCCAGCATCTGCCTCTGACTTTGTGGGACAGCATAACAAAATAGGAGTTTGTTAGCAGTGGTTGCAGTTCTCAGTGTGTTCCCAAGGTGTTCATCAGAGATTTTTGTGAATTTTTTCCCTTTCTGTGCTTGCATCCTTGAAAGCAGTTGTTCTCGAATACATGTACTGCCAAAAAGCAACGTAATATTCATGAAGCATGATGAAGTGAGGAGATATTTCTGTCTGGTAAAATAGGGCTTATAGAAGTCCAGTAGAGAGATGTGATCACGTTTTTCTTCAAGTTGAATATCTGATTACAATTCTAAAGATCCCATTTCAAAATTTGCAGGTAATATGTTTATGTTGATTGAAAGTAGAACCACAAATATACAGGTTTTTTTTTTTCCTGCGGCCATAAAAACTATTCTGAAATTTATCAAAATGTGAAACACAGCTGTTCAGAGGACTGTGTTTCAACAATATGTCTCAAAGCATACAATTACTTGCCTTAACTTGAGTTAGCACTGTACGCACCCACTCTGTGCCCTGATTTCATCCTAGGCAGTGCCAGTCACACAGTGCTGTTTGGCTGTTGTGGGCAGTGGGTATGTGCCAGTGGCTGGGCTGGGCTGCTGAGCAGGGCAGAGCCACTGCCGTGGTGGCTCAGGGCAGAGAACAGCTGCAGGTTGGGATGGACTGGGCCATGTGTGGCCTATGGGTTGGCTTAGTTGGCATCTGACACTCATTAGGCAGTGTCTTCCCTTATGGATGAGAGTCAGTATCCTCTCTCATGATGTTCTCTCATTCTACTATTCTTAAGTTCTTGCTTTTGTAATTCAGTTGTAATTTGCTTCAATGCTAATATATAATATTATGATAATGTTACATTTTGTAATGCCACCTAACTTGAGATTGTAGATGCTGGAGAGATCATTGTGACCAACAGAGTGTAAATTTACAGCTCATGCATAAAATAACAAGGCTCAGTAAAAGGAAGATTCTACATTAATGTTGTAGTGGTTTTAATGTTATGTTTAGTCCTGTTCTGTCAAGTCAGTGATATTAAGCCTGGTTTGCAAGAGGTCTTCAAAATCTATATGGATGTCACTAGGTAGCTTAAAATGTCCAGTGTACATTGTTGTGGGCACCTGGTACACTAAGGTGTTTTGCTTTGAATATGCAATGCGATTATGAGGAGCCAGTCATAGATACATTAGGTTGGAAAGGACCTACAAGATCATCTAGTCCAACCATCCTCCTACCACCATCCCTACCCACCAAGCTACTAAATCAAATCCCTTAGCACCTCATCTAAAAGCTTCTTGATAAATCATAAGTTGCTTTCTAGAATTAAGTGTAGAATTTAGTTCAGTGAGTAATGTTGCCTTCTTCCAGGTTCCTTTTTTGCCAGGAGACTCTGATCTTGACCAGTTGACAAGGATTTTTGAAACACTGGGCACTCCAACAGAAGAACAGTGGCCTGTGAGTCCTTTTGTTTAACATGCTGATTTTCATTTTACTTGATGTAATCTCTACTTTTGCTTTTGAAATTAAAGAATAAATCAGAATATTTGGTAAGTTTTCAGAATACACCTCCCTCTGTCACAAAGAAGGAAGGTAAGCAGCTGAGATTTGTGGTGGTTTTTTTTCTCAGCAAATCTCTTAATCATTACAGCAGTGTTGTTAGCATCAGGCAACAGTTAAAGAGATTCTGTGATTTTCTCTCTTAGTCCACATGACTATAATTTCCCATGGCTATTAGTATGAAATTAAAATTGGTTGCTTAATGTTTGTGAGGTGCTTGATATATTGATGCTTTTACCTGGAAGGCTTTAATCACTTTCAAAACAGGAACAATGTATAGAACCTTAAGTTGGGCTGTCCAATTTTTTGGTTGGGGATCCAGTAAAAGACAGAATAGCACGTTTTGAGGGGAGACAGTTTCTCAGAGTAACTGTATGGTAATAAAAAGAAATCGGTGTCTGTCTGCTGAGTGGACCCTTTTTTTGATCATTTGCATGACTGGATTTCAGTGGGTTAGTATCTCTTAAGAGTTCATCTGCCACACAAGCTAGTTCTAAAACATGAATGATAATCTGTCAAGCTGTGCTCAATCAGAATAGATAGGAATTGTCAGTCATCTCAGGGCATGTCTTTTTCAGCATAAGCTACTTATGCTCCAAAATACAGACTACACTACTTGTAGATTCCACACTGTAAAGATGATCTGGGTATTTGCTTCTGAAATCTGCATGGTATCACATAACGTGTTTGCAAGCCAGGTTAAGTGATTCAATTGTAATAGCACTTCATGAATCTGCTAGGTATGTGCTTGTCAAAGAACAAGTATTGATGCTTGTGATTTCTGCATTAGTATTATATTGTCTTTCAGTAACTGTAGGCTGTCATAAGTCTGGTTGAGCTTTAAATTTTTCATAATTTGAATGGAGATTGCACCAATTATTTCTGGTAGTCTTCTTGGTCAGTATATAAAGGTCTGTATGTTACTGTTCATAAGCTCCCTTTCCTGTAGCCTCCAGCTTTTTCCAGCAGGTACTGCCACCAGGGAACCATGTGCTGCACTTACTTTTCCACACTAGACTGCATGCTTTTGTCATGGGCTGTGTGAACTGAGGCTTCATGCCCTGTGGGTTTTAACTAATTCTTTTCACTAGGGAGTCAGCTCAGACTTTGCGATCAATTTATGCACAGTACTTCTCAAGAATGCAAACAAAGTGTTGTTGTCACTTCGAATTTCTCTAATCAAAGCAGCTGAGGAATGGGCATTTCCCTCTGTCAAACATGTCTACAGATTGGATAAGGCTGCAAAAGAAATGAGTTAAGGCAACCAATATAGGACCAGGGCAGACCACGATGCTGTGTACCGTATTCTGCTTCCAAGACCAGAGGTGACACAACGAAATTACAAGTTTAGATTATAGTCATAGACACCAGACCAAACTTATCTGAGAATAGCAGTGCAGTAGCAAATGCAAATCAGTAGTGTGGTTATCCAGACTGAGATGACAGTAAATCCAGTCATTGATATTGGGCCAAATATCGCATCATGATGCACAATGGCCTGTGAAGCTGTGACTATCAGTGTCAGGCTGACAAGAAGCAGGAAATAGCATTTTGGTCAAGCTGATGAGTTTGAAGAGTTCCAATTTCCATGACTAGAGTATCCTCTTTTATTAATGAGTTGTGAAATCACTCTCTGGAGTTGCCGTCATGTCCTACAACTGTTCCTCATGTATGCCAGTTTTCTTTTGTGTGGTGCTTGGATGCTTCCTCAGATGTTTCATGGTCCCCAGATGGATCTATAGCCATGTGAGGAAATTTTCTGTAAGGCAATACTAGCTCCACATTCTGTTATGCTAAGATTCTGATGGAAAGGCACAAAGATTTTTGCAATATTTCCTCATTCCTGGGAGGTGAGAAATGGAGAGAACAGGAAA
The DNA here is from genome assembly GCA_023055505.1 of Callipepla californica brunnescens. Taxonomy (NCBI): domain Eukaryota; kingdom Metazoa; phylum Chordata; class Aves; order Galliformes; family Odontophoridae; genus Callipepla; species Callipepla californica. Next base: position 3,656,601 of record JALIRH010000052.1, on the reverse strand, counting down.
GTCATTAGCACAACAGAGATAACGCATTCCCAACTTTATTTCCAAACCTGTGATTTTCAAGTATTGAAACCTTTACAGTCAAAGTCCTAACTGGCTGCACGCACTTATCACTACAGTGTTAGTGTTTTATTTAGCTTAAATAAACTTACTGAGATAAGTTACTGAAATGTGCTGATTTAAAGGTTTAAAGTGCTTAATGACATTTGAATAAATGTCTGTAATGGGTTTGATTTTATGATGGAATTTGAATACTAGGGGTTTTGGCTTTTGTTTTTTTTTAATTATTATTTTGTATGTTTTTATACCTGAGGTGGGGGAAAATGCCATTCATCTTTTGTTTAACTGGTTGGCGTATTTTTCCTTCCCTCCCTGTACTCCACAAATAAAACATGCATTTCAAAAAGTAGCTCAAAATGCTAATGATGAACAACAAGCTCTGAAGAGGACGGTGTATTACCATGAGGGAAAGCAGTTTGGCTCCTCTGTGACTCTTGTGTTTTCTACCACAGGAGTTTGCAGGAGAAAAGCTAAAACTAGTTTTGCTTTGTGTGGGCTGTCTCTTAAGTTCCTCCATTCTTCCTTTGTTAGCTTTGTTTCCTGTTGTACTAGTTACTACTGAAGCAGGAGCATGGAAGATTACTTGGTGATGGATACTGTATCAATTATTTTGTTAGAATAATTCCTATGACCTGTTATTCCTATGCTGTTATTTCAGTGACCAAGTATTAATAGGGTGTCTTGAAGAGTAGCTCGCTTCTGCTGTAGATGCAGCTATGTGAAGTTCCCCTTCTGTGAACACCTAAACTCTTTCAATCTTGAAAAATATACATCCATTTTTGTCTTTGTAGGGAATGGCAAATCTTCCAGATTACATCACATTTAAGCCTTTTCCTGGAACGCCTCTTCAACATATCTTCAGTGCAGCTGGTGATGATTTGCTTAGTCTTTTACAAGGATTGTTTGCATTTAATCCTTGTTCTAGAATTACAGCCACTCAGGTATAGTACACTTGACTATGTCATTATGTTCATTAACATACTCTTAATATCAGATAAATGTGTTCTGAAGCTAATAAGCCAGGTTTGAAAAGAAATGTCATATATCTCTCTGTCTGTGAAGTACTCTAAACATATTTCCTGTGTTTTATACAGAGAACTTTTGAAATAACACTCTGATAATCACCATTTCCAATTATGTAGCTAAGGTAAACAGCTAGAAGATGTATGAGCCAGACAATCATATTTAACATTTGAAATACAGTCATGTAAGCTTGCAACATAAAGCTAAATGTAGCATGTTTTATTCCCTGCTTTTAAAATATTAGATACCTTTTTACTAGAGGACTTTCTGAGAGCATGTTGAAGGATTTTTATTTTTTTTTTAAAGTCACCATCTCTAAGAGTACAAGTTTCCAAGGAGTTAGCTGCAGTATGCTTTGGAGATTTCTATACTAATTCATATATATGAAATCATTTTCCAGGCCATATTGTAAGACAGTGACTTGACTATTGAGCTTATATGATTTTTCTACTCTTACGTTTTTACTGACATCACCACAGTGTAAGGGAGGAAGCAACTTTCACTTACTGTATTGCCTTGATTTATGCATGACATTGAATACTTTGGCATAAGCAAAAGTAGTGTAGACTTAACAGACTACTTAAATAAATCCACAAGGCATAGTAAATGGAAGTCGTGGAACTGCTGAAATTTAAAATAAGGTATGTAATTCTACTGCATTGAGTTAGTCTTGCTTACTTGTGTTTGTCTGTTGCTCTTGTTCAGACTACATCTTCTTGCAGTTTACATTGTAGAAGCAGCACGGTTAAAGGGAATCAGTAGGAAGACCTGTCTTAAAAGCTAGCAAAACAGTGGCATTCAGGTCCCCAAGTTGACCCAAACTTCAGTTTTATTTTCTTAATCTGTCTTTTTCCCAATTCTGGTTTTACTCTTGTATCTCTTCTCTTTTTTCCAAATGTAAGTTCTTCAGAGCTAGAAACAAACTGATCTCCTGCATTGTCATCTGGAGTTTTTTTAGAATGTTTGAGCACTAGTTAAAAATGAGTTTGCAGTTACCTCTTGGCTAACAGAGCACCATGGTAGTCACTGAGAACATTAAATCTTGCTATGTTTCAGTACAAAGATGCCTCAGTAGTTTCTGAAGTCGCAATTAAAAGTGTTTTATTTAATTACAGTCTTTTTATATGTGGGGTTCTGATGCTTATACTAATTACTTTTTTTTTTTTTTTTTCCCATAATTATTAAGGCACTGAAACAGAAGTATTTCAGTAATCGACCAGGACCCACTCCAGGAGATCAGCTACCCAGACCCAACTGTCCTGTAGAAGCTGTAAAGGAGCAGCCACATGCACTTTTGAATTTAAAAAGGAAACGAGCGGAGGGAATAGATCAAGGTAAATTCTTAATGTTTCACCTGTTTTAAAATGGGAACTCAGAGAGAAAGCTATACTTCAGTATTTCAGGACAAAAAAGCTCTGAATGGGTAATATCCCTGGGTACCAGTATCACCTGGAGCCCTTTAGGATTTAAGTTTTAGGATAAGCACTAGAAGGTGAGAATGGCTGAATTCTGTGTTCTAACAGAATTGGTACAAAAAGACTCTATTTATGCTTAGTGGTCTGCTAATTAGAAGAAATCTCTAATACCACTGATCTTCTAATGGAATGTGGTATTATCTACTGAAATAGAGGCTATCAGGCTTTCTTCTTGTTTCTCAAACAAACAAGAAAAATCTTAGTGAGTTAATCAACTTCATGTCAATTAAAAAAAAAAAGGAATAAGAGAGAAATATGATATTTCAGTATTTTAGCTGACAGATTAGAGAATGTAAATCAGATTAAGATAGATTTCTGCTATCTCCTTTGGACTGAGCAAGCTAACTGTTAAGACCACTCTGGGTAAGGAAGATCTCGGTGCATTACAGCAATCCTTTTAAGAAGCAAGCCTATCCTGTGACATTTATTTCCATATGGAACCTCCAGTTTTCCTCAAACAGTAGCATGTACTTGATTCCTTCATAGAAAGAAAAGCGTTGTGGACTCAGCAGCTGTATCTGACACTAAACTAGCCAGCCCTTCTGGCAGAGAGGCAAACATTATTCTTAAGCTTGGAGTTTGTCATCTTGGCAGCAGGAATTTGCTAGATAGTAATTAGGTTAGGTTAATGGTTAGATAGTGGGTTAATACCAGTTTTGTTTTTACCAGGATGAGGCTGTTTCAATACAAGAGTGTGGTATCTTGCTGGAACGGAGATGCTTCCATGAAAATGCATTTCCTCGTGAGCTCAGATGTACAACTAAATTATTACAGTTCATCTTCCTGTTTAAGCACTTCTACCCATTGTGTTTTAGACTCTTGTCAAAATTATAAGTAAAATGCTTTAGTTTGTTAGCGTAATTTTCATTTGAAATTAGAATCTTTAACCTGTTAACTATTTGCATGCTCTTTGCTGACCTCAGTACCATGGGGCAGCTGACATGTGGGAACTTGTCATTAGTTTAAGTCATTAGCTGAAGCTTTTTATCTCCTGCAACACCATGTGAGTGTCTGCAATTAGTGTTTTGAGGTCCGTGTCCCTAGAATATACCAATATACCATACTTAGCCAAAGAACAGGAAAGATGAAGAAATGCTTCCTATTTTTGCAACTTAACTGTTGGAAATCTTGCATTTGATGATGAGCTGAGTTTCCAGAGCTGTATCAGAACTACAACATTAATTGCTTTAACATCTTTACAAAAATCTGATCTTCTGCAAGGGGGAATCAGAGTTGTGTCTCAGTCCTTGAAGAAGGCTAAGACTTTGGAGTTTGAATATAAGTGAGGCATTTAGGAAGGCAGCATTACTTTTTGAGTTATTTTTACTGTCAGTATGAAAAGTAGTATCATTTCCTTCAAGTGCTTTTTGAAGCATATCCAAAAATTCTGTTGCTTACAGAACCTGAGTGTATCAAAAGTGTAGATGTTACAGTCCCAACCAATGTAGAAAAAGAGAGCCAGTGTTAGAGATAACAGATCTGCTCTCCTGGATTTCATCTGACATCCTTACGTGGCACAATCAAATAAAGTTAAAATGTGAATATTTTTTTTTTGTTTGGAAGAACAACTCTACAGTCTTCTTATAGATAGAATTAGAAGTGCATTATCTTTTTATTGTTGTTGGGGATACAAATGTGTACAAGTCATTTCAAAGAAAAGTATGTCATCTCTTGACATTCTCAAGTTTGTGCTTGCATCTTGCACAGTGTCTTTCTCAGTCCTGTTGAGGTAGCACTCCAGAAACTGAGTCGCCTAAATTGGGAGGTGCCAGGTGCTCTCTAATAAAATCTTGTCACCAGAGGCTGACTGTAAGAGTGTATTTATGCCACCCTCATGAAATGCTGCTTTTCCACAAGAAAAGAACACTGTATCCTTGGGGAGTGTTCACCAAACTTATATGCACAACAGCTGTACTTTTCATAAAAGCATCTATTGCCAAGGGAAAATTATCACTACATGAGAGACTACCTGTAAATAGTATTAAACATACATCATTGCTGGCTATTGCTGCCACTAATTTCTAATCAGTGAAGTATGTTGAGCTACTGATAGTCCATCTTTTCCACTTGGGAAAACAGTCAAATGGAGCACTTCTTCCTCAGGTCACAAACTTCCAGTCCTGCTAACTTTCATTTCTCCAGAGCTGTGTATAGGAGATACAGCAATCATCTCTTTCCCAAGTTAACATAGATCTGACTTTAGGCAGGTTTCCTGTGCTATTCTACGCTGGCTTGAAAAATAAAAAAATAAAAAAAATTCAGCCTATTAGTATCTGAAGTTAGAAGCTTCTATAATTTGGGTGTTTGCTTAGGGTTTGTGGGAATGATTCACTGTTAATTTATATTATAAGACATGTAAAAATTGCTGGATCCTTCTATAGAAAACTTTATATCCATTCCAGGAGGCTGCTATGGTTTATTCTGTCAAGGTTATAAATGAACAGTACATGAATAAATTAGAGGACAGGAGGCACATTAGTATCAAAGAAGTGCTGCTGCCCTAATTTCTGCAGCCACTACTAACAGAAACGTGGTTGAAGAGAATGAGTCACAGACTTAAAGGGCTGTTACCTCCTGCAGGCAGTTCTGCTGGGCAGCCACAGCATGTGAAAAAGATCACTGAGTGTTAAGTGTGATAGGGCAGGGTTGTCTCTTAGAATAGCTTGTCTTTCTTAGGCTTAGATGTAGAATTAACTGGCTGACTTTTCCAACAGAGAGAAATACTTAAATGTATCCCAAATGCAATTAAGAATTAAGAATTTGGGCCTCATTTGGAGTATACCTACTGAAGCAGGACAGCTGGGATTCTAGCACTCTCCCATTGATTTACTGAAAACAGTTCCTTACTGTTGCTGCAGCAAAGAGCATTAGCCATCTTCAGTTAGGTGGATCTCAACAAAAGTATCAAATGAGTGCAAAAGCCTTGAGGAGGGGTTTCAAACCCTTTACTGTGGTAACAATGTGATTTACACTTTTCAGGATTACCCAAAAAATTGATTTTTTGATTGCTGTGGATGGTGGATGAAAATGAGAGATCAAATGACCTGAGTCCCAACCTTGAAAAACGCTGTAATAGTCAATGGATGGTTATTTTCAGAATATATTAATATGTAAAATGTTAATGTAATATTTTGTTACTAAAACTGAGATTTGTAATTTTTTTTTTAATAAAATATTCTTTGAACGAAACAAAATGGTTCCTCTCTCTGGTTTGCAATCTCAGTGCTTTGACTCATGCTTTGAGGTAGTAGCTCTTTCTAAACCACCTGCCTGCTGCTGGTTTACCCAGACCAATTTCATAGAGCCTTTGTGTTGAGTCACACACTGTCCTTTACAGATGCACACCCTTAGGTGGAAAATGGCAAATACAGCTTTCTCAGATGGAGCTTAAATATACATGACTGTCTGCCCTAATGATGTGTGCTGGAAAAACTCTTCACTGTAAGAGAAAGACGGGAGGCTCAGACAACATGCCACCATCTTGAAAACAATGTGATGCATGGGGTGACTGTGAAGTTGGTAGTGGTCGGGTTGTTTTTCTCCCCACACATTCTAGTCTTCAAGGACAAATTGTCTGAGCATGTAAATACTGTTTTCTTCATAGCCTGCAATAAAGAGATAGAGGGAGACTCAGTCTGCAAAACTGTTACACACCTCCTGTCAGTGTATGGTTGCTGAGCATTTCATACTGCATATACTAAGCTTAGCTCTCTCGCAAAGTGCCTTCTGGGCAACTAGACCTCTCCAGGGGTAAGAAACCAGCCAGTTGGTGTAGCTTAATTGCATGTCCACCCCTGTTGTGCAGTGGATCTCAGGGATACCCATTGAGCCACTGTCATTTTCCCACCTGTGAACTGCTTTTGGCATTCTGTCTTCTGATATATGTAGGCAGCTCTGAAAGTGATGTCTCCTGTTTATTTCCATACAAACTTCAGCAGATACAAGGAGCACAGTGACACCATTTGATAAATCAAATTTGCAGTTACATGACACTGTTTTTCATCATTGTCACTACTGCCATGTTGCCAGCAATGAACAGGAGCGACCTACTGTTTCACAGCTACTATGATGTGTCATTACTATTAAAATGTTGCCCACGCAGTTCACCTTCCATCCGTTCAAATAAACGGAATTCAGAAGGTGCCAAACCCAGTCCAGTCAAGACTGGTAATGTGCTCCATGGTTTTCAAACTGTTATGGGGCCTGGTGTTATCTGGTGCAAGGGTTGTCTTCTCTGGCATGACTGGAAGTTTGAGCCTTCAGTTTAGACAGTGTTGCAGCATAGTGGGTTAGAGTTGACGGTTTGTCTGGGCTCCAGAAAATCCAGAAGGATCACCACCTTCTTTTGCCAGAAGATACTGTATGTCACATTATGTGCTGAGGGCTGCGTCTTCAACTTTTTCTTTGTGATGACAACACATCTCGTCACTGGTGGTGATAACAATCCAGAGAACTGTTACTTCACCCCTGAATTGGTTCAGTAGGTTCTGGAAAACTTGTATATGATGTTCTTTCTGTACCTGTGTGAGCATTTGTGAGACCTACCTGGCACAAACTTTACAATATTCCACGCACTGAAGCCGATATGTCTGTACACAGTTCCCTGGTTGTAATCCACACTCATCATTTTGTGGTGGCAGCTGTGCATGGCTGTCTGGAATGTGGCTTGTCTTTCACATCGCTGTCACCACTGCTGAAAATCACCACCCACCACCTCACTGTGCACACATCCGCTGTTTGGTTACAGAATCGTAGAATGGTTTAGATTGGAAGGGACCTTTAAGGTCATCTCATTCCAATCCCCTGCTATAGGCAGGGACACCTCCCTCTAGACCAGGTTGCTCAAAGCCCCATCCAGCCTGGCCTTGTGCACCCCCAGGGAGGGGGTGTCCACAGCTTCACTGGGCAACCTGTTCCAGTGTCTCACCACCTTCACGGTAATTCATTTCTTGCTGATTCCTAGCCTAAATCTACCCTCTTCCAGTTTAAAACCATTTCCCCTCATCCTGTTGCTAAATGCCCTTCTAAAAAGTCCCTCCCCAGCTTACTGTAGGCTCCCTTCACACAATGTATGGCTGTAAGGTATCCTCAGAGCCTTTTCTTCTCCAGGACGAAGGGCCCCATCTCTCTCAGCCTGTCCTCACAGGGGCAGTGCCCCAGCCCTCTCATCATCTTTGTGGCCCTCCTCTGGACCTGCTCCAGCCGTTCCATGTCCTTCCTGTGCTGGGAGCCTGCATTGGATCCAGTACTCAGGTGGGCTGTCATGAGAGTATAGCGGAGGGGCAGAATCACCTTCTTCAACCTGCTGGTCATGTTTTTCTTGATGCAGCCCAGGATGCAGTTGGCCCTGTGTGCTGCGAGATCACATGGCTGGCTCATGTTGAGGCTTTCCTCAAATTACACCCCCAAATCCTTCTCAGGGATGCTCTCAAGCCATTCTCTGCCCAAACTATACCCGTGCTTGGGACTGCCCTGACCCAGGTGCAGGACCTTGCACTCGGCCTTGTTGAACTTCATGAGGTTGGCATGGGCCCACCTCTCAAGCCTGTCCAGGTCCCTCTGGATGGCATCCCTTCCCTCTAATACGTCAACTGCACCACTCAGCCTGGTGCTGTCTACAGACTTGCTGATGGTGTGCTCAAAGGCACTGTCCATGTTACCTACAAAGATGTTAAATAACACCAGCCTCACACCGATCCCTGAGGAATGCCACTTGTCACCAGTCTCCATTTGGACATTGAGCCACTGACCGCAGCTCTCTGAGTACGATCATCCTGCCAATTCCTTTCCTAGCAAGTGGCCCATCCATCAAATTCATTTTTCTCCAACTTGGTGACCAGGATGTCATGCGGGACAGTGTCAAATGCTTTGCACAGGTCCTGGTAGATGATCAGTTGTTCTTCCTGATCATCCACTGATGCTGTAACTCCATAATAAAAGGCCACCCAGTTTGTTAGGCATGACTTGCCCATGGTGAAGCCATGTTGGTTACCACCAGTCACCTCATCTTTATTTTCCACGTGCCTTAAAAGAGCCATCAGGAGGATGTGTTCCATGATCTTACCAGGCACAGAGGTGAGACCGACTGGCCTGTTTTTCCCTGCATCTTCTTTTTTCATGAAAATGGGGGTTATGTTTTCCCTTTTCCAATCAGTGGAATACTTATGTGTCTCCACAGACGTTCAGCAAGTGTCAACTGTTGGAGACATCTCCTGGGAAACTGTCTTTAGGGACAAAGGAAAGGAACAGAGCTGGATGCACTTTTAGAACATGTTTCTGAGAACACAGGAGCTCTCCATCCACCAGCATAAGAAATCAGAAAGCGGAGGCAGGAAACCAGCATAGCTGAACAACAACCTGCTGAGGCAGTGGAAATGGGGATGAGTGGCCTGGAAAGAATCCACAGGTGCTGTCAGGATGTGCAGGGATGGGATCAGGAAAGCCAGGGTGCAGATGGAATTAAACTTGGCAAGGGATTTAAAAAACAGGAAGGATTTATTTAGGTACATTTGTCACAAGAGAAAGGCAAAGAAGAGTATACCCCCTCTGATAAATGAAAAGGGAAATCTGGCCTCTTCAGATGTGGAGTACTTTATGAGCTCTTTGCCTTGGTCTTTACTGTCAGTTGGGTTTCCCAAATCTCCCGTGTCCCTGAACTTCCGAGGAGGGGTCAGGGGATAAAAATCTCTCCCAGTGTAAGAGTGGAGCAAGTCCAAGACCACTTCATGAGGCTGGATGTGTACAAGTTTATGGGGCTGGATGGTACACATCCCAGGGTTCCAAAGGAGCTTGCCAAGTCCCTCTCTGTCATTTCTGAAAACTTGTGGTTGTCAGGTGAAGTCTTTGGTGACTGGAAAGAGAGAAACAGCACTCCCATTCTGAAGAAAGGGAGAAAGGAAGACCTGGGGAACTACAGGCTGGTGTGCCTCATATTTGCGCCTTGGAAGGTCATGGAGCAGATCCTTCTGGAAACATGTGATCTGTGTCAGCCAGCACGACTTCAGCAGCAGCACATCATGCCTTATCACTCTGGTGGCCACTCAGAGTGATGGTATCAGTGGACCAAGGAAGGGCAACTGGTGTCATCTATCTGGACTTGTGTAAGACCTGTGGCCATCAAAACTTTTTTCCATCAAAAAAGGAGTGGCCAGCAGGGAGGGGGAGGTGATTGTGTCCTTCTACTCTGCCCTCATGAGGCCCCATCTGAAGAACTGTGTTAAGGCCTGGAGTCTCCCGCAAAAGAAGGATGTGGAGCTGATGGAGCAGATTCAGAGGATGGCCACAAAGATGATCAAATGGCTGGAGCCATCTGATGACAAAAGGCTCTTATGACAAAAGGCTGAAAAAGTTGGGATTGTTTAGCTAGGGGAAGAGAAGGCTCTGGGGAGACCTCATTGCTTTGAAAGTAGAAGTACTTTAAAGACACAAGCAGGAGGAGGACCAACTTTTTACACACACACATAGTGATAAGACAAAGGGAAATGGATTTAAAACTGAAAGGGGAAAGATTCAGGTTAGGTGTTAGGAATAAATTCTTCACTCCGAGTGGTGGGGCATAGGCACAGGATGTCCGCAGAAGCTGTGGATGCCCCATCCATGAAAGTGTTCAAGGGCAGACTTGATGGGTTCCTGGGCAGTGTGATCTAGTGGTTGGCAGCCCTGCCCACGGCAGGTGGGTTGGAACTATATGATCTTTGAAGTCCCTTCCAACCCAAGCCATTGTATGATTCTCCAATTCTATCTAGTCTCAACCTCTGCTAAAGCAGTTCCCTACAGTAGGTTGCAAAGGAAAGTGTCCAGGCAGGTCTTGAACATCTCCAAAGGAGGAGACTTGCCAGCCTCTTTGGGCAGCCTGTTCCAGTACGAAGCCTTCTGTGTCAGGAACAAAATCTGCCTTGCTTTTGATTGTGGTGGTGTCCATAGATAAATTTTATGTACAAATAAAATAAGATTGGAAAAATCAGCAGCACAAGGGTTTTTGTTGGTTATTTTTTTACTCCAGGTTTTTGAATAGTTTGACTTAGATTTTGTGACATAAGTCAGAACTCTGGAAGGAATATTTAGGACATCTGGTGGCCATAGATTAATATGCAATTAGTCATCTAAACACTGTTTGTAACAAGCTTGCCTTGCAAGCTTTCCATCATGCAAATCATGCTTCATCTTTAACTATGTTTTATCACACCAGCTCATTGAGTACATAGCTGCTGCAACCTGCTTGGCTTCTGTTCAGAATGGCAACAATCAAGTATGATTTATTTTGAGCCTGCAGTGTGCTTGCTTATGCAAAGGTCTTATCTTGTACACTTGTGCAAACTGGAATATAATCTGAGTGCCTCCTCTCTTGGACTGAGACCATTTTCCTGTTTTTTGGCTGTTTGCTTATATGTTTTTTGTTGTTTTGTTTTGTGTTTTGTTTTTTATTGTGAATCCCTACTGTTTCTTCCTGAATTGCAGTACTTTTCTTTGCAAACTTGATAGTTCTTATCATGAGATTTACCAATACTGGAATTTGAGAAACTCCTATGTATTGTATTGATATCCCTTGTATAATTTAATCAGCATTTGTTCTTTCTGCCATTATATTACCTCGAATAAAAGCAGCAAAACTCATTTTAAGATCACAAAATGTAGAAGAGGAAAGAGCTCTGATTTAGAGAAAACTGCATTTTCTCGCAGAAACTGGGATTGCTTGTGCTGAGCTGAAGAGCTCGAACCTCTGGCTGTTGTGTGCTCATCTTGTCTCCTTAATTCTTCATTAGTGCCAGCACTGTGTGATCTCTTTCCAGTCTTTATGTTGTTTTGACAAAGAAGCTTAGAGCCAGATGGAGCTGTAATACTGCTGCTTTGCATTTGCTGTATGCTTTTTATCCATCCTGTGGCCTTGGTGCTACCAGCACTCCAGGGAGCTTTGCTCATTTACCTGTTTTTCTTCTCGGATTTTGTGACTGTTTCTGTTCTCTTGATTGCTGTGGCCTTAACTTCTGCTTCACTGCTTCTGGTGGTGCATAGTCACTTATGCTTTGTGTGCTCCAATATAAAGATTCCTTTATGAATCTCTACAATAGTAGCAGGCTTGGTAAACATTTGTTTGCATCTCTGAGGAAAGGGAGGAATTACCATAAAAACAAAACAAACAAACAAAAGATAATTTCAGCAGCTTTTCTTTGAATCCCTCTGTTCCCTCTTGCATTTCTTAAATTACATGAACTTTGTCTGAGGTAACTAAGGTATGCTCTCCATATGGCTGTAATAAAATCACAGGATAAAACAAGAATAAGTCTGGATTTAGCTTGTCAGGTTGAGATAGGGAAACTTCTTGGAGTGCTAAACTGAATGCCATAAACAGGTTTCATGATGTATGCTTTGTTGTTACCCAGTAGTGTGAGAGAGCAGGGTGTGGAGGATTTTATGCAAGACTGGCTAAAGAGCAAGGGGCACAGCAAGGAAAACCTCTTGCAGATGTCCGAGGTAGGCCAAGAGTGGGACTAGCTGCAGCTGTCCAAGCAGAAAAAGGGATGCTACAACTGTTGCAACTCAAGTGAAGACGTAATGCTGTACTGACCAATCACAAAACCAGGCCACAGTAACCTTGCTGCAACATGAGGGTGTAGGAGTTAGGATTAAGGACGTAGTGACCAATGAAAATTTCAGCTTAACTATAAGAATTAACAATGAAACTTTCACTTCACTGACATCACTAACCAATTAGGAGCTCGGGTTTTGCAATATGTATGAACTTCATTACTACCAATATAAATGTGCGCAGCTTTCTGATTGAAGTTGGGACTTGCTGATGACCGCCTGGTGTCCTTGTCTCCCTTTGCCGCGACAAATGGTGCTCACCGCATAGGATTACAACAGTAGGGAAGATAGATGCATGGCTGTAGTCCTTTTGAGCACAAAATACAGTACTGCATAGGAGAACCTTCTGTTGATTCTTCCCAAAAGCCTGCTGCAATCTGTTCTTCCAAAAACCCCACCACCTGCAGCAGGAAGGCTCCAGAAGGAGCTCTGTTCTTGCTAGCTCTTGCTTCTTGAGAGCTGCAGCTCGCATTTCTCAAACAAATCCAAAATGGCCAAACTTTGTTCATTGACAGTATCCAACCTGTTTTTCATGCTCCCCAAGTAGAACTGGAATAAAATCTCAATGCTGATGCTGTTGAAGTGTCCCCCTGTTGTTTGTGTTCAATTCACCCCACTATTTTTATTATTTTCACTCATTTTGTAGGCAGCTTATTCAGAAAACTATTCTCCTTGCAGACTGCTTTGTTATTTCAAACAATGGGGGGGTTCTGTCTCTTCCTTCCAATAATCAAATATACGGACAAGCAGGCAGATCCTGCATGAGAACTTTCTGACAAGATTGCTTTGTGGCCTGCATAGAGACTGGCAGTGTCATAACTATTTCTTCTAGTGGTACCAGTTCAAATCATGCCCAGAAACCTAAATAATAACAGCATCCATTACAATGGTTAAAAAAAAAAACGGCTTGCAAGGGAAGAAGGAGGAGAAGGAGGCATTTTTGTCTTAATAAGTATGTTTAATGGAATGGGGTTTACTGCATACTCCATGAGATTTGTATCATATCAGTAGAGGTGTTAATAGTTCCACTGTCCTGACTTTAGCAATGGATCATTAACTATGTACTTTGATTTTGGGCCAGGCTGGTGGGCAGGTAACCTCAAAGAATGTATAGGCCATCCCTGAATTGTTTTTTATTTCTTTTTTTCTTTTGCTCTCTGTCTCCTCTTTGTCTCTAACAGCATTGATGAAGAAAACTAAACAGAAAATTAGCAGATAGTTGTTCAGTTCTGAGGTCTATTAGACATAAGTAAAAGTTATTCTTGCAACTTGAAATACACCTGGAACTTACTGCCTCTTTATTTTATTTTCTTTTTCCACATCAGCCTCCTGAGGAAGACAACAGAGAAGATAGCCATGGCTGCCGTCAGTTTTTTTTAACTTTGTTTGTGATGGTAGAAACCAGTTCTAATCTTATAAGGCCTTAACTGCAGGAGTTAAGCTGATATATGTTTGAATGTGTTTCATTCCTGCCACTGGAGGTAGTGTCTGTCAGGGAAATAAGGCAGATGGTCAAATAGGGTAACAATTTTAACAGTCTGATCTTAACGTCATACTTTCCTCCTTGAGAACGCTCTTTGCCAGCTTGAAGTTCCAGTAAGGACAGAGAAGCAGCATGCTGTTCAGCATGTACTGTATGCCTCCTTTAACTTCATATTCTTCTAGGTCTTCTAGAGAATCACAGAATCATAGAATTGCTCAGGTTGGAAAAGGCCTTCAAGATCATAAAGTCCAACAGCAACCATACCAAACTACCGTACCTCTAACAACCCACTGCTACATCATGGCCATGAGTACTGCATCCAAATGGATTTAAAGACATTCGGGGATGGTGACTCAACCACCTCCCTGAGGACCCTATTCCAGTGCTTACCAACCCTTTATATACAGAAGTTTTTCCTTACATCCAGTCTGAACCTCCTGTGGTGCAACTTGAGGCCATTTCCCCTTGTCCTGTCACTTGCCACCAGTAAGAAGAGCCCAGCCCCACTCTCACTGCAATCACCTTTCAGGTATTTGAAGAGAGCAATAAGGTCTCCCCTCAGCTTCCTCTTCCCCACACTAAATAGCCCCAGTTCCTTCAGTCACTCCTCACAGAGCATATTCTCCAGGCCCTTCCCCAGCCTTGTTGCCCTTCTTTGGACCTGCTCCAGCACCTCAATGTCCTTTCTGTATTGATGTGCCCAAAACTGTACACAGTACTCGAGGTGGGGGCTCATCAGTGCCAAGTACAGGGTGGGGATTACTTCCCTAGTCCTGCTCACCACACAATTCCTGATACAAGCCAGGATGCCCTTGGCCTTCTTGGCATCCTGGGCACACTGCTGGCTCATGTTCAGCTGCCTGTCCATTGGTGGTACACCAACGTCCCTTCCTGTCAGGCAGCTTTCCATTTGGGTTTGAGTGGTCATTTCCAGAACGTGTGCATGTGCATTTGTGCACACACGTTTCTCCTCCCTCCCACAACCAGATTTTTGATTGCTGTCTGATTTCTAGGCTAAAACAAAACACTTTTTCCTAAAAAGCAGTCTAAAATGGTTTGTAAGTTAATAGGCATATAAGGCACAAATTTACACTAGAAAAATGGACAAATTGTATGTGTTACCACCACATGTAATGGATTTTGGTTTTGTTTTCTTTCTGTTTGCGTGTGTATTTGGAAAGTTTTTGTGTATTTCATTTCACCTGAATCACAGCCAAGTGGTAGATTTCTTCTCACTGCATGCAGCCTTTTTGCTTCTCTTTGCCAGCTGGCAGAGGCCAAATTATTTTTAATTACTGAAAAATCATGGAATTTCAGGACATCATTCCCAGTTGCAGTTTCATTTCAGAAGGTGTGAACGAAATAGCACAGTTTGCAATTTTCTTACAATAAAATACACTGAGCTGGTTCATATTGTGTGAGTCCTCAAGAAGCAGAGAGTCCTTGAGCATTCCTTCTCAGCTATGATTTCTGTGTACTGTGCCAAAAAGCTTTTTACTTCACCACTAAACAGCTTCTGAGTTCTCTATAGAACTGGTAATATTGCATTCTTCTCACAGTGAAGGGGGACAGTGAGAGACCCAGTTTCTACTACAATAATACATGTCGAAATGTGTTGAGAATAGGTAAAGCAGATGCTCTTTAAACTGCAATATCTGCAAGTGAAACTGCAGTGGGGATCCAAGGGAAATGCCTTTCTTGTCAGCTTGAGCAAAGCTGATGTGCCACAGAAGGGCACTAGTGTGTATGAAATGGAGTTAGAAATCTTGCAGGCTGTTTTGTAGGCTGCTTGGAGCTCAGTGTCTCAAAGGCAGATGTTTCTGAGGCTTCATGTCTGTGTATTTACTAAGAGTAGAAACTGGTTTGCTCCCAGACAACAACTGTCTTTTTGCTAGCATTTTTCCTGGTAAAAACTTCATAGTTACATCTTCTGATCAAGTACTTTCCTTCTTCCTTTGCTCCCCAGCATCTAAACTGAGACCAGAGTCTGAAGTCCATTCCTTGGTATTCCTCAAGTTGTACACCTGATGCTTTCATTTTGCCTCTCTTCTGTCAATGTGACAGATTCAGGCAATATAATTTCTGCTGGTGGTACATGTATATTTTTTTCCCATCCTTACTCATTAAATCTAAGTAAATCTGTGTTTTTAAAATTCCTTATACAAAAGAAGGCCAAAGCATCTTGCCTTTCTCTGTTAGAAGCTATGAATTTCCCATCAATCAGATTTAGCATTTCTTCGAAGACATGTTCTTTATCCTGCCAACAGGAACAGTTTGAGGTGGGAATTACTGGCTGAAGATTTCTGGCTAGTAAATCAGATCTGGGGAATCCAGCAGACTTTTCTGATTTCAGAATCCACATTTGATGAGTAAACCTTATTCTAAATGCATGGTTAGTTTCAGAGTGACAGTAACATCTGGTCGTTGCTTAGCTATTACCCTGTTTAATGCTTGCCAGCAGCACAGCAGGGAAGTTCAAACCTTTTTAGTGACAAATGTTCCATTAAAAAAGCCACAGAGAACATCCCAAGGCCCTGAGGTGCTCTGACCAACTAATTGGCAAGTCCATTACAGAGCTGTTTTCTTCAGTGCAGAGGCTGGATTTGTTTGTGTCAGATCACTGATATAAGGATAACAGTGCTGACATGATGGGACATGCATGGAGCTTGAGTTAATGGTGTTCTCCACCCAGGGAATGCCTGCTGCTATCACAAAGCATGAAGTTTGAGAGCGCTGAGGAGGGGCAGTAAGATGAGCTAACACTTTGGGTTAGGCAGCAGATGTAAGCTGCTAAATTGCCATGTGCATTCCTAAAATGCTGCAAGGAGTCTCTGATGACATAAGTTTGAAGCCTGCCGTTAATACAGACAGTTCTTGTTTTTCCCTTCCCTCTTATTTGGTTCCCTCTTTTCGTGTTCATAGTGGGATACAGCTGGGCCCTAATGCTAGTTGAGAAGAAAGGGTGACTCAAAACAGTAAAAGACTGCATGATGTGAGGCAAGGTTTTTCTATCCACCACCAACCTCCTGATGCTTATACTCTTCCATCATGCCCGTATGTCATCCTTACCCAGCCTCCCCTTGCAAGACAGTTTTCTTTTAAATAAAACTTCTTTCATGTTTTGAGTTAATTTGGCATGTGTGAAAATTAAGCCAACCCTGACCAGTCAGCTTCTGGTGATTGTACAAGAAGTCTGGAACAGAAATAAAAATGAACATAGTTTTGCTGACTTACTGTTTTGTGATGCTTGTCTAAACCACACGCTTCAAGAACCTGACTGTGTTTCAAAGTTAAAAGAACTGGTGGTTTACCATCATGTGTTTGCTGGCCACACCGCTTTCCTGCATGCTGTTCAATTCTTGATTCTTTCTCTTCAGTCCTGACTTCATGGAGAGGAGCTGTAAATGAGAGAAGCTGTGTTAATACTCTTGCCTCCAGTCCTGACATGAGCAGTCCTCCCTTGAAGTTGTGACTGCTTCTGTTGCTATAAAAAAAGTCTTAGCTGCAATGGTGCCTGAACTGTGGTGGGATCCTGCAGGATCCCTGTGAGCTGGTGTCCGTTGCAACTAAAGAACCTTTTGACTGACAGAAGTAATCGCGTGAGAGTGTTAAGTAACCCAGCTCTAACTTTAATATGTGCAAATGTCAGAGCACCACCTGTATACCTTTAATAAACTCTAGTCCTAGAGTAATTCTGAGCTCTTCAGTCCCCAGCAGAACACCAAATTTAACACTGATTCATCTTATGACCTGCTTTTTCTCCCAGAGCATCACTTTTTTCTTTGCACACACAAGTAAAGAGAAGGGGCTTTATGAAATACATCCCGCAATCCATACTGATCCTTTTCTGATGTTATCTACATATATATGCAGTGTAATAGCCTGTAGTCATACAGTTTCTGAGATTAAGGCATTTTAAGACTAGAAATAAAGTTTTAAATAGTTATCTTAAATGTTATAGGACACACACAGATGACAAAACAGATGTGTGAGTCTTTCTACAGGGAACCTTATTCTACTGTTGCTGACTTTGTTTGCAGTAGCAAGCAAGATATCCTGAAATTGTACAAAAAGATGAGAAATTCAGAGGAGAAGCATTACTGGACCCAGTGCTCACCAACAGATGGAATAATTAGAAGGGCTAAAACTGGAAGCAGTCTGGGCTGCAGTGATCGTGTCCTGGTGCAGTTCATGATCTTGAGGGACATGGGGCTGGCAAAGGGTAAAGTCAGGACCTTGAATTTTTTGGGAGCATGTTTCCAGTTCTTCAGAGAATTAGTGGATGAGATCCCCTGGAAATTAGCACTAGAGATAAAGGAACTAAATTATAGAGCTGATAGCTCTTTAAGAACACTTTTCACAGAGTGCAAGAGCTCTCCATCTCCATGATTAGGAAATCAAGCAGGGGAAGCAGGAGGCCAGCATGGTGGAACAAAGACCTGGTGATTAAACAGAGGGATAAGAAGGAAAAGTACAGGCAGCAGAAGCAGGGATGGGTGGTCTGGGCAGAATACTGGGATTCTGTACAAATGTACAAAGATGGGATCAGGGAAGCCAAGGCACAGATGCAAGGGATACACAGAATCACAAAATTGTAGGGGTTGGAAGGGACCTCCAGAGAATATCTCATCCAACCCCCTGCCAAAGCAGCTCCCTAGCCCAGGTTGCACAGGTAGGCGTCCAGGTGGGTCTTGAACATCTCCAGAGAAGGAGACTCCACCACCTCTCTGTGCAGCCTGTACCAGTGCTCTGTCACTGCAATGCGAAGAAGTTCCCACACACATTTGTGTGGAACTTCCTGTGCCTCAGTTTGTGGCCATTTCCCCTCATCCTATTACCACACACTGCAGAGAATAGTCCAGCCTCATCCCCTTGCTTCCTGCTCCTGAGATATTTATAGACATTGATCAGATCCCCTCTGAGTCTTCTTTTTTCAAGTCTGAACAGACCCAGGTCTCTCAGACTTTCCTCATACAGGAGGTTTTCCACACCCTTTATCATCTTTGTAGCCCTCCACTGCACTCTTTTGAGGAGGTCCCTGTCATTGGTCAGAATAAAAAGAAATACTAAGAAGAGTGTACCACCTTGGTAAACCAGAGGAAATGAACTATTGACAACAGACACACAGAAGGCTGAGATTCTCAAAAACATTTTTGCTTCTGTCTTAACTGTCAGTCTTCCCACGACTCTGAAGTCCATGAACCTCACAGGAGGAACTAGGGGCACTAAGCACTTCCCTCTATAAGTGAAGATTGGATTTGAGAACACCTGATGAACCTAAACATACATAAGTGTTGTAACGGCATGCCTCGCAGGGTATTGAAGGAACTGGCTCACACTGTTGCCAAACCACTCTTCACCATATTCGAAAAATCATGGCTGCCAGGTGAAATCCCCAGTGTCTGGAAAAAAGGGAAATATCACTCCCAGTTTTACAAATGAATGAAGGAGCATGCTGGGAACTACCAATTGGTCAGCCTCATCTCTGTGCCTGAGAAGATCATACAATCATAGAAATAATTTGTGCTGGAAAGAACCCTTAAAGGTAATCTAGTCCAATTCCCCCACAATGAACAGGGATACCTACAGCTAGATCAGGCTGCTCAGAGACTCTTCCAGCCTGGTCTAGGATGTCTTCCCTTGTCTTATCACAACAGATCCCACTAAAGAGTCTGTTTCCTTCTTACTTCTACCCCCGCTTCAGATGCTGAAAGGCCTGAAGTACTAAAGCCTGAACAACAGGCCCTGAACTGAAGTTGACCTCTAGAGGAATCTCACAGCCAAACACTACACCACACATACAGTGAAATTTTTGTCTATTATTTTGTTATTTTCTTATGAATATATATTTCAATGCCAATTCATAAAGATCTGTCGTAACACTTTCCATATAACAGTAACAGTTGGTGAATCTTTCTTTATTTAGGGGCATGTTGCAAGACCCTGAAACCAGACATCTGACCTTGCTGAGAAACATGTGGTTAAAGCCCAAACAGATAGAGAAACTCCCCTGGTTCCTCCTTGAGGCCTGCCTAGGCTTTGGGTGGAATCCAAAAGGATGAAACCAGATGTTTCTGCATTTGAAGTTACGTAAGCTTGTTTATTCACCTGCATGAAAGTTGGTCTGCTTAGCAGCTACTTTGGAGACCTCACCTATAAGTGGACAAACAGCTTAGGACCTCGCAGTTGCTCAGAAAAGTTCTCCATATCCTTGCTGTAACCAGGGCTCCCCAGCAATTACGAAGCTGGGTGAAGGTAAAGTATTAGAGCAATCAATTATATATCTTTCTTAATCACTGTAGTTAATCTTAGTAAGAGTAGTAGCAGTAGTTATAATTAGGTGCATTACTTTGTTTTGTTTTATTCCTGCTCTATCGTTTCACTTCCAATTTTATTGCTTTAAATATAAGTAAAGATAAACTCATTCTTTAAGGTGGTGTTTTTATCCTTTATGCTGACCCTGTCCATTGGCAGAACATAAACTGACATAAACTGACATCATGGACAGGATCAGAACAAAATACTACAAAATTTCAGCTTCATCTGAAATTCCCAGGTGAGAAGACCTTTCCTACAGTTCACTGGCTCTCGAGTGGGCTAAGGTTGGAGGTGTGAACAATGGAAAGTCAGCTGAATCACTGGATACATTAAAATGTATGGGAAGATGGAGGTGGATTCTGTTAACAGCATGCAGGAAACAGCACCAACAGAAAGAGCAGTTATCAGAATGCTCCCACATGGAGCAACAGCTGAGTGATCTGTGGAATCAAACTGTGATGTTTCAGTGTCAAAATACAGTTGCTTGTCAGTAAGTTGGACACTTAGACTGTAGCTGAAAAGACTGAGGTTTGGATTGTGCAGTACAAATACAAAAAAAAAGAGGTTGAGTGAATCATAGAAATGTGCATTTAGTGCTAGCAGAACATGTACAGTGGGATCCCAACAGATGGGATATAAATATTTGGGATTCTATGGATTCTGATGAGGCTGGACACCTAGATGAGTTTGTAGGTGTGAAACCTGCATGAAGACGAAAAATGGAATTAGATGCTAATGGACGACAGGTAAGGTAGGATGTGATAGAGGATTATATTCAGTATGAAGTAAATGTGATAGCTGAGAAGTTGAAAGATCAGGGGAGCCTCTGTTTTCCCAGATGGTTGTTTGTATGATCAGGGAGCATCAGGATTATGGACTGGGGATAGTTCTTAATTGTGAATTCAGATTCCTTTGTGCAAGATGCATTTTGAAATAATGCTTATGATACTGATTTGTTAGTCTCAGCAGCTCAGGAATGTAATGTTATTTAGCTCTCAGAATATGATTGGCCAGGATCTCAACATCAGTGGTATACTCTCCAAGACTGTGTACAACAAATGAAGCAAGAAAAGATGAAATTGGACATTTTTATAGGAGATGCTGATACTATGATGTGGAATGCTCTATCTCTTTGTATGATAAATAATTAAAAATAATTAAAACTGTTCCACCAGCATATAAAAATGTGACTACAACATAATGAGGCAGGAAATCTCCTTGACGAGATAACTGAAAAAATACAGTATCTAGATGACCTTGCAGAATGGAATTTCTGGGGAAATTCAGGAAACTCAAGATACTCAAGACAATCCTAAAAGCAGTGAAAACAGGATTTCTTGGAGAAAAAATATTTGCAGCTTTATTAGGAGATGGTATGTCTAGTGGTAAGATTGATGGCTTTCCAACACACGAGTTATGGAGGATATACAAACGGAAAGGGTTGAATAAATCTACCAAGAAAGTGCAGAATTGTAAAGCAAAAGATCCAGGAACAACTCAACCCTACAGCACCTTTTCTGGTGCCTCAGCAGGACTTGACATCTGCTCATGGAGGATGCCCCATAAGTGGACTAGCTGTTCTGGAGAAGAAGGGGAATTTGAAGGGTCTGACTTTGAATCTCCCAGATGGTCAGTACCAGTCTGGGGTGAAAAATTGTATCAGTATTGGGACAGTTTTAGTAGAAAAAGTAAAAACACCTCCTGTCCATATTCCTGCTGAAACCAAATTAGTCACAATAATACAGAATTCCGGGGGGGGGGGGGGGGGGGCAAGAAGAGATATCACAGATAACTGAAGATGTATTGGATGCAGAAGTTTTAAAATTAACTACTGCAAATATGAACAATATAGTCTGGTCTGTCAAAAAGAGTAATGGGTCATGGAGAAAGACATTAGATTTTAGGGAATTAAATAAGCACATCCCACCTCTTATGGTTACTATAACACTGTAAGTACTGGGATACTGTAATTAAAAAAAAAAAAAGTTCAGAAGCATTCTGGAACTTGGTATCTGTGTGTGGAAGACAGATTCAAACTGAGATAGCCACCATGGCTTTACCAAGGGCAAATCATGCCTGCCCAATCTGGTGGCTTTCTGCGATGGCACATCAGCATCAGTCAAACAAGAGAAGAGCAAGTGATGTAATTTACCCAGACTTCTGTAAGGCCTTTGCCTCTTCCCACTCAGAGGGGCTTGGGAGAGGTGAATCTTTTCCTAGGAAATCTCCTGAGTCGCGCCTCTCGTAGTCAGAAGGGGATAGCTACCGTGAGTCCTCCAAGACGCAGAGGAGTAACACACATCAATTTATTGAGAGCTTTCTTAACAACTAACAACAACTACTTGAAGGTGAAATTGGCTAACTGGCTAATTATGATTAATAAGCACTACAGGTAAGACAGTTTTAAGCAACGGCTACTATGAAGAGCAAAGGAATAAAAGAAGATAAAAAAAAAAAAAAAACAGAAAAAGGGGAAAGTGAGACAGACAGACAGATATATAAACACAGCAAAGCAAAGCAGTTCACCATTCCTAGATGCAGTAACGTCTTGATGTCTTGGTGTCAGTAGTGAGGGGTTGTCAGAGGTTGTGTTGTTCAGTTGATTATGACTCTAGAGACTGTTACTTATAGTCCAAAGTCATTGAGAAAGCTTCTGACTTAGGGATCTCAGCAGGACCTCCCTTGTTCCCGACTTGAAGGTCTTGCAAATTTAAGACAGCATATAAGAGGAAGCAGGGAGATTCTAGCTTGTATCTTGTCTTCACAGGATACAACGGTATCATCACCTCCTAGTTTCCTGTACCAAGCTGGAGTTACTTGCTCGCAGGCGAAGCCTTCAGGCAATTAACATTCCTGAGCCCTGGCTTTCAAAGGCAAACAACTACAAAGAATGCTTTCAAATGTAAAATTGCCCGCAAAGTGATGTTGATAGCTACATACTGATTTGAGATTACCAGTCGCAGATAGCCTTTGACACGGTGTGCCACAATATCCTCGTCTCTAAATCGGAGATAGACGGATGTGGTGGATGGGCTATTTTGTTGATAAGTAACTGGTCCAGCAGCTGCAGCCAGAGGGTCACAGTTAACAGCTCTACATCCAAGTGATAATCAGCGAAAACAATGTTCCTCAGGAGTTGATACTGGAATTACTACTTTTTAACATCTTAATGACATAAACAGGAGAATGTCTACATTGTTAGAGAGTTTACGGAAAACAGGAAGCTGAATGATGCCACTGACACGATAGAAAACGGAATACCACCTAAAGGGATCTGGATACGCTTGAGATTTGGGCCTGCATGAACCTCACCAGGCTAGGTGCTAGGGACTGCTTCTGGGTCAAATCAGTCCGAACCATCAGTGCCGACTGGGGGATGAATGGATGGAGTGCAGTCACATGGGAGGAAATGAGATATTGGTGGATGAAAAATTGACTGAGCTGGCAGTATGTGCTTACAGTCCAGAAAGTCAACCATGCTGCACCAAAAGAAGAATGATCACTTAGGGAGGTGCTTGTCCCCCTCAACTCAGCCCTTGTGAGGACCCATCTGCGGTACTGTGTACAGCTCTGGGGGTCCCAGCACAAGAAAGATGTGAAGCTGCTGGAGCAGATTCAGAGGAGGCAATGAAGATGACGAGAGGGCTGGAGCACCTCTCCCACAAAGGAAGGCTGAGGGAGCTGGGCTTGTTCAGCCTGGAGAAGAGAAGGCTCTGGGGAGACCTACTGGCTTTCCTTTATTAAAGGGGAGCTACAAGAAAGTTGAAGAGGGACTCAGCAATAGGGCAAGGGGTAAATTTAAAAAGGGGAGGTTTAAGTTAGAGATTATGAGGAAATTCTTAGAGCACAGTGAGGCACCGGCACAGGCTGCTCAGAGAAGCTGCGAATATCCCATCCCTGGATGCATTCAAGGCCAGACTGTATGGGGCCCCAGGGTGCCTGAGCTAGTGTCTGGCAACCCAGCACACAGCACAAGGTTAGAACTGGGTTTTTTAGGGTCCCCTAACCACTCTGTGATATTATGATTCTAAATCCTCAGTGACACATTAGCACCGGACTGGACTCCACTAAACAGATACTGATCAAAATGTTCCAGGAACACCAGGAAAGGTCTCAGCTCTGTTTGGAAAGCACAGCCCTTCAGCTGCCACACAAACAAACCTGACCCTTCTATGTATGTGTGAGCAGGGTGGGGATGTAGGACACTGCAAGGTGGTTTGAACCTGAGTTTGTTTTGTTCATAGAAACACAGGATATCCTAAGTTTGAAGGCACCCATGAGCAGCAGAATTCAGCTCTTTGTTGTGGTATCACACTCGCAGGTGCAAAGCTCACCTGCCCTAACACTCAGTTTTTTAGCAGCTCTAAGCTAGGCTGTTGTATGCAGTGAGTTCATTAAATCCGAGCTACTAAAACACAGGGCCTTTAGAGCAGGCTGGTCATCGGCATCCGACAGAATGGGGCAGCCCGCAGGAGCTCATCCCGCACCAACTAAACGGAGTGGCAACCCCAAAATCTCTTGCGAAATCAAAGCTTATAGACCCTGTCTTGACTGCCGTGCGTGACACACACCGCAACGCTCCACCAGAGCGCGGTTTTGTCACTGCTTCACGCAGACTGCATGCACACTGTCAGCCCCGCACCTGCTGCGGGGGCTGCCCGTGCCCACACGCCGCCTCGGCCCGGCGGGGACAGCAGGGCGCGGGGCGAGCAACGCCGAGAGAGCGCGAGCACCCCGGCGGGTGGAGGGGGCCGGGAGCAGGCCGCGCTCCCGGCGACGCGCCCCGACAGCCCGCGACTCATCGCCGTCCGCGGCGGCCGCGCTCCCTGACGACAGCGGAAGCAGCGCGGCGGGGCCGGGCCGAGGGCAGCGGGCAGAGGCGGTGCGGCCCCGCCCGTCCCCGGCGGTACCCTGCGCGGCCCGGCCCAGCCCGCACCCGCATGGGGCGGCCGCCTCGCACCGCGCTGCCGTGAGCGAGCGAGCCAGCCAGGCAGTCCGCCGCGCCGCCGGCATGTCCGCGCCCTGCTGCGCCGGCCAGGTAGGGCTCGGGAACGCGTCCTGCGCGGGCATGCCCCACCGGCGGAGCGAAGCTTTGGGGGGAAGCGGCGCGAGGTGCGTCGTTGCCCGCAGGCGGAGGGAGCCGGCCCGCTCCGGGCACCTGACTCCCTGTTCTGCCTTTCGCGGCGGAGGTGCCTCTTTGTAACAGCTCTGCGCGTCGGTAGCGGGGAAATAACCGCGTCTCGCAAGTGTCCCGGGTGCGTCGCTGCGAATTTCGGGAGGACAGCGCGGCTGTAGGCGCTGCGGAGCCGGGAGCCGGGGAAGCGCTCCGCAGCCGGTGACCGCGGGCGGACGGAGGGAGCCCCGGGGCCGCGCTGCCCTCCGCCAGGCCGCCGCAAGGAAGGGCTCCTCCCGCGGCACCGCTCGGAGCGGCTTCGGCAGGTGCCGGCGCGGAGGGAGCTGCTGGGCGCCCGCCCTTCGGCATCGGTGGGGTCCTGAAGCCGGGGTGCCCCGGTTTGCCCACCCGCAGCGTTCTGACGGGTGAAGGGCTGCGGAATGGGACTGGAAGGGCTGCGCGAGGCCCCGTCCGGATCTGCTGCAGGGAAGGACTGCAGCTGTACCCCTTGCCTTTAGGCTGTTAGACCGCATTCAGCCCTCGAGCGCTTTATTCTTTTGCTTATTTCTCCCTAGTCGCGTTACTACTTGTCCTGACAAAGGCAGGCTAATTCTGTTGGCTTACAACAGTCTTTTACGTATTCAAACGCCTTAAGGTCCAAATTCTGTTGGTATTGCCCCACTGGTGACTGCCCATCCTCAGCTTCTGATTGTTCTTCTGCTTTTGTGTGAGCCGTCTGGGAATGAGCCCCAGCCTGTGCCAGCAGCTTGTGAACCCAGTCTAGATCTGGTCCTGTGGCTGTTGCAGTGTTCAGCAGGCTGCAGGACTGTCGTGCATGCCTCCACACGCCTGTCCTCCGAACGAAATGCTGCGTTGCTCCGTACCAAGAAGTCTTGGGTGCAAGCAGGAACTGCATTTGGGAACGCTCCCCTTAAAGAAAGGTCTCCTGGGCCACTGCCTCGCCTGCATGCTTGCAGCACGTGAAGCAAGTTTTGGATCTGCTTGGACTTTTCCATGGAATGTAGAGAACAGAATGCTGGTAGTAAGATACAGTTAGGTGGTTCCTAGCTGTTCATGTCTTCTTGGTTATTTTTGGTGTATTTCTTGGAGGAATAACTTAAAACCAAAAGTAGAAGACTGTGTAGAGGCTCATATGGTGAATGGCTTGCTTAGCAGAGCTGAAGTTTGAAGAATTCTTAAAACCAGTCTTGAAATCCTGTGTGGTAATATCTACTAGTACAGTATTGACCCTGGCATGTCACTTCAGAGTCTAGAAAGAAACTGAACTCTCATAATTTTGGAGCCTAAGCAAAAGCCCTCAAGTGGAAGCAGTCCTAGTGCCAAAATTATACAATTCCCTGGGGAGGTGTATTCTGCTGGATGAAACATTATTTTTGATGTGAGACTTATCTGTTCTAAATACGGCATATTGCTGGATTTACACCAGTAAATGTAGTGTGAATAACCTTTTTACAGATTAAGATGATAAATGATATAAAACATGTTTCAGTAGTGTGCAGTGTAACTTTTTTAAAGGGAAAACTGTCTGTGAGCTACATTAAACACAACCTTAATGGAGCAGAGGATGAAGCTTTAGTGTAATTAATACACAAAATAAAAGATGTAAGTTCCTCTCTCTCAGCCTGACTTCTCCAGGCATTTTATGAGTATTGTTAGTCAAGCTGGAAAGTCAGGACGGAATTTGGCCTCTCCTTATGTATTCTCCAAAATATAACCCTGCCTACAGGAACAGCAATTAAGTGCTTGAGGAGAGATGGGACTTTATGCAATAGGTTCTGAAAACCAGCCCTTATGCTGGTCTCTCCTTCCTGTCTAAGAAATACTAGTTTGATGGGTCGGATATTCCATGGTATGTGTTTATTTTTAGTGGTTTGGGCTTTTTTTTTTTTTTCCTGTTGTTGTTAGGAAGTGTTTAGGCTCTGCACTCTCTGCTGTGCTGTGTTTCTGTGGATCTGCGCTGCAAGAACTGACTGTGAAGTTTGGTGTTCTTGTTGTGAGCTGGGAAAGTGCAAGTATCTCATGCTATTGTCTGCAGCCAATACTGAAATGTTGTTGTGAGTTAGTATCACTTGGCTATCAATTTTCTCCATTCAGAGTGCCAGCAAACTCTTCTAATATGAAGCAGACAATGAGTTATCAGTTCTTTTGGGTTTGGACCAAACTGTACTCAATGTCTAGTTGATGATGCCTGTCTGAATAAGCTTATTCAGGTTTCTCAGGCCAAATTCCGGTTGTTAAAGCATACAGTGGCTAGCTGCCAAACTTCAGTGTACTTAGGTTATGCTGATTTTGCACTAAAAATTATTTCCAATAATCTTAATTAACATCACTGTGTGACTTGCGTCCTTGCCAAGTGGACCAATGGAACTTGCTCTCAAGGAACTTGGCTGCTGACAAACTTTAGTTTCAACAGCTGTTTTTGTCACATAACATGCAAGCTGACTTTTGCAGAAAATGTCAATACTAAGGTGCTTCTGCTGCAATAGGCTTGCTAGTGTTTTTTCGTCAGTAGGTATTTCTTTGGTAGAACCGTTTTCAGGACGTAGCAAGAGTACAGTCTAGCTTGGACCTCCGCAATGCTTTTGATTACATAAAAACATCTGCTTAAATTGACAGGAAGCAGGGTTTTACATTTGGCTTTTCTTCAGTAGTTATTCTCAAGAGAATCAAGTTGAGATCATGGTTAAGAAAACCAGCTGTTGTGGAAAATCTATATTACAATGAATAAGTTTAGTTTTTTTTTTTTTTTCCAAAGTTAAATAAATGTAATTTAAATAGTTACTGTTCAGTTTGTAGGGGGCAGTGTGGCTGGCTTGCCAAAGAAGATGGATTTTTCAATTAGAATTGGTAGTTATTAGAGCTTATGGAGCATTCAAAGCTATTTTTGTAGGTCAGTTAAATCTCAAGTGCTGTCTTTAGTGCTGTTCAGCACTTGAAGTCTTATCAAGTAGTAAACACAGTGAGATGTGCCATAAGTAGAATATGATTTTTTTCCTTTTATGCCCAGGCCTCTAACTTGGGTTTAAAAAGACAATAAAAAGCTATATTCAAATCCAGGGCCTCTGGGGCAGGGCGGGACACACAGTGACTCATGGGTGTGAAGGGACAGCTAACTACCTGGGGTCTGGTTTGGGTTACCACAGGTATGCTCGTGAAAAACAGGGACTTCTCCCTCTTTTACCCCCGACTTGTAAAAATGTGGAGGTTCTACTTTAAAGCAGGCAGCTTCCTAAACAAGAGAATTAACAAAGCGTGCTTTCCTATAGCTTTGTGTGTTGAGGTTAGTATCATACATTGATTTCCTCTTCTAGTAAATACAAAAGCCTTGTCTTTGTTCAGGGTTCAGACGTCAATTTTCTCTGTTAACCCTTCTGCCTATTTTCATGAAAATTGTGAGAAAGCAATATCTTTGGGGCCCCATCACCCTCTCATAGCTGGATAAAATTTGCTGATGGATCCAAGAGCGATTGGAAAGGAAGCTGAAAACAACCAAAAGACAGTGAGGTCATGTAAGTGTTGTATTATCTTATGTTTGCACTGCTAGCTTAAATTCAAAGTAATCCCTTCCCTGGCAGTGATTTGAGGCAGACAATACGCTTTCTCATTCCTGCTTAATTTATCATTCTTGCTTCATTATTATTTTTTTTTCCTCTTGCATCCCACATTGTCAGCTGACTGTGCCGTGTGCTTAAAGAAACAGCCTAAACACCAGTAGTGGTACAGCTGCAGAGTGAAGGCTGCCTAAGAATGCAGCTTCCAGGGCAAGGTGGTACTTTTCTGGAAAAGGATTTGCATCCTAATGCTGCTTTTATTTTATTCACAAACAACATTATTCTAGGGTGTTTTTTTAATTACTGGGACTGTCTTGCAGAGGATGTACTCACAGTTGCCAGTGCAAGATGTGCTTGCTTTAGGCAACATCTGAGTGAAAGCCTTTGCTGTAAGTATGGGTGTGAGCTGGAATTCCTGCCTGGAGCAGGTGACTGTTGCCATCCCAGGCACATTCCAGGTTTGCAGCTTGGCTGTGTGAAGGTGCCTGGGCTTCAGGTTGTTTCCAGGGCTCTTCTTAAATATGAGTTAATAGAGCTTCAGTTTCTTTCTCTGCTGTACTGGGCTATAGTATATCCTGACATGTTAAATGTTTCTGTACTTCTAGGACGTGCTGGACCATTCTGACCACTGGCTTTGACCTGCTGCATTGTTCGGGTCACCTAGGAAACAGATTTCAACACCAGCAATCTGAGCATTTTTCTTTTGAGGGAGGATGTCCTTGAGTTGCTGTGGTGGAAGGACAATGACCTCTCTCATTTAGACTCATTAATTTGAGTCTTAATCTGTAATCTTGAATGCGTCCTCCATGTCACTTCTTTGCAACTCAAGTGCAGGGCTGTCTGCAGGCTGTGTTGTGCTGCAGTGCAAGGCACAGGGCGACAGGGATGGGCAGATTTTGGGTACAGCATTTGTCGCAACAGCTGTGATTGGAGCTTGTCACTGCTTTTGTTCTGATTCTGACATACCTGGCAATTTCACTTCCATAACTTGCTAGGACTGGTGTTGTTTGCAGATTGGAACTCCTTGCAATTAGAGACAGCGCATGCACAAATATTTAAACATTTTTATAAAAGAGTTCACAACCTGATTGTGAGAAGTTTTTTGCATTTTTCTTTTCTGTGCAGTAGAACTGACCCAAAATGTGCCAGCATGTCATCTCTCAAAGCAAGTTTTTAATAGGAACCATTCCTAACAGTTTCTGAGACTGGAGAAGAAACAAACTCATGTTTGTCTCTATATTGCTGCCACTTGCAAAGAAGTGGTTTGGGAGTGCTAGTCAAGATACTTCTGAAGTTGTCATTGTAATGGTATTTTACAAATGCTGATCAGAAAGTAGGAGACTGGAAAATGTGAGCAGGCTCCATTTTGAACCGGTCTGCTTAGAAATGGGTGTGCAAGTGGTTGTTTTCACTCTGATATAAGCTGGAATGTCTTTAGCATGAGTGCTTAGATTGTTGTCTTTGTATCAGCTAATTGTCTTTCATCACTTCACATGAAGTTCCAGAATCTCTTTCTTCCCCCTTAAAATCTGGACTTGAACTCAGTAGCAAAAGTGCTTTTGAAAGGTACAGCACCTTTGTGGGGACAGCTTAGTGCTGTCCATTTGTTCAGAAGTGAAGCAGCTGTTCCAGCTATGTGCTTGTAAATCACTACAAGAAGAAATTTCTTTTTAACTGCTTTTTCACTCCTGTGGAACACTGATTAGCTCTTTCTGTGACAAGTGATGCACCATGTTGTGTCTTAGTGTTGCCACGCCTCCTGGTCTCAGATAGAGGAGATACCAAGAAAAAAACATGCTTGCTATATGAAATGACAGCCACAAATTGTCAACAGACGTCACCATTGGTGCTAAGACTTCCGCTGGCCAGCTGCTCTCTTGGTAGCTCTTTTACTGTGAGGGGCACTCAGGTTGAGGGTGCAGTTCCCATCTCTTTGTCTGGGAAGGAGGTGCTGGGGAAGCAAGGGGATCCAGAGAGGAACACAACCTTATACTGCTGGTAGGAAATGTTCCCTCTTTGGCGAGCAGGAAGAAAAGACCAAGTTCAAGGCCAGTCTGGATAGGAGCCTGGGCAGCCTGATCTAGTGGGTGGTAGTGGGCTGGGGCTGGATGAGCTTTGAGGTCCCTTCCAACACAAGCCATTCTATGCTTCTGTAGTTTACAAGTCACTCTGAGCTAGTGAGGAAAGCCTCACTGAGCGCCAGGGAACTATAGCAGACAATTTTTTTTTCCTTGCTCTTTTTAATCAGAGATGTGAGTAATGACTAGGAGGAATTGACTGCCCATCTCCTTTGAGACGTTCTGTGTTAAATTTAATAACTGAGTAATAGCAGTGCTAGTAGGGGGCTGGGTGATGGTGATACACTGCAATGCTCAGGTCAGACTAAACAATTGCCTTGAATTTTCCATAACCATCAGGAGAAGAGCAGTTGGCCAGTCTTTAATTCAGAAATTTGGCAGTGTTGTTATTTGCTAATGTTGAGCTGAGTCACTGCTTAGTACCGTTTGAGCAGAGACAAAAGCAAACCAGTCCAGCCAAGTGTTTCTCGCCAGCAGCCTGCCTGTGCTACAGCTGTTGGTGTCACTGTCCCAGACACTGCTTCCTCTGGTAGGCTTCATTCTGTTTCTTACTGTATGGCCACTTGGTCACTCTGCCCCATGGTGCATCGAAGCCTCCATTTTGCCTCAGTTCAGGGCAAGAAGGCCTCAAGGAGCAGCGTTCTAGCAGGACATGTGTCAGGAATTGGTTGTAATTTTGTACAACTTGCAGTGTGAGGTGTGCACCTAAAGATAGGCTCTTAGTTGATTAAGTGGTGTACTGATTGCTGAATCTCTTGTCTTGAGCCACCTTGTCACTAAAGAAGCAGTGAGAAGACAGCTCAGGTGACAAATAACAAAATAAAATTTCAGTTTTACAAGGACAAACCATCCGCCAAAAACCACGAAGCCTGCTGGAAAAGTTTTTGTAAGATGTACATGTAGCAGAAGAAGGATTCACTAATCCTACCTCCTGAGCTTAGGCTAACTGGTATCATGTACCTCTTCTTCAGCAAGTGTGCTAGCAAAAAGGTTTGCTTGCTTTTCTGCTTTTTCCTGAAGCTCAGTGTGAGCCATGCTGGCCCTGCACTGTTTCTGGTTCAGTCTGGCATTCTTCATGACACTGTGAGCAGCTGTCAGGGTGTTTCTGGTAGACTTTGACAGATTGGTGATCACATTATCTGCAAGCCCTACAGCCAGGGTAATGCTAGCGGTCAGGTAATCACTGTATGAAGGCTGAGCTGCTGTCAGCCCCACTGAAAAGAAGCTTCAGCGCAGCACATGGTCAGGAATTATTTGAAGAAGTCATTACACAAAACATTCTGTTAATATATGCTTACAAGCATAGCCACTGAATTTTTGTATAATGTGCATAATGCTTGCTTGCAACACTGCAGTAGCCTGTAATGCCGTGGATTATAGTTGTATGTAGCATTGTGGATGGGGAGATGTTGTAAGGCTGTTCTCCTTTAACAAGGCAAAGAAATAACAGCAGGAAGCCTAGAATGTGACAGACAGCATCAAGATGTTTGTGTGCAGAGACTTCCACAGCAATCTTTTGGACAAAAGAAGTGTTGGGAGGAAGTGAGCAACCCCAGGGACTAACAGTGGACCATCAGGGTGCTAGAATGACACTTGATGACATCAAAGATTGCCA
This sequence comes from Callipepla californica brunnescens, assembly GCA_023055505.1. Taxonomy (NCBI): domain Eukaryota; kingdom Metazoa; phylum Chordata; class Aves; order Galliformes; family Odontophoridae; genus Callipepla; species Callipepla californica. The sequence continues at coordinate 3,624,282 of JALIRH010000052.1, read as the reverse complement.
AGTAAGGCCATGTCTGTTGGGCAGTTGTTGGGGCTGGGCAGGATAATGAATTTGGGAATATAATGAATGTGTAATATGTGTGAAAATATAACCTGTTCATGAATGATCAACTGTTGGAGCATTCTTGGAGAGTTATCTCAATGCTACACCAGCCCTGCCAATAAAAAACACCTTGCTTAATGGTAACAAAACTTTGCTGTTAAGCTTTTATGCATCAATTTCTTTGAATCAATGTACTTGCCTTTGCTAGTGTTCCTTGATGGATAACCCTGCCCTGCCATTTTGTTTAGATACCAGAAAGAGCTGTGTCTCTGAACCAAGGAGGTAAGTAAGCTCTGCTGAGTCTTTTTACCAATGAAATAGAAGGTTCTGCTTGGAGCTGATATAGGTTGTGAATGAAAGAAATTGATGTGTAGAAGAAGCTTAGCAGCAATGTTTTGTTCCTGTTAAGTCAGGTATTCTTTATTAGTGGTGCAGGGAAGCGCTTGGGTGTATTTCCACCATAAGTGTGTCAAAGATTACGTGTATCTCTGTACAGATGTACGTACAGATAGTACATATTCATCAAGTACGTGTGAGATGATTATTATATACATGCCTGTCTCAGGTAGTCATTAATGAGGTCTCCAGTCTCTATTCCATGATCTCTGTGTCCTTTTAGCATCATGACAGTCCAACCAACAGACTTTTACTTCATCCTAGCTTGTCCTCTAGATGAACTTTCTTTATTGATGCATGCTTAGTAGGAGGATGCTTATTATAAGTAATTTATAGGTACCAAAATCGTAACATTGGCTTACTCAGCACTTGGCCATTATTTCTGGACATCTGCTTGTCCTTGGATAGAGATACATCTGGCAACTTATCTTTTAATGATATATATGTACTGGGGTGTTAACCTGTCTTATAATGATATATACTGGAGTGTAGAGGGTAAGGAGGATAGCGGGGAGTATCTTGGTGCCTGCCTGCTGCATCCCAACCTAATCCCAGAGTGAGACAATTCGGCCTTGTGTGGAGGCCCTGGCTTTCATTATTGTGTCTCTTTTGCTGAGGGTCTCTTATGACGTTCAGAAACAAGCTCTATAACCCAGAGTTAGGTTATAAAGCAAGTATGCATTTATTCAGCGTTGCACATATACTGGATATAAGGGGGATCTCTCCACCTAACTTGTGCACTGACAAACAAAAGCTCATTTCATATAAAAGCCAAGGTCATACGTATTCAGTGGATTTCCAAGGACTGCTTTGCAGACTGTCCCTCGTCCTCTCACTTGCACTGTCCATCGAGGGAGTTTCTCCTGGTGGTCTTTGGATAAAGGCTGGTCGTCTATTTCTAGCATATGCGATTAAAATGTACAGTATTTCTACTTTTTCAAGTCAGCTGTTTCTAAAAAGAAGCTACAAAATACATTGTACTCCTTCAAATCAGTTGGCAGTCACTGAATATGTAACATCTGGGAAACTTCTGCATACATAACATACTTCTTGGAAAACTTCTGGATATGTCACATAAGTAATGTATATAAACTGAAGGTGATTTGTGTAAGCTGTGCATGATAAGAGGATTACCCCTATGCATCCAGCACTGCCAATAATAATACCTGCTTAATGGTAATAAAGCTTTTCCTGTGAAGTCCCTTCACATGGATTTCTTCAATTTGGGAAGCATGTTGCCCTGTCAAGATGCTGGATGGTTGTTCACAGGAAAAAAATGGAATGCTGCTGGGTCTTTGTTTCCTTTAAGAATGCTTTTTTGTTTGTTTCTTTGTTTGTTTGTTTTTAACATGCTCTTCCTGGCTTTGATTTTCACAATTTCTGTTGAAGTCCCCCGAAAGGAGGAAAGCCTTGTTGTGACAAGTTTGGTACTTCCCTGTGGCTTGTATATTTAAAAAATACCGTAGGCTATTTTGGGCAGTGGGCCTGAAACTCCTCGTGGATACACACATTTTTTTAATGGCTATGGAACATATTTTCTATGACCTTATAAGATTTTTTTGGAAACATCTCTGGAACATACCTTCTAAAAATGTCACTGTGTCTACCAATGCAATAGATAGGGCACGTCCACCTCACTTCTCAGTTGTGTGTGTAAATAGCTACATGTGGGCTCAGCATTACCTCCCTCTCTAATTCCACCAGGTTGGATCATAGCGTGGATCTTGTCACGACGAAGGCTTGCATACAGGCCAGATGTTCTACGTGTGCTGGTGGAATGCTCGCTGTAGGGAGCATGCAGCTGGTGCATGGCTTGGTAGACCTGGAGCCAGAATACCTGCTCAGAGGGGCAGAGTATGTGGGTCACAGACCAGGAATAGAATGGACAGCTCGCCTCTGCCCTGCCCTCCTTCCTGTGCGCTGGCCCCTCAGATGGGTGGAGGAATTGTTTCTGCCCTTGCACAGAACATCCGGTCAGGCAGCTGAGGAGGTTTGATAAGGCATTTTTTCTGCCCTCTTTTGTTTTTTAACCATCTAGCTCCTTTGTTTGGTTACCCACTGCCTGCTGCTGCAGTGCAACTGCAGGGGGAGGGGTGAGCGGCTGGACAGGGAGAGGGGCTGGGGCAGCAGCAGCTGCTGAGCCAACCTGGTCAGCAGAAGAAACGCTTGTGAAACTGTGTTTGAATATTTTCAACTGAAGAATTTCCCACGCGGCTGTCTACAGCTGCTGGGAATTGCCTGACTTGTGGCAGTCTTTGGACCAGTAAGATCTGAAGCCAGACCCCACTGCTAGTGTGACAGACTCCTGCTGCAGCAGCCAGACTTCCCAGTGCTGCTGCCTGGTGCTCCTTGGGAGCCGGGTGCTGAAGGGGTCACAGTGCTGTGAAGGACCAGGATTCCCAAGGCTTACATACTTACAGTCGGAAGGCAAAAGGAAGTGAGATGAGCAGTGCCCATAGTAAGGCAATGGTGGTACAGCTGTGCATTGCGGCAGCCTTTGAACAGAGAGCTCATTGCGGAGTTGGACTTTGAAGTCTACCATCCAAAGATAACATCTTTGAAACCTCTCGGGTCAGTGGCTCTCAGCCAGCCAGCATCTCGCTCTCTGGGACAGAGACTGTTTTCATATATTTTTGGATAACACCTATTTCATTGCGGCCCACTCTGGAATGTAGTTAATCATATCCAGAGTTACTTTATTTTTTCCTTTTTAAAAATATGGGGCTGTGGCTGAGCAACCTAACCAACTTTCTATGGTTTCCATGGCAGTTCAGAGTCTGTCTGAAATAAGATGGATGCACACTATTAGAAGCTATCATTAAAGTTTCACTAAATAATGAGAAGCAATGTGTTGGTGAACTATATATGCTATTTAAGTATTTGTTACTTTATAAATAGAGGTTCCTGGGATTGGAGGGCTCCCAGGACTGGAATAGTAGATACATTGCTGTATATGGATGGAGTTTCACTGGCAGAGCTCTGTAGCACTTAAGAAAATGATGTTCTGCTTGCAGGCCTAAAAACACCAAAGCTACATAACTTTTCCATTCTTCAGTATAGTTTTTAATGGTACGGTGAGTACAGCCAGCAGTTGAAATACTTCCTAGATACTCTGGATCTGTCTAGTACAGACTGAGAGAACCCTTGGTCTTAATCTTTTCCTTTATTTTCATAATTCTGAGGTAGATAGGTTATATATTTCAGATATATTTTTGTTTTGAAGTACTATTTTTCCATTTGTTTGCTGAATAAATAACTCACTATACTGTGTTTATTTCATGGTTTTGCAGTTGATGCAGTAAAAGTTAACGTAATTTCACGCAGCTGACATTGTCTTCTCCAAATGTACTTGCCTGATGTGCTTATGCACATTGTGCTTTTAATTTCCAGCTTTGGTGCCAACATGAGCCCGTTCTGCTTATCCCCCACAGCTTAAGCTCTGTGTGTTGTTGGGAGGATTTCTGCTCCCCAGCAGCGGCAGTTGTAACAGCTGCTTGCTTGGAGGCTGCTGTCTTTTCTGGCACGAGGTGCAGCAGTGAACCCAGAGCATGGCAGAATGAGTCGTGCTGTCCCTGTTTTGCTGTGTGAGCTGCGCAGCCACTGTGGAGCGAGGCAGGCATTGAGGACAGGAAATCTGAGCCTGGGTGTTGCAACTATAATAGCTGTAAGGAAATAGCAAGCTGGAAGTCTTTTAAAGACACTGCTTTGTCGGCATGATTAGGTGCTCTTTGATCAACCAGTCTAGGGGCCAGACTGGGGAGTAGCATCTTGGACACAGATCTGCAAACAAACAAATGGGACGCCTGCTGCTCTTGGATCAGCCAGCCTTCGCTGCTAGAGGAGGATGCATCCTAGGAGGAAATCTGTGTGGGTGCTGGGCATTTAAAAGTGCAATCAAGTAAATCAGCTGCGCCTAAAGGACTCAGATGCAGCATTTGCTATTTAGAGCATATCCTTGGTGACAAATAAGTGCATTTTGAAGCCTCTGGCAAGGGCTAAGAAGAGCTGTCTGCGGCTATTTGCTAGCTATCAGGGAGATCCTCTGACCATCCATGATCCCATCAGGGGGCTGAGGAATTGCAGGGCACATGTGGCCATGGACATACTTTAGGTATTCTGCAGCCCCTGACACCTCCAGTGCCTGTTCTTGTACTAAGTGCTGGCCACCAACAGCATGAAATCAGGAGTGCAGGGAATCAGGGTGCTCCGATCTGCAGCAGGGCCTGGAGGAGCGGTTCCTTCTGGCTGGGTGCCTGCTGGTGTCCACAGACTACTGTGGTTGCATCTGCTGCATGACACTAGGGGCTACATGAAGCTCATGCCTGTTGCAATGAAGGGCCCAGCCAAGGACACTGCTGCCTTGTGTACAGAAATAACGCATATGTTTGGAGTTTTATCTATGGCTTCTCCTAAAGCAGAAGGAAGGGAATGTGAATCTGGTTCTGGAAGTCAGTGATACTGTTAACAGCAAGGAAGTAAGCTAAATCCTTCACAGGATTTGTTTAGTTCCATTTTCCTCTGTTGAATAAAGGGATTATTTGCTTTTTAGAATGCCAAACAATTCTGTCTCAAATAGATTTTAAATATTGTAGGCAATATCAGCTGAAGTAGGACTTGGTATTTGTTTTACTTTTTGTTGTGTTATGCATTCGTTCTGACCTCTTATTTTTACAAAGATGAAAATCACTAATTTAATCTTTGTGAAAATACTTCTGAACAACTATAAGTTTATATTTCTTCTCTGGCTTCCTGGCTTTCTTCAGTATAAGATTTTGCCATTGCGTTTTGATCTTTTAGTGTCAGCTTTTTTTTTTTTTTTTTTTTTTTTTTTTTGCTTTGCTCGCAGTAAGTAAAGTGTTTCTGGGCTTTCTCTACTACACAAGGTATTTAGAAATGTAAATGCAATTTTTTGCTTATTTGTTTTTGTAATTGTTACCTGTTACAAAGCCATATGCACAACTATCCCAGGTGTTGCTTAAGCAGCTTTTCTTCGTCATCCTCAGTTTGCATAAAATCTTCAGTAGCTTACAGATCACTCTAGCAAAATGATGATTCTGTGTGTGTGTACCAGGAAAAAGACTTCTCTTAAGACAGCAGTGTGGTTTCAGTGAACTGAAAATCATAGAATCCTTAGAGTTAGAAGGGACCTCTGGGAGGTCATATAGTCCTGCAACATGCAGGGGCACCTACAGCTACATCAGGTCACTTACAGCCTAGTTCAGCCTGACCATGGGTGTCTCCAGGGACAGGACTTCCACCACTTCTCTGGGCAGCCTGTGCCTCGCCACCCTCACTGTAAAAGACTTCTTCCTTATGCTCAACCTAAACCTACCCTCTTTAAGTTTAAAGTTGCCCCTTGTCCTATTACTACAAACTCTGCTGAAGAGTCTATACAGCTTCTTGTGAAACAAAACCCATCTCCAGCTTGCCCTAGGAACAAAATTTATTTTGTTCTGTGTGTTAAAAGCAAACAGATTTTGAATCTGCACTCTTCCAGATTTGTTTCTTTACTGTGTGAGGGGAATTGTGTATTACAAGAAGTAGAGACTGACTGTTGCAATGCCTGTTCTGCTTTGTGGAATGTGCCTGGACTGTGAGCTGTGCAGAAACAGCAGAGGGTAGGGTGAAGAAATCAGAAGTTCTTTCACACCCTCATCTTTTGTGTGCAGGAAAACTAGAAACTGGTGTGTTTGGACCTAAGGATTTGATAAAGAGGATGATCTTCTTCCGCTTAAATACTGATATGCTAAAAGGAGATGACTAAAGAAATTCTGGAGCTTGTATGAAGTCTCCTGGCTTTGCCATATGACTTTTACAATAGAAACCTATTGGAGATAGTGGACTGACTTGGGTTTTTGTCTTCCTTTCCAGTTGGCCTGCTGCTGTGGTACTGCTGCTTGTTCCTTGTGCTGCAAATGCTGTCCCAAGATAAAACAGTCAACAAGCACCCGCTTCATGTATGCGCTTTACTTCATCCTGGTGACTATTATCTGCTGTGTCATGATGTCAACGACAGTGGCTAATGAAATGAAAACACACGTAAGTAAGATATGTGCTGCATATGTGCTGCTGCTTCTAAGGAGAAATGGAGCTCTTTCTCTTGTCTCCTCCTGTATAAAGGGTGCTTCCTTCTCAGAAAAGGCAGTCTCTTCTCTCTGTGCTCCCATTTTCTAACCCTGACTGGAGGACTGTACACTGTCGGTGCCTTCTTGTCAATTGCTTACACTCTGAGTGTATTTCACAATAGGAAGAGTCAAAGATCACAGGACTAGTGGCCAGCCTTCTTTTTTGTTTTAGAGAAACCCATTACAGTAAACTCATCCCAAGTTTGCTGTGTGAGTAGTTTCAAGACATCTTGTAGTAGAACAAATTGCTTTATGATGTTGAGTTTCTTTGGTAGCTTGTTTAATAGCAGAAAAAGCAACTAGAAAACAACACTTCAAGAATTGTGTTTGTAATACTTATTCTGTGTCCTTTGTGTTATGTGACAGACTACTACTACAAAGCATAATGCTGTTAATCCTGTGCTGTGCATTTTATTCTGTGTGCTTTGACTCATCAGGTTCACATGGCCTCTAACTACAGCAGACATTGTTCAGTTATAATTGTCTTTTTAATTAAAAAGCTTCAAAAGCATTAAAGGGGCTGTGGCTAAAACTAGATCATAAAATTCAAATTTCTTTTGGAATCATAATGTATAATTTTCCTGAGGTAAATGTCACCAGCTTGCTTGAGGTCAGATGCTAGACCTGTTGTTCTCCATCTGTGGTTTCATTTCATAAGCCACCCAAGCTGCTCATAGTAGCATAAATCCTCTCTCTCACTCTACAAGCTACAAGAAAATAAGTCTGTTTTCAAGTACAGGGAACAATGGCTGGATCACTTAATTTTTAAAAGTTAAGTAATGTGGGATCTGAAACTTTCCTGCCCTAAGCTTGGCATCAGGCCTGCTTTGAGGTTGTCACTGTACTTGCCCTGGAGATTCAGAGTGCATCAGTTGCTATGAACACCTAGTTGATCTCTGTTTTCTTTCCCAAAGAGGGAGTCCCAGAGGGAGTACAGTGATGGTCATTTCCTTGTTTAAGTGGCTGCTGGCTGAGTTGGTGCCCTACTTAACTTCTGCACTTGGCTTTCACTTAGCTGTGAAACACATTACTCTGCAGCAGCCTGGGCCCAGAAGCCTGGTGTAACATCCTGTAACTGCAAGAAAAGTGAAACGACAGGATTATGTGGGGCTATCTTGAGGGTTCTGGTGCCAACGATCTTCACTCCTTTATGCCCTTTTTGTACATTCTGTCCTAATTTTTTTCAGTATTAGATTTGCTTGGGTTCTTGCATTGCTGCCTTTTTACCCCTTGCCAGAACTTGCTGTCAGTCCTGTAAGAATGCCTACTACAGGCAAGATGCTTGACTATGAGCTCAAAAACTTTTCAACGTGATACTGAAGTTTCTTGCCAGGGTTTACTTTGAGTTACTAGATGCTTAGCTTGGCAATAAAGTTAATAATCCAAGGAACTGAAGTATGTGGAAGACAAATTGTATGCTAATATGCTTCCAAATTTCATAAAGTCACTTTTCCATGAGTAATGTGGCTTTAATGCTGTTTGTATTCCTAATAAAGAAAATACCTCCTTATTCCAACGGAAAAGTGATTCAAGCAGCCTTCAACAGCATGCTTTTCAGTCTTGCCAAATTTCTTTTCCAGTTTGTAGTCTTTAAAGCTCGATGAAGAAAGAAGTGGCACAAAGAGTAGCTGTTAGTGTGAAGCAGAAAGATAATCACCTTCTTAATTTAGAGCATTTGATGACTTTGAATAGGAAATAGACCTCCTGAAAGTAGTGTGTCTTTCTTCTCTCTAATTTAATAATTCTGGGTTGTTAAAAGTCCAGACTCTTGAAGTGAATTCAAGCCTGTTCTAGTAAAGTGCACCTTCAAAATATTTATCCAGAGAAACTGGTCTTGGCCTCCCAAAGATGAACTGTGTTTTGGAAGTGCAGGGCACTTACTGTTTCCTTTGCTTTTGGCTGGATCACAGAGTAGTCCTAAGTCCTGAAGCCAGACTGTAAGCAAATACTTTACAAAGTGCTTTTAGGACCTTGTGCTCTCTTTCTTGAAAGGAGACATAATTTTATTTCATTTTAACTAATTTTGTTTAAATTTCTCTATTAGAAAAATATTTAAAATTTCAGTGCAGTCCTTTTTGGAGCCATCACATTGGAAGGAAACCATGAGTCTGCTTTTATCAATTTAGAAATCAAGTAATCACACTGATGTTACATGAAAGGAATCTCACCTTGTTAGTAAAGCAATTTTTTTTAATTGTTTTGTTGATTGGTTACAAATTCCTAAGTCTGCTGTAGATCTAGAGGTATCAGCACTGTAACCTTTGGGTCTTTGAAGTTATTTTGAGAGGAAACAACAGCAATGTGCGTCTCTTACGAACACAAAAAAATAAAGTTTACTTTATAATAATTCATTTACCTCAACTGTCATGCATTCAGTCTGTCAGTATTTCCTACATTTAAGACAGGTTTTTCAGTTCTGAGTTGTCTTATTCTGCAGGTTCTAGCCCAGAGTTGGGAACCTGCTCTGTTCCCTGCAACATGGCTGGAAAAACAAGTCAGTGTTCCAGGTTCAGTTTCATCACTCACACTGGCATGTAGATAAAGCATGTGTCATTGGGAAGACACAGTACCTGTGGAGTGTTTGGTTTCAAAACCTTCGTTCCTAATCTAATTGTCAGGGTTCAAGACCCACCTCGATGCCTACTTGTGTAACCTGGGTTAGGGAGCTGCTTTGGCGGGGAGTTGGTCACGATGATCTCTAGAGGTCCCTTCCAACCCCTACAATTCTGTGATTCTGTAATCTGTATTTCTGGTGAGCCCTAAGAGTTGAACAAAGAAAACATGATGTCTTTTTGGTAGGTTTTTGTCTGTACTTTTCATCTTTCCTTCTTGTCTGATCTGTTCCTGTGCCCATGACACACAAAGGGAGAGAGGCTCGAAGAGTTAAATTGTGAAAAATATGCAGAGAAACCGTGGCATTTATCTTTTATCTCTGGGGAAGAAGCAAGAAGCAACTGTGAGGGAGTGGATAGGGAGTGAAACAGATGGGGAGGGAGTGGTTGGCTCTGGCAAAGAAAATAGTTTGAGCTGTAGCAAGTAGGTTAAATTTCAGAAGAACAAGGTTGTGTGTATCAAGGCAGAAGATGGGATACAGTATCAAGATATGAAAGCTTTAGCAATGTGGACGGGAAGGCACAAATGGTGACGCTATAGTTATACAGGTTGGTATTAAAATTTGACTTTGTTCCAAAAGGAAGTAAAGCAGGACTCAACTTGTAAGACTTCTATGATCCATGTATGTATTTTTCCGATTACTCTGGTGAGAACCAGGTACTACTAGCAAATGTTCTGTTGAAGCATGACCTTGCATTTCACAGGCTTTGAAATGATGGTTGATGCAAAAAGAGGGAGATAATAGTTTTGGTTTGTCAAAAAATACATTGATTTTTTAAATAAATTTATTTATTTTCTTAACATCAAAGCTGTTCCAAAACTACTGGTTTCATCCTGAAAGTACCTTTGTCCTCTTTAAATAATGAAAGAAGAATCAGAAAGAGGATTTGAGGAAAGCAAATGTTCGTGAAAACCAATTCATTATTGTCATTTCAGTTCTGGATGGCTGTAAGTTCTGGTAGAGCATGCTTTCAGGCTCTTTTCCCCAGTAATAATTCCATTGCAGTATGTTAAAATGTAAGTTTGCAACGAAACCTAAGTTTTTAAATGAAGATGCCCGTTGCCTATTTCTGATAAGAATTTAGCTAGCTACATGTGCAATATGATGTATGTTTCAATTACATTGTTGGTTTTCTTTTCACTCTATATCTCATCTGTTCAAGACAAGGGTTTTAACCAGTGTTTTTTCCCTTTGGCTCACCACTAAGGAAAATCTTCTTATGTACATTCTCTGTTTTCTGTAACAAATTTCATCTGCCACATTGTCCCTCTGTTGGATGAGGGCATGTGGGTAAAACAGTCCAGTCCTTAGATCCCTCTGGCTCTTAAGGTGCTTTGTCCTTGCTTGTGGAGGGGTTTCTCAAGTTCTCACACTCATGGTGTTGGTCCGTCTGAGGGCCTACCTGCTTTTATAAGGTCTGGTCATGAGACATGGCTCTCTGGAAGTTGTGCTGGAGGGACTGTTCTCATGTCTTGTCTCTGTGAGGCCCAAGAGCTCAGCAGTCACCCCAGCGGCTCTGTTTCCTTCATCAGCTCTGCAGAAGGCACTGTGGTGTGGGCACAAATAAGACTCAGGCTTGGTGGTGGCTAGAATGCAGCCAACTTGAGCCTGTACACAGCGCAACTGCATCAGTTTTGTGCTGCATCAGAGTTGGTTAGGATGTCAGCTACTTGCTTGGATAGGAAAGCAAGTTCAGGGCAGTCTCACACTGTTCTTGCAGGTGTTCCTGCTCAGAGTAGTCTAAACTTGTTCTCGTAGTTGTTCTCATTGTTTCACTGCACTTAAAAAATTACCAACTTGATAATGTCTTTGCGCATGCAGCTGTGGAGGTATTCACATTATCTGAGAAGAGATTGAGTTTTTGCAGAAGGAATGCCTTGTCCCCTACTCAGAGGCTAGGGAATTTGCCTCCCTTTTAAAGGGAGGAAGGTAAATACTTAACCCCATCGAGCTTGGCTAAGTAACCCCTTACTTTAATAGCCAGCAAAACTACTACTCAGCAAAAGGAAAACATAATAAAGAACTTGGGTTGGGCGAGTTGCTCTCAGCTGAGCATATTTCAGAGATAAAATTTCAAAACAAAAATTGTCGTCTTAAACTTTCATTGATTAAGAACGCAAGGGCTGATAAGTTGTTAACAGCAGTAGTTTATCCTGTTGTGAAAAGACGCCCTTTACATTACATCAACCCTTTTGTCCCTAGCATTGTGCTCATGTTTGTTATCTGCCAGGGTCCCCAAGTGTTTGGTTTTGTTCTTGATTTGTTACTTCAGGACCACTGGTTTCTGAAAAAGACGTTCAGTCTCACAAGATTGTTCCTGTGGCCATCATTGATCACTGTATAGTGCTGTGTATCCTACATAGCGCTGAGCTCTCTGTTACTCATGTAGGCACAAAGTAAGCTGTTGTTCTTGTGAATTCATCCATTTTCTCTCAGCTTGATCTGTAAGAAAATTACTGCGAGGGACAGAAAAGAACTCAGAGGGTCAAGAGTCCTGTCAAGACCACAGTAGAAATCCATGCAATTAGAATATTCCCATTTATAGCTACCCAGAGATCTGTTTTTAACTAGCTAGCTGATTAGTCAAGTGCCTTAGTGTTTTCTTGTTTTAAAACTCATAATCAAAATGCTTAGTACCAGATGGTACTAAGTCTAGATGAAACAGAAACTGTTTAATCGGTATGATTATCTATTTAAAAAAAACTTCATTTTTTCTCAGAAATACCGTTAGTTCAGTATAATATACTTTTTTAATCTGTGCTGATTGATGGTAATTACAATCAATTGTGAGGTTAGCTAACATCCCAGTTTCTTTTCCTGTTGCTGCTGTGGCACCATGGCTTGCCCTGGCAGCTGTGTGGCATTGGTAGGTCTCATAATTATTTCATTCTGTCCATGTGCTTGTTTGGAATGCCGACACGTTCACTGAGTTTGATGTTTCATTGCTTTTCAAGACTTAAGGTGCTGCTGATGGCCCAGATGTTTTCTTACTAACCCTCTAAAATTTTTGTATGTGACTTGTGTCACAGCTACTTATTTAATGTGCAGCATCTCAAGCCATGGCTACTCCTCTCTGAGTTGCTTCTGAAAGATATCTCAGGGTGGCACAGCTTGAATCCATTTCTGTAATGCCAGACAGCTGAGCTGAAACCTGTTTTTCATCTCCTCTTACTGTAGCCCACCTAGGATTAGCTCAGTATCATAGTTTGGCTTTCCTCTGTTTCCTGCACTTAGCAACTTTTTAACTATGTGTTGCCCTGAGCTACTGAAGGACTTGCTTTTGGGAAATGACTAAGGAAGCTGTTGATTGGTTTGCGTTACTGCATGCAATTGAAAGTTGCACAGTATGCACTGGGAAAGCATGCTTTCAAAGCCTTGCAGCTGGAAGCTGAGAGTTTATGTGTTAATCCCATGTTTCCTGCATCTTGGATGGCTCTCTAGCCAAGTGGGAACTCTGCCTGATCCTTTTCTGTTGAGACCTGTTTGTTCTCCCCAGTCCTGTTTTTGTAGGCTTACAAGCCTGCTAAAGGAATTAGACACAGGAAAAAGTTCAAGGATGGTGTTGCCCACAGTTGTTGCATGCTTTTTTTCCCAGAAAAATCAGGCCTGACCTGATACTTTCTCACACCTGATTCCCATTTCATCTGCTTGATTTATTTGTACAGTGTTTTGTCCTAGCAGGTGTTGTTTCCTGATTTTTCCAGTTCCATGCAGGTAGCAGTGATCAGCTCCAAAGGTTTAGATGGTTGCTCGACTGGTCTCACTAGCCTTGGCTGAGCAACTTGTGCATACAGAGAGGCCCTTCTTCCTTTGAAATGGCTGGTGGTTTTCTAATTAAATGCCTCTATTTCTGCACAACTCCCTGTCTGCAAGAAGGCAGGGGACGGTCTGCACAAAGGCACCACACAGGAGTCAGTCCAGTCCACAGAGTCCTGCTTTCTGGGCACTCAGTGTCACGTCTACCTGGTGAAACCAAGGCCAAAATGAGTGGCAGTTTACATTCCCCTTACAGCAAGCGCAAAGCCTCAAGAGCAAATATTTAATGAGCTGAGAGGAAAGTGGAATTTTCCTGCCTCTCTGTTAATTTAATATAAAATCAGGGCAACTGGCACGACTCCCTTTCAGAAGCTGTGATACAAGGGAGTGAACTTGTAGTTTCCATATTGTTAGGGTGTGCTGGCAGCACTAGGTAGAGCTTCCTGCCCTGCTTGTGTCACCTTTGGCTGGTGAAAATTCCAGTATGGCTTTGTGTAAGCTGGATTACTGAAACAGATTCTGTTGTAAAATGTGGGAAGAAGGGAGTTGGTGAATAACTGTTAAGGAATAGTGATGATGTAGGCCAATAGAGCTGAAGAAAAGTGAGGTGGGCTCATACCCCAAAGCCATGTGGAACTAGCTGACAGTTGATGTTCTGGAAAGCTCTAATTTGTCTTTTACATTGTTCTACATCCCTTGAACTGTCAAATCCAGAATGAGGGGTATCAACAAAATGTGTCAGTGAGTGTCATCAGTGTTAAATGAACCAGTGAAAAATCATTGATGCACTAGCTTACGAAGGTGTAGTTGTGAGGCACCACATATCCCGTCTAACAGCTTGTGATGTGTTTTATTTTTCAGTTTCCCTTCTATGAGGAGATGTGCAAGGGCATTCAGGCGGGTGAGAAGTGTGAGAAGTTGGTGGGATACTCTGCAGTGTATAAAGTCTGTTTTGGAATGGCTTGTTTCTTCTTTTTCTTCTGCTTGTTTACCATCAAAATTAACAACAGCAAAAGCTGCCGAGCATATGTTCATAATGGGTGAGTATTTGTTTGATTTCCACTCGCTTTATAGATCTGTTCAGTTTACTTTCCAATTGAATGTAGTACTAGGCAAAAAGTAAGAGAAAAAACACCTTTATTTGACTGCTTTTGTTGGGTATTAAGAGGTCAAGAGCAAACAGTAGCCGTCAATCAACAAAGGTTGTTTTTTTGTCTTGGTGGGCTGCACATTTTTCATAATATTTGAGCTGAATACCTCTAACTCCTGTTATAACCAGATGATTTCTTCTGTTTTCTCTCATCCAGATTCTGGTTTATAAAGCTTCTACTTCTGGCAGCAATGTGCTCAGGAGCTTTCTTCATTCCTGATCAGGACACTTTCCTCAATGGTACATCCTTCTCATTTTGTTATGCTCCTTCGTTCTGTACTGCCTTGCAGGTAGTTTTAAATCGCAAAAGTCTAATCAGTGTGACCATGTCTGTATTTCTTCAAGTAAACCCAGTGTAGTCCAGGAGCAAAAAGAGTATTTGGAGCTGTCTGGGTGTGACAGCACATGTAGTAACCTCTCATTGTTGATGCTAACAACAAGGGGACCAAGTGGGCAGGTAAAATACTATTGTAGAGCTGTTGTGCACGTTCTTCAAAAAGCAGGGACTGCATTAAAAGAAGAAGAAATTGTTCACTTGAGAGTGTAGAGCTGTGTGTAAGTTTGGTTTGTGCAGGTAGCTCTGCTTAGTGCAGCAGCTGGGGACCATGGTTTGTGATTGAGAAATGCCATGGAGGGGACAGGATGACACGCAGGCTGCTGGCACTGCGTGCCTAGAGGCATGCAGTATCATAAAATAATGTTATTTTGTGATCAGCTGTCAGGCTGGTTTTGTAGATGCTGTTAAAATAAGTAGATAAAATGTAAAGCTAGGCTTCTTGCAGGCTGTTACAAGCATGGAGTTGGGAGTGCTGTGCCCAGTGCATTTCCAGTTTTGCAAGATGTCCTGGCACCACTTGGGCTTGCTAGTACTGGACAAATGCTTCAATAACATCTCTGTGGGGTACCAGGGGCCTGGTGGGCTGGCAGCAGTGGTCCTGGTGATGACACCAAGATGAGTTTGTGCTTTTTGATATGCCAGGTACCTGCAGGCCCTTAAGGTGTCGAGTCTGAACAGTTGCTTCCACTGAAGCACACTACTTATGTGTGCTTTCAGCTCCCTCAGTCTTCTCTGTTAAAACTAGCCAGGGTGTTTGTAATATAGTAAAAGCAAAGAATAACACAGGGGAAAAGAATATACTGGACAGACATACTGTGAACATGCCACTTTGGGAAACTAAGATAAAAATCAGTCAAGGTGAACCATAGATAGGCTTATTTTAACTTCTTGCTTTTACTGGCTGTTTATGCCTAGTTCATTCTGATGCCCCAAAGGTGAAGAGATCCTTATCCCTATTCCTTTTTTCCCCACAAAGTCATGTGCTGGCTGTATGGGATTGTCGTTAGTGTCTAATCACTGCTTGGTTTAGGTGGTACAGTGTGTTACGCCCACAAGCAAGCACAACGACCTATCATCTTTGTAAGTAATCTTTTCCATGGCAAAAAGTCATCAAGAACTGAAGTATCTGGTGAAGAAATTAAGCAGGTTTTTTTGTGTTGATTGAAACTGCAGTCTAACACTGTTCCTGTGAGAAACGGGGTCTGAGTGTTGTGTGGTTCTGTTTTCCCTCTTTTTTTCTTTTTTTTCTTCTAGTTGTTGTTCTTAGCTGCCAAGAAACACACGGTTTCTTTTTTTCTAAAAATGTAAAATGTTCTTCCCATGCTTAGGATTTTAATTATAAATGAAGGGCATTAAGTCGAGCTCTATGTTTGTGAGGACTGTAGCATTAAATCTGCATTGGCCTACTAACCGTATCTATGACAGTTCCATAAAGTATGTCCCAATGCCCTGCCTTTGGCTATAAGAGATTATTACTGAGAGTCTGGCTAATTAATTGCTCACTGCATTGGTGGTCTTTTTCCTTCAGTGCTTCTTCTAAACATACTCTATTTTAATGTGGCGGTTGTTTTTTTCTTGTCTTTTTTTTTTCACACTTGTTTCTTTAATTGTCTTCTTGATTCTTTTGTTTTATTTTGTTGGTTTGAAGAACGGCATGCCTTTCAAGTGGGTACAGTATGATTTTCAAAACCAGACAGACAGTGTTTTTGCTTGCTTTCAAACAGTTCACTTACTGTACAGTCACAAAAATTTTTACATCATCTACTAAGAGTAATGTACCTGGATGGTTCTGTTATTCCACTTCATGTATACATGTTTTGTTGTAGAAGGAAAATGTGCTGTTAGGATATGGATGAGCTTTGCTAATGAGCTTGTTCGGTCTTATTCACTGAAGTCAGCCACATAACTGGAGTCATACAGGCCACGCGCTGTAGAGGAGCACAAGCTGTATTTGCAGCTAAATGTTTAGATAGGTATCTGTATTTTCTCAGAGACTTTGGTATTGCTCATAGTAGATTTGTTGTCCAAAGTATTCATGCAGTTGCCCACATACAGTGTAGTAGGTCAGTGGTTAAGCCGTCAAATAACCTGTCTTAAAACTAGTCAATAAATACCAAGTGTTCTTGTTCCTTTGGGAGTGGCTCAGGACAGCATTTGTAAATAGATGAGCCATGCCTTCATTTTCCAGTGGTACTGGAATCAAGGGAAGTAGTTGCCCTTTTTAGCACTTGGTTCCAGTACCGTGCAATTTTAGGGTTTAGGCTTCAGGAAAATGCCTTCTGGACTCCTCCACCCCTACCAGTCACAAATAAAAGTTTCAGTATTTTCTGCCTGATAATAGTAACCTTGTGTCCAGAAAAAACTTCTGGGCTAAGGAGTCTCAGTAACTGTCCTAACAGGCTTCTGAGGTGTGATAGCTTGCAAGATGAATTCAGCAGGGAGCTAATCTTGAGGTAGCTGAGCTGGCCTTTTGACTAAAACCCCTCGTCTCCTACTGTGTCTGTGGGCTTGAGATACTCAAACTGTGTAATGTCTTCACCTTGTAGACAACAGTTCCATTTGATCTCAGGGAGAAGTTGACTGCAGTTTTGACCACTTTTCTGTTTCTCTGCCTTGCAGCCTGGCGCTACGTAGGAGCAGCAGGAGGTTTCCTTTTTATTGCCATTCAACTCATGCTGCTTGTTGAGTTTGCACACAAATGGAATAAAAACTGGTATGTGTTGGGCAAATAGTTATTTATAACTATATATAATGATGTAATATATGATTATACTATATTGTGTGTACACACTATGTAATATATATAATATATACTGTATAATATATAATATTACTCTCTCTCTCTCTCTCTGTATGCATATATATATATATACATACTATTATAATATATAATAATGAACTCCTGAACAGCACATCTCTTGGAACAAGGGAATGAAGCGTTTAGAAGTAGTATAGATGTTGAGGTTTAGAACTGTGCATCTTTGTTTCGTCTCCTTTCATCCTTCCCCACAAGAAGTGTTTCCTACTTATTCTCCTCTGTGCTGATATGTTCTTTACCTCAATTGTTCTGCTTGCAATGAGTAGTAGCATGTTGGGATGCAAACACTTTGTTTTAAGCTGTTCAGTTTTCTGTGAAAATGTACTTGCTAGGAAACAGGGCACTGTAAGAAAAGAAAACACAATTTGCAAAGTGTAGCCATGAAACTGTTTGCAGTGGTACACACTGGTAAATTCTGTTTTGTTTTGTTTTTGTTTTTTGTATCAGCATAATGCACATCACATGATTTATTTAGTTATTTATGTATTTTTGTTTGTGAGAACATCTTTGTTTTCATCTAAACGTGCCAGATTCCATCGTCAACCCACATTTACCATGTTTTGGCACTGACTTAATTTCAGTTTGATATTATGCTCCTAATCTTCAGCCTCTGCTCATGGATTAAAATATTTAAATTGTGCTCTTGTGTATACACAGGAACTTTCACTGCCTCCTCTATACTTTTCCGTATCCCATTTTTTCCACTATAAGTGCCCTTGTTTTCTTCTCTCATTCCAGTTAGCATGCTGACTGCTAAGGAAGAGTTTTAGCAAACCTTTCTTAGATACCTGTTTTCATGGAGGAAGAGTTAAGATCTTATTATGACAGGTATTTTTACTGCTAATCAAAACAACTGCTTTTCTGTGGATTAAATTTTTCCAGGAGCATTTAACATCAGCACTTTCTACAATAGATATTCGTTTCCATTAAAAAAAGTACTAAAGCTAAGGAAGGTTTCCTTCAATCTCATGGATGGAACCTAGCAAGGGTCTCTGTTAGTGTAGTGGTATACACAGGCTTCAGAAACATAAGAACTATCTTTTGTGTTGGATGACGTGAACTATTCAACTATTAGAACTTATTTTTTAGGAAGGGAGATAAAATAAGGCGCTTGTTTCTGTCTCCCCAGGACTGCAAGTGCAAATCACAAGCAGATGTGGAGTGGTTTGCTTGCCCTGGTCACTCTCATCTTGTACTCAGTTGCTGTGGCAGCCCTGGTCCTCATGGCTCTTTTCTACACGCGTTCAGAGGGCTGCTTGTCTAACAAGATCCTGATAGGTGTCAATGGTGGCCTGTGCCTCTTTGTGTCGCTGGTAGCCATATCACCCTGCGTCCAGAATCGTGAGTGCTGACCACCTGGTTTTCTTTTCTGGTGCTGCCAAGGTTGTGTGCCTTGGGGCATGATAGTTCAGAACTAGTGTTGCTCTTGTCCCTGTCCCCTTATCAACTCTTGACTGTGCTGTGTTTGTTTACCAGCTGAGCTGATAAGACTACAAAGATGTAAAATGCTTCAGGCATGCCATCAGGCACCTGTACTATAAAGAATGCGCATGTGCTGATGGCTGGTAAGATGTAGAGGAGTTTACAGAACAGTTGCACCATTAGCATAATACTCTTTCACCTCTATTTTAGCATTTGCTTTTGGCTGCTTTCGATTTACCATCTGTAAATCTGGGGCCTGAAATAGTTGACAGCAGTATTTTATTCTTCTCTGGTATGTTCAGTGTGTGCTGTTAATATCTTGCATATACTGGACCTGGAGGTAGTATTTGAGTGGCTCCTAAGCTAGTTTTGTGGACAAATAAATCTATTGTGGCAGCCTGTCAATAGCTTTTTGGAAAGCTGGTGCTTTTAGCAGGAGCAGAGAGGTGATTCATTTCTTATGTGGGAATCTTCAGTGCCTTTCTGAAACAGCCAGCAGAACTAAATGGCAGACTCCTTCGTCTTCACTTACTAGAGGAAACATCTAAACTTATGAACTGCTTTAAATAAAAAGTAAATGGTACTCCTCTGTTTCGAAAAATACTAATGTGCTTGCTGCTCTTTAAGGGATATGAATTTATTTTTCTGTTTGTTAAAATGTCTACAAAAATGATCTTCTGTTCTCTTTCTTCTAAAGGCCATCCCCATTCTGGTTTGCTGCAGTCAGGAGTTATCAGCTGCTATGTCATGTATCTCACTTTCTCAGCGCTATCCAGCAAGCCACCAGAAACTAGTAAGTGCTTCATGTAAATCCTTTCAGACAAACTATGTGTTAAATTTGATAAGGCCTTTAGGAAACCCTAGCACTGAGGGACGTAGGAGTGCTGTTATTGATCTGCTCTGGCCTATGTAAAAGAAATCGTAGATAATGAATTTGGGCAGCGTTTGAGAGACCATGAACACTCTCCCTGTAGCATCAGTGCTTTGGCCTAGGAGAGCATAACTCAGAGTTTGTGGATTGCATCTGCTGCGTGGGAGGTATTCCAGCTTGTTTTCCACTGATAAATTTCCCAGAGTCCTGCAGTCTGACCAAGTGGCAAGTGCACGTGCTCATATGGTAGGTTGTAACTAAATAGATAACATCTTTGATCATGTGACAGGACAAGAGTTGGGACAAATTGCTCTTAACTCCCTCTGGATGAGGTCAGGTCACCAGCCCCATCCCAAAGTGTACTAGATCCACACCAGTTTATGGTTACCTTGCACTGAAGTGGCTCTGTTCTGTTTTGCTGTGCTGGTGATCAGAGTGGATACTAAAATCTCTTTCTTTGTTTCTACTACGGTTGTTACACTAGATAGCCTTTGCTATCTCGTTGAACAAAAACTGGAGTATTGTTCATCTTTCACTTTGAAAGGAAACATTCTGTTGCTGTTGTGACACAGTGCAACCAACCTAAAAGTTAGAAGTTCCCAGTGAGGTAGACTTTGAGCCTTCATGAGGATGACTAATAGCCTTCATCCAGCAACCACCACATGGGGTCCAGAGACGCTGCCCAAATTTTAGGATGCATGCTCAGAAGGGTGGGACAGTATGTTAAGAAGTTCTCGGAAATCTAATGCATATCTAACCAACTTCTTGGAAATATAATTAATTTGTATATATATGCCTATAAATGTGCAGTTGCTGCTTTCCTTGGTGGGCAGTGTTTAGTGGAACGATCTCCTATGGGCCAGTGCTGTATTAAAGGAATGCCTTCTTTACATAACTTGTTGGCACGTCAGGTTACTCTGTTGGGTTCTCGACATCAGCATGTTCTTCTCAAACTCTCCTTTTCCCATTCAACAATTAGAGTCACCCGTTTAGATGGGGGATATTCTTTTCATTTGCAGAAGTCTTTTCTGGATTCAGCTCAGTAATGAAGAAAAAACTTCTATTATTATTGCTCAGCTTTTAGTATTGAAAAGCTAAAGCAATGATGGCTAGAAGCCCAGTGGCAGAAAGGAGAAATTATATAGACACTTGCCCAGAGGGAAAGGAAAAAAGAGGGAAAGAATCTCTCACACTTGAGTAGGCACAGGCACATACACAAACATATTCCAGAGCTAGGAATGAAAACTAGGCTGTTTTGTTGGAAGATTTACTTAGTAACATAGGCAGTGTTTTTGAATGAATATAGAAAATGTGTTAGATGGCATCTGAGTTAATCATAAGATTTGACACAGTCCAAGAAAAGAAAGTGTTGCATGATAGTATATTACTGGTTTTGTGTTATTTCATGCTTGTGAAAATCAGAGCTTTTAGCCATTAAGTAAACGAGTGCTCCAGTTCTTCTGGTACACATTGCAAGTGCGGTCATTACATTTGGCAGAGTTTGAATCAGGCATGCTCGTTATAACTCCCTGAATCAGATGTTCCTCATTATGTTCACTCCTGTCTTTGTCATACTAACGCTCATAATGGCATGTGCAGCTTTTACAATGGCACGTGCAGGAGCTGACACTTACTAAGATGTCCTGTACCCCTCAACTCAGATTTGCCATACACTGATTTAATGATATCTCACTCCTCAAGCAGGGACCTGCAATTCAGCCTTTGTGCAAATCAGACCTGAAGAAAATGCACACCATAAACACTTATTTCAACATCTAGCACAGTTGCAAATGTCAGAAGTAGAAGGCAAACAAAAAGTAATGTCCAGTGAACCTCTGCTTACCACTGTGTGCCTTTGATTTTGGTGCCAAACTGAACTAAAAGGCATGTCAAACCTCGTTGCTGCGACCGTGATGGATGCAGGTGGAGGATTCTGCTCATCTCTTGCCAACATATTCCCTGAAGGCTTATCTTCCCTTCCTTGCTCCTGGTGTGGTTTTGTTCCTGTCATCTGCTGATAACAATTTTATGCAGCTGTACCAGGTCAGGGGACTGACTGTGAGTTTATTTTTAACCTGGATGTAGCCTTTGATGCATTTTGCCCTCTGGCCTTCCTAACAGTTCTGCTGCTGCACTTGAGAAGGGGAGATGAGAGCACAGTTTGCTTGAAACATCATTGGCACAAAAACTCTGGATTTGAGATAAGATGTGGCCATAATCAGATGCTTTAGTTTGATGCTGCTGACCGTTACTTTGCTTTGACCCAGAGCAGGTACAAAAATGCTAAATGCACCTTGAAACATTAAGTGAGTTTATTTCATTTCAGGAACTTAAAAGTAGTATTTGTATCTTTTTCGCTACGTACTTGAGATCAGAATACACGTTACTTTTTTTCAATAAATGTGAGTTTCATAGTGTCCTCAAGCCACCTTTGCATTTGAAAAAAATTATGCTGTCAGGTACATACTATCTTGGCTTTACATGGCTTTGTAGTCTTCGGTGAAGTGCTGGGAAACTTCCAGCTTCTTATTTTACCTATCAGTCTGTTACCTTCTTTGCCAGCTTGAGTGAATGAGAAGCTTTATTACCCTACTACATGGCACTGTTTTTCCCTAAAACACCATATCTGTAAAATTAGGTTTGCAGAATTTATTCGGTGCTATTTTTCTGAAAGATCAGGATGCATTTGAATTATATCTACTCAGTATCAGAAGTAAAGGTTTCCTGAAAACTGTTGTTCAGAAGAGTCCTTTGAAATACAGTGAAATGGGCATTGATTACTGTTATATTCATTTTGGTTTTGTTTTATGTAGTCCTGGATGAAAACAATCAGAACATCACAATCTGTGTGCCTGAATTTAGCCAAGGCCTGCATGGAGATGAAAACCTGGTTACAGGCCTGGGTACTACCATTCTCTTTGGCTGCATTTTATATTCTTGGTAAGTCTTGCCCTTTACATTTGCTGTAAATGCAGTGTTGTCTAACTGATAATGGCTTATAGCAGTCCTCAAGCAAAGTAATGGTGAGAATAGAAATGAGGTAGAAGGTTCCTATTCCCTTAATTTCAAAAATGCCCGACAGAATAATACAGCTTTTGAAAAAACTGTGTTTCATAAAACTGAACAGAACAATGCACATGTGAAGGTGGAGGGAAAAAGTTTACACCTGTCCATTAAGGTGGTCAGTCTCCAGGTGCTTTGATTCTGTGTTTACCGTCTTGTAGGAATAACTCTGTGCAGATACGTCTGTCTAAAAAAAGCTGCTTCATGTTTCTGTAATACCGTGGCAGAAGCTATCACTGTTCTTCTGGACCTTGTGGAGTAAAACAAATAAAGAAACGTGCTTGCATGGTTTAGGACTTCTTTTAAACAACTTGTGAACACAGGACTGCTATCAGCATCCGCCAGCAGTGTCTTGCTCTGAAATCTGTCCCTGCCCATAGTGTTGTGATGCTTACCTAACATTACTGCAGCTTGCATCTCTAAACTAAATTGTAGGTCAAGGGGAAGACAGTTGTTGATAATAAAAACGTAATTTATTACTGTTTTGACTGTGAGTTGCCAGGAAGCAGCACTGCCTGTCTGTTGCAGGTTTTTGAGCAGGTTTTGTCCAGAGTTTTATGTGCTGAAACTCTTATAATTCTGAAGTGAATGTGAGAGGCATTCTGAAGAAGTAGCGCAGCAAATCCTCTGCCATCAGATATGGACATTTGTCCATTTAATTCTAATATCAAGTACATGGATTTTGTCCGTAGATCTAGTTTGCATTGAAGCAGTGTTTTCCAGTGCATCAGAGGGTGTTTGGAGAGTTACTTGCCAGGTAGCCAACCTGATGGGGAAATACACTGTGAATGTGGGGCAGTAAGGGTTGTCAAAGGGGATCTCAAAGGGAGTTCTGACCTATTGCTTTCTAATGATGAGTGCATACAGAGCATTAGCACGCTTCTGTCTGTGGGTAGTGGGAAGTTCAACTTATGATCCTGAGAGGGGAAGGCTGGCTGGATAAGAAATACTTCTTATCAAAAGCATCTAGAATAGATTTCCCCCAAATGATTACAGTCATGCAGGAAAGTGATTTTTAGTAACTGGGATACAGACAAGCAGCTGGTAATCTGCTCTGAAAAGTGACTGCTGCCAGCAGCAGGCTTCTTTACTGGCAAAGCCTTTAGAGAAGGTTTTATGAATGCTGAGCCCAAGCAGGGCTGTGAAGTTAATATAAAAGCATTAGTTGTGCACAGGAGGAAATATCTTGTCTGAAATGCAAATTGGAGTGCTGAGCTGTTTGCTGCTGTCTGCAGGTGATGGATTCACCACCTTTCAGGGGTGACCTACTTTTAAGCTTGTGATTCATTCATAGCTGGCCTGTCAGGATGTCTGTCAGGCTGGTTTATACTTGTGCAGAAGAAACTTTTCACATGCCTAGCACTTGTGTTTCCTGTGGTGAAAAATCACCCTTTTAGGCTTATGCAGAAGGTTCTCACTCAGTCTTGTTTTGCTCTTAGTTTGACCTCAACAACACGTGCAAGCTCTGAGACATTGAGGGGAATATATGCAGCACCTGAAACCGAAGTGAGTTCCTGCTTCATCTGTACAAATTTCCTTGTGTGCTTTTCTTGTTGTTGTTTTCATTGCTAACTAATCGGTAATTGGGTAAAAAACAGAAGTGTTTGTATCACACATCCTAGTTACCTCTGGCTCTTGAATTGTGTGAATATTTGTCTGCTCCACCCCTTCTGCAGATCTTGGAGGTCCCTTGGCAGTGCCTTTAAATAGTGAAATAATTTGCTGCTCTTGCATTTTAGCAGTTTGCGTAGCATTGTGCAGACTTCCTGTAAATCTTCTACTCCTCACAGGCTTGTTTTCTCACTAAAAGAAAAAGTCTACTGGGCAGTAAGAAGCTAAAGACATAATTGAAAACTTTTAAATCTCATTGCCTTTGTTTTGCTCATGAACTTTGACTAAAAAAGGAAAAACAGAGGTGAAAAACTCAAAAGCATTTGCGAGAATCCATAAATGCAGCTGGTATTTGCAGCACCTGGACTTGAGAAAACAAAATGTGTTTATCGTTAGGAACATGTCAGGTGCTACAAAAGTTTCACTTTACCTCTGGAAAAGGCACATAAGCCATGACTTTGTAGAATCACAGTATGGCTTTGGGGCTGACATGTGCCCTGCTGCAGGAGGAGCACAAGCTGCTGGATGCAGCCCATTTACTGGGAGGACTCGGCTTTTGCACAGCAGCACTTGCCAGCGTGGTTATTTCTGCACCATTTGGTTTTAAAGAGCAGTACAAGAGCAACTGAATGTAAATGTAAAGAAATGACTGGCAGAGAGCAACTAATTGCACTGTGATTCTTTTGTCTGTGATAAAGGTCCTTTGTCTTCCCAACCATGGATATAAACATAGCTTTACAGTTGCTTGTGGTATACAGAAAGTCTTTCAGAGTCTGCTGAAGACAGTTGAGTGTTAGGAAGGGCTAGTTGTAAGTGAGCCAGCGTTGCTATTGGCATCACTGTATGTGTGCAGGGACTTAATTTCTGACAAATGCAACTCATTAAAATGTTTGAGGGAATGCAGGACCTTCTGCAGAATCTTAATACGGCCAAAGAGAAACTGAAGCTAAAGGCATCTTACAGCAATGGAAAGAGCCTGTTAATTTGTTGAGATACGGAATAAGAGTTTAAAGAAAACTCTGAACCAGTCCTCTAAAAAACAAGAATGAGCTCTTTGTCTTTTGATGATTTTATGTACCCAGCGAGTACATGTAATCACAAATATATAGAGTGAAAGCTGTAGTTTGTTTCCATTGGAAACTCTGGATGCTTAACGCACTCCAGAAGTTACATGCTATCTATAACAGACCAAACCAAAATTAAATCCTAGAGAAGAATTCTATCAGAAAAAAATAATGTAGGTGATGCGATATGTAGTACTGTGGTCTGATGCAAAAAGTGCACCTTGTTACCTAGCTTTGTATTTAATGTACTCTCCGCACCATTTTTCCGTTTACATTAACAACCAGCACTGGGAGTGTCTGACCCTTCAGCAGACAATTTCAGCTTTCCTTCTTCCATCTGTTAAAAAAATGTTATTTGCTGCGAAGCAGTGGAAACAACTTCCTGCTTGTAGTCTGGATCCATTTCAGCCAAATTTTTTAAAGACAAGTACATTTGCATTTCTGTTATTCCCAACCTCTGCAGCAGAGTTTTGCCAGTTCATTGTATCTTCATTTCAGTAGAGAATTAATTTAAAGAACACTTAGGTGTGAGTCAGGAGAGGTACGTGTCGTTCTGAGTCACTAATGTGCAACCATAGTTTCCCATAGTTTGCGCTGTAATGCTGCCAATGCTTGATCTTGGATTACATAAAATAGATTAATTCTTAAAGAATGATTTATTTGCTCCCAGCTCTTTCTGAGGTTTTTCCAAAGCTTAGAAACTGCTGTTGCGAACATTTTGGCAACTCCTTATTGGAATTTGTACTGGTTGGAAAACCAGATTTTTCTAAATTAGTGCCTGTAACTTGGACACAACAAGACCTTCTTCACCAGCTGTTCTGCTTCTTTGTGCCTGCACAGACTCTCACCGTTCCTGTTGTTTATTCCACAGGTAGCTCGTTGCTGCTTTTGCTGTGCGCTTGATGGAGATGGTAATTACATTTTCGCTGCAAAATTCACCTAGCCTAGATGCTTTTAGATCAAACAAAGAGGATTAAGGGCACAAACACTGAGAGTTTGTTGTATCCTTAGTTTGTAGCGTGTCAAACTGAAACAGCTGAAGTATTCAACATTAGACTAAGGAGGAAAGTAGCACATACATCAGTATTGTTTTGAAACTGCAGGCTGGTTAATAATTCCCTAACAAATGACTTGATAATGCAACGTACAAAGAGAAATCTCTGCTCTCTGCATGAACATGGGTGTGACTGACTGTAGGATTTTTGGCTCAGCAGGACTACAGGGATTCTGGTTCTGGAGGGAGTTCAGGAGGGGTGTGTTCTGTTTGCAGAACTGGTACATGAAGGGATATCGACCTGGACTTGCCAGGAGAATGTCCCACAAGTAGACCAGTGAAATAGCCCAAACACTCTCAAAAAATGGCAGTACCCACAGCCTGATGCAGGGCAGCCTTTCAGTGATTCTCACATTTATTTTTGCTGAATGCTTAGGCTGTGCCCTTAGAGCAAGAAAATGCTGTCTCCTGCTTTGCAGAATCACACTAGATGTTTTGCTCCATTTTTTATGAAACTAGCCACTATTTTCAGTTCTCACTAAATTTGCAAAATTTTTCTTGTTTCTTGTCTCTTACAGCTAATGATGAGGAGCATGTTGAAAAAAGAGGAGGCCAGACTGTGATTTATGATGAAAAGAAAGGCACAGTGTACAGCTATACCTTTTTCCACTTTGTCTTCTTCCTGGCTTCGCTCTACGTAATGATGACAGTAACTCATTGGTTCCAGTAAGTGCATTTCTGTTAAAGATGAGAAACTAATGTCTCTGTGCACTGAGAGGAAAGATCTGAGTGGCACTGACTGCCATTAGTGCATCTCTCCTCATGAAATAAGAAGCTGCAAGCGAGGGTACATGTATCCTGGGGTATTTTTCAGCAAGCCCTTGCTCTACAAATAACTGCCCTCCCCTCCTCTGTGGCTGTGCCAACCTAGTTGGAGTGTGTGACCCACCTGGAAAAACAGAGGCTACTACAATTCGCAATAAGAACAGTCAGTTTATTGCTTTTTCTTTTTCTCTCTCTTTAACAGCTATGAAAGTGCTCAGATTGAAAAATTCTTCACTGGAACCTGGTCCATCTTCTGGATTAAGATGGTCTCCTGTTGGTTTTGTGTCTTTCTCTATTTATGGACTCTTGTTGCTCCACTTTGTTGCCCAACCAGAGAGTTCTCAGTGTGAACGCTCAGAAGAACTTTCTGAGCATTTTACTTTTTTTTTTTTTCCCTGTTACAAATAAAGTTTGGTGGTTACTGTGCAGTGAGGATATGAGGATACACCCATTGCCTCATGATCATAATATACCAGATAGTAACTTTTTAGTTAGACTAAAATGATTGAAAACTTTTTTTTTAACCTCTTTTTAAATTCTCAACAAGTGTTGCCCAAGGGGATGGACCTATTCCAAAACTTTTTAAGACTGATGTGCATAGTGTATGCAACATGGTTGCTTCATTAACAGGAATAAGTGGAATGCTTTTAGAACTAACAATCTTTCTCTATCTTTATTGGCAAGAAAATTAAAAAAAAAAATGGTGCAGATATCAAATATTCACGAAGACACATCTTGTAGCAAACCACATTCCTTTTTTATACTCTTTTTAATTACCATGTCTTTTGCAACGGTAATGTGAACTGCTGTTTTGTACAGCCTGTAATTCTTCTAAGTAGTACCTGAATCACTTCTTGCAGAAACATACCTGAGTACTTCTGTAGAAATAGAGAACATACAAAACTTTCACTGCCAAAACGTCTAAACATTGTTTGAATATATTACCTAGATTGAGAAAGCAGTCTACCATTGAGAATATTTATCCTATTGTAACTTAAACAGGCGCCTGAATATTTTATGCAATTCATAACTGATCCAGCTATTGACAGAGGGGAGTTCCACACACAGAGATTCTTGAGCACTGAATTTCGATTAATTTTGCTTTGTCAGGTTAAGATTAGTAACTGCAGGCTTTTTTTTTACAAGGTTTTAAGAAATGGTACAATATTTATTCAAAATATTTTCTGC
Source organism: Callipepla californica brunnescens (assembly GCA_023055505.1). NCBI lineage: Eukaryota > Metazoa > Chordata > Aves > Galliformes > Odontophoridae > Callipepla > Callipepla californica. The sequence continues at coordinate 3,596,006 of JALIRH010000052.1, read as the reverse complement.
TGAGGAAATATTAATTAGAAGAGCACTGCCAGTTGCTGTTAACATTAAATGTGAAGTGCTCAGTTACTTCTCCACCCTGCTGTCTCAGTTTGTGTCTGAGGATCTCCCAGAGTCTTCAGTTCTGTTTCTGTTACTGATTTGGAAGTATACTGTTAGTCAGAAAAAGGACTGTAGTCATCATCCTTTTCTGCCTGTGTTGTTTGGAAGAATCCTTCCCCAATGCTATACTTGTATACTTCTCTGTTGGCATTAGTTTTGTTGTTGTAATGGGAGATAGCTGACATTAAGGGGAGTGGAACTTCCTTTGGAGTGCTCCTATTTACAACAGCGGGATAAGGAGTCATGAAGACTAAAGCAGAAAACACAAATGTGACAGCAGCTGCCATAGTACAAATGACTGACTTGATAATATGAAGCCCTACTATATATATATATATATAGTATGTATATATACTATATATATAGTATATATATACACTATAAATAGAGAGAGAGAAATATATATACATATATATATTTCTTCTAGTAAACAGTTTTGCATTTGGACAACAGCTCAAATGCTTCCAAGTGCTGAATAAGGTTGAACCTACTTAAACTTAGCAGTGGGAAAAACTTAAAACTGAAAGGTGCCCCCAAGGGTTTTTTCTTCTCTTTTTCTGAAGTGTGCAAGTTATAAACCAAAACAACCAGTTTAGCAGGCGTAGGGTGTTCTGTTTTCTTTATTTGAAAATAGGATCGAGCCTTAAGTGCTCACTCAATGCTTTCTACAAAATAAAAGCACAACACAGAGGCCAGTGAGGTGGCCAGAATATTTATATGCCTTATTTGTTCTGTTGCAATAACTGATAGCTAAGGCAAACTTGGTGAGTGATCCTAATATAATGCATCTCAGTTTTGCTCTTGTTTTGTTTGCGATTTTCAGCTGTCTTTTTGCTGCGGTATCCCAGGGCTCCTGTCCTGCTTGCAATTTGCTAGTGGTGTTATCTTCCCAAATCTTTACACTCTTACCTCAAGGAAAATCCACAGGCATGGATGTCCTGGAGATTGCCTGCCGCAGTGACTAGGAGTTTCAAAATACCTCCAGCATGAAGACTGAGGGAAGTAGGAATTTCTAATAGCTCCAGAGCTCTAAAAACTGGTGGCTAGTTTTTGTCATTCCTTTTGCTTCTGTTGGGAGATTCTTGTTTTGTTAAGAGCTCTGTTAGCAGGGGCCTTGTACGCTTGGCTGTGTTTCAGTCCAGCGCAGCAGATCCTTCTCCAGCAGAAAGGCATTTGTTATTGCACTTGCAAATAGGAAGCATTTAATTGCGCCATTTTTAAGAGCTTATGTACTGTGCAGTGACGAATATTGCCTCGCCTTACTAGTAGCAGCTATTCTGACACAAACAGTCCTTATCCAGAGCTTCAGCTATGAGCTGCAGCTGAAATAGTCCAGCCCTTCTGTCCTCCCTTGGCAAATGTGAATGCTGTCTAACAAGAGAGGTTTGTAAGAGTTGCTTCTGGTGTCAGTTATGTCATGGTATGAGAAAACAAACCTATTTTATTAAAGTTAGCAATGTTTTTAGCAGAACAGTATGGGCAAGAAGCTGTACTGAAACAGGCATGCAAGTATGACAGGTTGTAAGTCGAATGGCAGCTGTTCTCTGAATCTAGTGTAAGGGAACTCAGTCACAAATTTGGATGATCTTAATACATATTTTGGCCAAAAGGTGTTCTTACTTGCTTACAAAAATGCTTATTTTGTGTGGGTAGTATCTGCCTACATAAGGACTTGATGCACCTCCTCGTGCGCACTTTTTATAACTTCTATTTAGGGAAATAGTTTTTGCACAGAGGAAACAGGGTTGTAAGAGGAAACTCCACAACGAGGCCTGAGTCCATTCTTCTTAACACAGATTTGCCTTGCTGAGTTGCTCCTTCCCCCTCCCCTTTCCACCCGCTATTGACTTCACATGTCTGTGGGTGTACAAAGGGTGGAACGGGGCAGTGTCAGACTGTGCTGTTCTGTCTGCATCAGAGCAAGCTTTGGGGGAGAAAGACCCTGGAAATAATTTTGAAGACCTGCCTGTCCGTGCTGAGACCCCGGATCTGACTGTGGGTCTCCAGACCTTCCTAAGGAATTAGTAATCGCTGGAAGCCCGGTGGAAAAGCCTCAGTGAGGCACGACCTCCTGCTTGCCAGGCAAAGATTTCAACCTTTGCATTTGTTGTGAAATCTGTACTGTGAACTTTCCATACACAACTATTTAGTACAAATTCTGGGCTAGGGTATAAGATTCAAATGCCCAAATCATTGGTTGCAAACAGTTCACAGAGATGGGCTTTTAGAATCTTTTTAACAAGTGCCTTCAGACCTACTGCCATGAGGGCAGTGGCACTGGAACTGGAAAACCTAAACTGAGCCTGCAGCGTGGTGCTGCTGCCTTTACCACTGCATTCAAGACACACTGATGCCTGTGGTGCACGTGGGTGACCAAATAACCTGTGTTTGGCCAGCTGCTGGGTGTTACAGCACAGTGGAAGATGAACTGGGAAAGCTCACAGGTAGTCACAAAAGGCTGTTGCTTGCACTGTAAGCAGCTGGGCATCCTCTCACTGTGCCCAAAAGGGCTGTGGTGCTCCAGGCAGTGAGGAGTTCAGTGTCCCTCCTGCTCCAATGCTTGCTGTGTGCCATGGCTGTTCTTTGAATTTGTTCCCAGACGTAAGACAGCGTTGCAGTATTTCTGGTTCCTGCTATATTTGAGCTGTGTGAAGTGAGGAAGCTGCTGTTTTAAAGACAGGAAGACTGGAGGCTGTGCTGCGTTTCCTCTAGTTAAACTTCAGTTTGAGCTAGTGCCATTGTTCGGGGGTCTCTAAGAGGAATGGTCTGTGTTGGCCAAAGTTAGCTCTCCTAGCAAAATGAAGTAGTACATCGGCATTTTCTTACTTGTTAAAATTGCCACCAGAAGAAGGATTGCTTGGAACCTCGTTGCTGCACCGCTGCCTGCAACTGGAGCCATTTTTCTTGTGAATGCAACCAAGAGCTGAAACAATGATGACTGATTCTTATTTGGGGATAAAACCAGTGGGATGGACGCAGAGAGCAAGTCTGTGAATCCAAATACTGGAACAGCAAATGAGACCACAAAACCTTACGAAGAACATACGGAAAGCAGATGGACGTGTGCTGCTCACCACCTCCTCCTCCAAGCGCGCAGGCTGCCCTTGCAGCAGGATGCTGAGTAAGGAACTTCACTGTGCTCACAAATCACTGATGCGTTTCTGATGCTTCTGGCTTCGTACTTCAAGCATTTCCACGACGGTCGTACTTGCCCTGCTACTCTGATAAATCCTAGCTGGCTTTGGGCCACTTCTGTGTGAAACGGGTAATTCGGTGTTGCTAATGCACGCGTAGTCCAGAGGGAGGGCTTATCCCTCGCAGAATCATAAACACTGCATGTCTATTTATTTATTTATTTATTTAGCTTTTTAGCACCTTTTTTACAAGCCTTGAAGCGCTTTGACTTTGTAAGCTATGCACATGTAACAGCTTCACCAGCCACTTGTGCAGCCATTTCGGGCCAGAGCATGTCTGTGGTCGAGCAGCCATTGCACTCGAAGAGAGAGAAAGGAATTAAAGAAATCTGATTCCTAACAATAACAATTCTCTGATTTTAAAGGGATATTTAGGAACTCAAGATACCGCTCCTTGAAAACTTCATCAAGCAGCCTGCAGTGTCATGGGGATCTCTGAACAAACTGGTGACAAAATAATCCACTGTCGGGCTGTAAAGCATGCTGTGAACAGTTCATGCTACGCACTGTTAAGCTTTTCTCTTAAATGCATTGGTGATGCAAAAAATGGCAAGATTGTACATATGTGGCTAAATGAGCAAGATTATTTGCAGCTAAAATTTTCTTCTCTCTCTGTGGGCTTTAGAAGCAGCGTGTTCTCTGTGCAAGCTGTATCCTCTTCTCATTTTGCTTGCCTTTTTCACCTTGAGTTAGTTTTCTGAAGGCATCGCAAACCTGCATAGCTCCCATCCTGCTGCCTGCCATGGTCCTAGAAACTGACAGACTTCTCTGCCAGGTCCTGTTGATTCCTGCCTTTCTGCAAGAGCTGTGCTGCAGTGCTGAAGCGAAGCTGAAGATCGTTGCTTTGCGTATGGATCAGCTTTCCTGCATGGAAAATGCATCTTTGTTTTCTTGAGGTGTCCTGCAAGTTCTTGTGGGAGGAAAACACATTATCAGCACAGTGAAACTTTACTTTGTGTTTTCACTTTTGTAAACAGTAATTTGAACTCAGTATTTCATATGACTGCACAAGGGGATGCCAGGGGTCAATTGCTTGGAAAGCTTTGGTTCTTTGTACTCCTAACAGGATACGTAGCCTGGGGACGGCTGCAGCTGCATTTCCATCATCCTGGGGCAGAAGGTGTGGTGCTGGGAGGGGATGCATGCGTGTGGCACCGTGCCTGGTGCAGCCACCATGGGCTGTGCATCAGGAGGTTGCCAGGTCACAGTGGCAGCCTGCTGGTGCCAGGGGAAACTCTGTAGGTTTCAAGGAGGTCACAGATCCATTTGTCCGGTTTTGTTTTTCCCAGTACTGCTGTGGGATCATTCCACGTCTGTTTAGTAATACTTCTTAAAAATGTCAGATTTCTTTTCAAATGCAAACCACGTTGAGTTCCCCCATTCGCCGTCCTCTCGTAGCTCCCACTGCTGCAGCACACCCACGTGCATGGACTTCAGAGGGGCTCCAGCTGAGCTCCAGTCAGAGCTGTGGGCGCAGCACTCGGGCTGTGTTTTTGCCAAAGAAGTCTCAGTCCGAAGCCAAGGAAAATTTTGGAAAGCTATGGGAAAATAATGTTCTGTTACGCATGCCTTAGCTTTATTTTTCCTCTTACTGATACTTGCCCAGGTGCTTAGGTGTCATTGGACATCCGTGCAGTCTTAAAGCAGGGAAAACTGATGTTCAGAGAAAAATGCTCAACTTGTCATATACAAGCTGAGAAAATACAAGGAACATATGGTTCGTTGTGTGCTTTTTATCGACCAGAAATGAATGGTGTTCAGTCTCGTGTATGCCGTGTTTGAGAACTGGATGCAAACTAGGCAAAACGTAAACGCTTTTTCTTAATGGTGATGGGGTTTTATTTAGTCCTTTTCTTACTTACTCAAGGGAACTTTTCAGCGTGTTTGTGTGGTGTAGTTTAGTTTAGTTTTATTAGTCTATAGCCCAGTGAAGTGGAGGCTTGCTAGTTTTATTTAACTTTTTTTTTTGTTTGTTTTTTTGTTTTGTGACCATTGTGATCTATAGTAACAGTAACACTTTGACTTTTTGGGATTGGTAAAGGCTTCAGAATTCTAAGAACTTATTCACTGTAAAATAGCTTTGTCTTTTTAAAGCATGTCAGTGTTTTTTATGGACACTTCCTTTTGTATACTGAGTGAATGTATTGTTATAGATTTGATGTTTAATGGACCAATAAATTTTTTTCTTACATATGAAGTTGTTTGTGTTATATAAAAGTTGAAAAGTCCTGGTGTAGGGAACCTGCTTTGGCAGGGGGCTTGGACTTAATGATCGCTCGAGGTCCCTTCCAACCCCTATGATTGATTCTATAATCCTATGATTCTATGAAAGTCAATTCAGGAAAAATTTGACATGTATTAAGATATGAAATAAGCAGCTGCTCAGCTAGCAGAAGTAAATTGGTTGCTTTTTTTTCCCCCCCCACTACATATGGATGTTGTTTGTTTAACAGAAAAAAAATGTCACTGTCACACATGGAATTATACACTTCATTCATAAGAGAGAAGCAGCAACGTATCGATGTAAAATAGTGATTTAACACAGCTTAATTGTGAGTAAGACAGCAGCTTAACAAGATGCAAGACAATGAGGTGCCCTTGATTATTTACTGCATAGAAAATACTGTAAACCACCCTCATCCAGCTGAGCCATGAGGCTCAGAGAGGATGCCTTTGTTTTCTAAATTTGAACCACAGAGGTATGGAGCTGAGGTGCAGCCGGGCCCATTCTTCATCCCTCTCTTGGTCAGTGGTTTATGTCTGAGGTATCTTATCTGCACAGTCAGATACAATAAGATACAATCTTAACAAAGCTCCTGCAGCTTAACAAACTATCAGTCACTTTCTGAGGATCCGTACGGACAAGGTGTCTTGACGTGACATCTAAGGGAGCTATCTCTGCACAGGTGTAACCTGTTGAGGTGTCCATACTCAAAGGGAGATCCTGCCTGCAGCCCACTGCCATATAGGTGAGCTCCAGGGGCTGCAGGCTGCTTGTTACCTGTGGGGTAAGAGAGACGGCTGACTCCGCCTTCATTGTGTGCCAGCCCTGCCTTGAAGGTCCATGCTCCACTGGTAGCAGTTGAGCAGGATCTCCAGCTTATGGTGCAAGGTAGGCCTTGGCTATGGCCCTGTTACCCGAATCCCCAGAATCCAGGAATGTAGCCACTATGTTTGCATCTTGGGTGACCTGCTTAAGTTAGTGATTATAGCCTGAGCAGCAGCATGGCAAAAATATATATAAATTCAGGTGTAGGGCTGCACACTGTCACGCCTGCTTACAGGACAGGACAGGACTTCTCCACATGCGCTGTTGCATGGGTCTGGTCACACAGGTGGTAGAGCTGTGGGGGCTGAGGCCAGGAGCAGGCCCGTGTGTGATGGCTGCCGATCCCTGTGCAGCTCTGGTGCCAGGCCACAGGCTGTGGGCAATGAGCAAGGCACGGGATGGGGCTGCAGCTCTGCTGGGCTGGGCCAAGAGCCCAGCTGCCTCCACACAGCTGCGTGCCTGGCTGGCAGGATGCTGTTGTCTTCAGGTGATTCCCCTCAGGAGGTGGCCCTTAGTTTGAAGCAGGTTCATGGCGCCCATAGCCCTTGATTGGGAGTTAACCTCTAGTGCAGCATGAGGCAGCAGCCCCAGCACTCCTGAGTACTCGCAGCTGCTGCTCCACTGGTGCAGGGGAGGTGAGGGAGATGGACACACCTGGCTTGAGAGATGTGGGATTGCAGGGACTCTGTTGGCCAATGGCCACTGCTCAGCAGTCTGGAAAGCAGTGCTGGTGGGCAGCTGCTTGCACACCAGGTCTGATGGATGCGTGGGGGGGGCAGCAGGGTTTCCCAGTGCCTGAGCACGACCTTGCAGCACACCTCTGTCCACAACAGGTAACTTCACAGTTGCTGAATTTGTGGGTTACAGGGTGTCAGCTCCAGCATCCCATAGCCAGGTCTGCCAGCACTGTGGCCCACAGCTGAGCAAGATGCAGACTTCAGCCCAGGGCCTTTGTTCAGGTACCTCCAGCAGCCCCAGAGCCAGACCCTGCCTCACTCCCACCCCCCTGTGAACGGGGGACAGCAGGGAGACCTCTGCTATGGCATGGGCATTGCGGCCAGTGACACCAAGAGGCAGCAGAGCCTCGTGCCATCCCCGTGCAACCCTACCCATGTTGCCCTCCTGGCCGACACCTCTTTTTTCATTCTTCAGGCCAAAGCACTGCTTGTTCATGTCCTTGTGAAAAGCAAGGGCTCTGTAGCCTGCAATGTTCTCCGCCGCAGCTGTCCCAGGAGCAGGTACCGCCTTCATATTGGAAAAGGGTGGAGCAGAAACACACCCAGTATCCAACCCTACTAAGTTAGAGTGCACTGAGACATTTTGATTTTTGGCTTTTGTTTCCCATTCCTTTCCTAATAGTTATTTTTCCTTATAGTTGTTAACCCTGAATTCAATGGTTGTTTAGTTGTTTTTTTACTTAAATAAATGAAAATTAAAAAATACTGTTGAGAGAGCTCAGCTCTGTCTGGGGTCAGCAAATCCAAACCTGGCTTCAGATACGTGAGAAAGGATTACTTTCTACAAATTCTTCACATCTTTCTCTTTAAATCATGTGCAAGTCACGCACTGTGATGAGATCTGACTACACCTCCCTGCAGGCAGCATTTTTTGTTTTTACAGGCTATAAGTGTACTCGTAATGTTCCGGAAGCAGGAACATAGGAAAGTCTGAAAGAGTTCTTGGAGGAGATGTGCCAAAGGTAACTGGGGCTCCAGCAGAGTTAATGTGCTTCAGAGGTGATGGAACAGCTTCTGACCTGTGTGTAAGCAGGACTGGAGAGGATACAGAGAAGCATCTGATTTCAGCAGCACCTCTCTCTTCAATTTCAGGCTTTGACACAGAGCAGAGATGAAGTTAGACAGAATCACCCTTTCTCACTGACACTGTTTAATACTGAATCCAAAATGGCAACAGAATCAAACAGTTCCTGAGAACTGCATAAGTATCATTACATTACACACCACTCCCTAAGTCTTAGGGCAAATCTGAAAACAAATGAAGCCTCGGAATGTTTTTGTCTCCTTTTTATTTTCACTTTTATACAAAAAGAGTCTGACATAATCACATCAATAAGAACAAGCTGCAGTGTGCACTCTTACAACAATCATATAAGGATTTAAAATACATTGTTATTGCAAACAATAAAGCAATACTAGTTTGCTTTTACTTCTTAAATATCCCCAACGCCAAATTGCTGAGCTTGAAATTCTTGAAAGTCCTCTGGGATGGTGTCTGAAAGCAGGAAAATAAAGGGAAGATCAGTCTCCTTCTGACAAAAAAGAACTTACAGTAATGAATTCCTCAGCTGTATCTTTTTCTGCAACAAGCCCAAACTTTTGTTTACATATTAAGAATGATCTGGGTCTGCTCTCAGTTTTAGTGTATGCCACTGAAAAGCGGAGAGGCTCACAGGATAGTGCACGCTGCAGTGTCAGCGCAACTGGAACTCTACCAACCTTCAGATGGATTTAATTTTCACACATACACAAAATAAACAGTGGACTATACCGCTACATTTGTGATTCAAAAAACTGTCAGAAAGGTGAAAAAAATGGGTGCCTTGCTTTGTACCCCAGACGCATGCATAGTACCAGCTGCTCTGTTTCTCAGAGATCCCAGTTCTACTTTACCATTATGGCTTTTCATACCACAAGAAGAAACGTTAATATAAGGACCAGCAGAAAAAGGAAAAAAAAAAAGCTTCATAACTGGCAAAAGTTGAGATGGGTCAGTGTTGTAAAAGCAGCTGCAGTTTCAGCTGACATTGAGTTTGTAGGGTCCCTTTGCCAGATGCCAAAATGTGTCACCCAGGCAGGCACAGTGCCAATGGGAGAGCTGAAGCAGCAGCCTAGCAGAGAGTTCAGCAGTGAAGCTGAACTATTTGAACCCTACTTTGATCCGATTCTTCCCACCCCGATGTAGGGCAGGCATCTCTCAACTCAGGAAAGGAAATAAATCAACAAACCATATTTAGGAAAAAAAAGAGAAATATTCTGCTTTATGCATCTGTTGGTTTGATAACTTCTTTTCCTAGCACTGAGAATAATACTTAAGATTTTCCACAAATGTAAGATCTTAACTAAAAAAAATGAAAGGGTTGCTGGAAGCTCCACAGAATTCTTTGCATGGACTTCACTGAATCACTGCAGTGCCTGCAGCAAAGCTGCTGCCTTCTCACTGCCAGGAAAAGCATGTGCAACTTCAGTGGGAGCTTTGAAGTATGCTTTCTGGGAAAGCACATACTGTTTGAGACTCTTATCAAGTAATCCTTAATCGTTAGCACCTGCTTAACTATCACTCACAATCACCAGCCCGTGAATCCAAGTGCTCAGGAACCAAGGTCTGTCACCAGAACAAGCAGCAGAGCTGGGGGATTGTCTGTGCAGCAGCTGTGTCCAACACAGACCCGGTTTTGGCTTCCTAGATCCACTGTAAGTGAAAAAACTATGCCAGCTTGGCTGGTAACTTATTTTCTTATGGCTGCCTTGGTCAGGCAAGGGATGATGCTGAGACAAGGGTCAGCCCCTGCTACCTCCACCTGAAGCTAGGTCAACTGCCGATGGGGCAGGAATAGCCCAAGGTGACCAGCTTCTGTGTGAGAGAACAAGATTTTGGATTTCAGTAAGGTGGGAGATCAGGATAGAGCTTATGATTTTACCCCACGTGGAGAGATAGCATGCTCCCACAGTCTGAGAAGGACTCCACTCTCACAGGCATCTTGTCCACTCACAGAAAGGAGCAACCAGCAGTACACAAATTATTGCATCAGATCTCCAGATCGGCTTCACCTTGTTTCCAGAGCTTGAGGCAGCCTGTATGCACGATGACCTCAGTATGTTTGCTCGTACAACTCTCATGGTTGGCTGGTTTTAAATAACATTTCTAATTCTCTGATGACAGCTATACTACTTAGTTAGCACAATCTCTGCAGCACGGCAACTGCTCTGGGAGGAGCAGTTGTGGGGTGTTAGTTCTTGTCTGGCTGGGCTGCAGTGCCTTACTGGTGTCAGGGGAGGCATTTCACAGCTGTAAAAAACTTGTAAATGAAAATCAAAGAGAAAGATGGAAGATGGCTTAATTCAAAAGCAGGATTAAAGCTCTGTCTGATCACTTGCTAAACATTAGCAAAAAAGAGAAACATTACCATTACAGCGATATTTCAGGTTGGACCAGATAATGTTTTCCTGAGAGAAGCAGAAAACTCCAAGCCGTCCTCCGCGCATCGTGGTATCTATAGTTACACCAGAGTCTGCAACAAGGTCAGAGCCTTCATAAAATCTAGCCCTTAATGAAAGCAAAGAGAAGCTGTGTTAGGTCTTTTCTAAAGCTGTGGCACTTATAAAAGTAGTTTCATTTATCCATATTGATTCCAGTCTTCTGCCCACAGCCAGACTAGGGGAGAAAAAGCAGTTAAGACATAGCTCCTTTGTGGTAACTGGAGCAATGCTGCACTCAGGAAAGAGCTCAGCAAAGAGGAGGCTTTCTGTGTTTGGTGGCTGCTGCTTTATCCCGCCCTTAGTCCTGTATCAGGCCACAGTTGGTAACTACAGGAGAACGGGAGAATCAGGTTAGGCCAGCAGAGGAACGCCAGATGGATTTTGTCTCATGCAGGATGAATTCAAGCTGAACTTTTTTTTTTTTTTTTTAAACAGGCAAAGTTTCAAACACTCTGCATGGAATCTTAAAGCTGCTTCCGTGACTGTTGGACTTCTTTAAAAATGTTTAGATGATTCATTCCAAGAACAGTTTTGATGATTTGGCACTTTCTTGTTACAAAAACTGTCAGCAAATTCCCAAATAACTCTGCACCCTGCCAGATTTCCAAGCACATGCCCTGTCCTGCGGGTCTGAGCAAGACCACACTGCAGCCAGCTGAGCTATCACAGTGCTGGCTGTACTACATCCTCAGCCTCCAGGTACCAGCAAACAGCTCAGGGGGTGATGAACCTGATGTTCCCGCTTTGGGCAAGGATACTTCTGTGTCAGGAGCCAGTGTGACATGCAAGAAAACAGCAGGTGGTGAAGGGAAAGAAAATTCCTATGTCTTTTCATAAAATAAGAAAATAAACAATTCCCGTTATGCTTGAGTTAACTTCCTGATGTGCTGAGGCAGCTCAGAAGTGTCTGTACAACGAGCAGAGCCTGCTGCTTGCTGCTCACTGGAGCGCCTTTTTCCTCGATGTCCTTGTAGCCTCGGAAGATCTCTGTAAGACACATTAAGGTCTGAGGACCTAAACGGACCACAGCCAAACGAGGGCAGTGCTGGCAGAGGTTCGCCTTAGGCCTGCCTGCCTTTGATTTGAAGGATTTTGTGATACCGACATCTTTCCCCAACTGCAGCTCAATTAGGCTGGCTAGGGAGACTGCAACCACAGGCAGGCAACTGCTTGGGAAGCAGTTTTATGCACAGCTTGGTCTCAAGGAAAACCAAAAATCTATTCACTGCCACCCAGTGGCTAGGACACTGTCACTGACAACACCAACATTCTGCACTGCAGCTAAAGTCAGACACACTCATTCCACTGATGTGCACCAGTGGTTTATTGAAGAACAATTAACTTCCATGTTTATTCTATCACAAGTTTGCAAAATCTGTGCTGAGAATGCTACAGATGTTTTTTTGCTGTTCTTTTTTATTTCAGAATCAAACCCTTCTGAATGATAATCTGTTTCTAAATAACTTTCTTTCCTAAATTAAAAAAAAAAAGATTTGTTTGGATGTAGTTATCCTTATCAACAAATAAACTTTCTGAACACGTCCTATGTGACCTCAAATAATCATGAGGATTACTAATCAGAGGACCACAGCCATGAAATGGACAACTTTGATTACATATTCTGTGATAACAGCAGTAAATAAACTACTACAATTACAATTCCAGCTAAAAGATCAAAATTAAGACATTCTGAGATGTCTTTTGAGGAAACAAGGTATCACAGCCATTAAACGGTTTGGTAGCACAGGGCAGTTAAAACAAAGATGGTAGAAGACATCATTTCAAAACACTTAGCGTGCAATTTTTCCGTCCTAGGAAAAGAACTGCAGGTGGAAATTCACAATTCTAACCTCTTAACAGCTTCCTGACTGCAAAGCACAGATGTACCACAGACTTTCTGATCATTTAAAAAGTCTTGAGAAACAACAGCTTAGGTAGACATGTGCCTATACTCACCTTATCTACTCTTCACTCTTACCTGATATATCCAATCTGGGGTCTGTGCTGCAAGAACCAGCGGTAGGAGACTTTGTCTTTCCACCCTACATTTCGAGGGTCCTTCCACAGCAGCCTGACCTGGTCACTGGTGTCCCCCGTGTGCCAGAGGGAGTTGCGCAGGTGCTCACCAGGGCCTGTCTTCGATTTCACAGCCTGAAGAAAAATATTTTTCAAGCACTGACAAACAGAAATGTAATTACCAGCAGCTCTAAGTCTCTTGTATTGGAGAGGAATGCAGAAGCACCCTCTTTCCCACTCACAGCCCTGTAACTTCTTCTATAATGCAGCCACTGCTTGCACAGAAAAATAATCGAGTAGCCAGGAACAAGGATAAGCAGGCAATGTGACAACCAGAGCAGGGACTACATGCTCCAGCCGATGAAGGTAGGACTGACAATGAAAATCGTGATGAAACTGTGCTGATTAAGAGGAATGAGTCTGACAACAGTTTTGGTACCTAATGCAGGGAAAGAAAAGCAGCTGTGCAGCACTGCCAACACACAGCACGATAACTTGTCCACAGGCAGAAGGGCCAATGTCTGGCATGAAGGCTTAGCCCACAGCCAGGCTACAGTGGTATGAGGAGGCACGAACATACCTTCAGCTGAATGCCAGGTTCTGCAACAGCTCTGAAGGGAGTTGCCTGCCAGTATGTCTGTTCAGTCTGTTTCCACATTACCACATAAAAGCTAGAGCTGTCTTGATAGCCAAAAATAAAACCAGCGTAGTCATCATCTGTCACTGTGTTCACGTGAAAAGTGCCCTCGAAGTCAACACCGTTAAAAGCTGTGTAACCTAAGGAGATACTAGGTTAAAATCAAGTCTGCAGAAGAAGCCTTGGCTTGCAACTTGATTTGCTGCCATAGAACTTGAATATCAGAAGAGGGCACATACCAACAGCAAGGCCAGGATCGCTGTTCATAGTCTGCACAATTTCCATGCCCTGTAAGATTTAATTCCGGGTGGTTAGTGCACATAACAAGCCAGGTTGGCTACGCATGGCAGCCTCTTCTGGCCTCCTGCCACCACCCCCCTCCATGCCTTTCCTCCCCGTGTTACAGACACGTTAAGAGCACATCTGTAGCTCTGAATTAAAAAGGAAGCTGTAATCAAATCTTCATGTTTCACCTGCTTGCATGCAGAGTTGGGAATGACTTTTCTTTCTCTGCAGAACTGGACTTATTGGTATTCTTTCCCTCCCTGTCCCAGTTTCTCTGAAATCACTGAATCTGGCCAGGATTGGAGATGAGACAGGAAAAAAAACAAAAACAAAAAAAAAAAAAGGGAGATGAGGGCAATTGCAGTGCCTCACTCACAGAATTTGATCAGTGTTTGGGATTCAACTGACTGCCAGGACTAGGCTGAGGAAGGTTTCTTGTACATTTCAGCTGGTTTGACAGAGATATTGACAATGGGAGTGAAATGCCCATTCCTTGTGACTGTGAAAACATTTGCTGCCTGAAACCTAAATCATGTTAGTAGAAATAATATTTACTGGACCTCATGTAAGAGCAGATGCTCTGCTATACAGCAAGTCAGACTTTCAAACTCTAGAAAGGACTTTTGAAATTTTATCACGTCATCAGAGTGACACAAGTCCTGCATTTGACTCCTTGGTAGCAGTGAAACACATCCAGAACTAGCCAATCAGCCTGCAGTTATTTTAATTCATTACAGAATCACAGAACTGTAGGGGTTTGAAGGGATCTCTCGAGGTCATCTAGTCCAGTCCCCTTCTAAAGATTCCCTAGAGGAAGCAAGTAGCATCAAGCTTCAGGTTATCATGCACTGAGGGAAAACTCTTCCACTGTTTGCCTGTATGAGAGTCAACAAAACAGCATCTTCCACTTCTCATCCCTTTGTAAGAGGCCTGGTGAGTACAGAGCTTTTCAAATGCTCCTTCTCAGACAGAAGAAAAAACAGACATTTTTACCTGGTTCAGAACCACCCAGTTGGGGTCAATCTGTGCATCTCCCTCTGGGTCCAGCACCACTGTCTGATAGGCCCTGAAGTCTGTCAGGGTGATCTCTGCATTCTCAGGGCAGACATCGATCCGATCAATTACTGTATCCTGGTCAAAATCTGACTCGCAGACATCCCCAACTCCATCACCTGAACATATCAGAGAAATGAGAGTCAACTTATGGCGCAGTAAGTAATCGCACTGACATAGCTGCTAAATCTGGGTATCCAAGGAACAGGCAGAGTTTCTGTCCTGACAGCTACAATGCCTGGAGGTGGGACACAAGGAGCACTGCCTTGGCCCAAAGGCCTCTGCATGCATGTAACAATTGTGTCGAGTCTCAGTCAGCATATGCACTGGGGAAGGATGTGGCATGCAAGCACCAAAACCAGGCCTGAAGGCCTGACTTACCGTTATCATCTTCCTGCCCTGGGTTGGGGACCAGCCTGCAGTTGTCAGGGCCTGGTGGCAAGAGGTCAGGAATGCCATCGTTATCATCATCCTCATCACACTCATCACCCAGCCCATCTTTATCTGTGTCCAGCTGGGAGCTGTTGATAATGGTGGGGCAGTTGTCTGTGCTATCCTGGTGGCCATCACCATCACTACAAACACAGAGCCAAGAAGAAAAAGAGGCATCAGTTCCTCCCTTTACATGGGGAGAACACCAGTGCCTGAACAGGATGTCCATGAGAGGCCCCACAGGAGCTGAGAAACTGAAAAGGAGAGGCACCATGACCTGGTATCACTGGGGTGGTTGGGCAGCAAGTTGACAAGAAAGCCATACAATGAGATGGCAGAAGATGTAGGGTTAGGCCTAAAGCTATAGAAATACCTAGATAAGGAAATAAAAGGAAGCCTTACAGGGAGTGGGAAGAGGTACAACAGCCCATAATCTCATGTGACATTTACTCCTAACAAATGTGTGCTTCTAACTGCGGTGTCACCAATCAAAAGTCACAAAGGGGTCACAGCAACGGATCAACATCAAGCATCCCCGTCATACACACGTGTTCAGAGCTCATGAATCCTTGAATGCGAGTGTGAAAGATTTAGGGGAGAATCTGCACGAGCACCAGAAATCAAATTTGTTTAAAAATAAGCAACAGTTTCAACCTCCCGCATGCTGACTTTCATTATATTACTTTTCCCCAGGAAGCCATGCAGCAAGGAGAGGTGGTCTGCAGCTCCCACATGCCACCCCCAACTCATGGGGTTTCACTTCTTGTTTTCAACAGATTTTTTTTTTTTAAACTCAAGAAACATGACAATTGTTATGTTTCTAGTTTTGTGGGTTCACCAATCTGAGGAGATTTTGCTCCTCAGAAGTGCTGCAGGTTAGTTTACTTTAGATCTGTGCCAAGAGCTCCAGCACTGTCCTAAAGTCAGACATGTTTTATACATACATCAAAATCAAAACAGTTTTTGGAATGTGTGGATGTTTCCCTCCAGTAACTTCTTGCAAGCACAGCAGCACTACAGTTTACAGGTATTCCCACCTGTTCTTTCGTGATAAAAGTGGGGCTTAAATTTCAGGTAAGATCAATCAACGCCTGCAAGTTCTCAGGGTGAAATGAAGTGAGGTCTGTACACATTTATCTATTTACTGCAAAGTTAACCTCAGGGCTATGTGGTCTAACAGGAGATGCTTCCTATACATTAGTTGGGTTTCCGGATAAAAACAAAACATGCTTTTTTGAAAACAAGAAATAAACAAGGCCTGTCTGCACAGAACAGTTCCCAGTGAGCTACTACTCCAAGACTGGGAATGCTCCTTGCAGAGGTGGGAAAGTGGGCTCCCCTGCACTTGCCACCCTGAACCCACCAACAGCCACAGGGTGAGAACTTGCAGATTGGCTGTGCCAGTTCTGAAATGAGCACTTCCCTGCCATTCCCAGAGTGTGCTGTGAGAACGTGCTTCCAGCCAGGCAGAAGGCAGCTTGTCACAGGACATGCTCACCTGAACACGAAGCTTGCAGATGAACCTTGCCACTCTTGCTATGCTAACACAAAGTACGCATGAACATGGGGCTGGGGGTAAAGGGCTCCATTACTGTACTGCCATAGGAAAGTGAACAACAAGGCTAATGAATCACAACATTGTTTTGTTGTTTTTTTTTTTCTTTTTTTTTTTAATTATGCTCTTTTGAGCAGGTACTGAAATTAAATCCAGCCTAACATGCAAGATAACATCTCTGCAAGAACCACTACCACCCTTTGGCTCAAGGCTAGCCTCTTCCACTTCCCTTCTGTTGCTATTAACCACAACACAGCATACCTGTCCTGATTGGTGTCACAGGAATCTCCAACCAGGTCATTGTCAACATCTGACTGCAAAACAAAACAGAGGTAGTTCCTGCGTCAGCTGCTGAGAGCATCTACTAAAACAGCAGTATTAAAATAAAACATATGTAAATCAAATGCAATTAAAATAAAAGCATGGAAAAACATTTGTTTTGTAAAACCTACTTCCTTCTTTCTATCATACATATAACCAAGAAGTCCATTTTAATACAGAAAAAAACAGAATGATGAATAAGCAGGTTTAAATTAGATTGTAGTACAGTAGCTTAAGAGAAGTCATGCACATAAGACTGCTCAGTTTATAGACATACATAGCATACATTTTTAACTGAGGGCCATTTCTTAAGTAGCTTCAGAAATCTATCATATTTCTCTAAAGTTTCTGGTACTTGTTAGTTACAAAGGGCTTAATCAGAAGTTAAATCAAAAGCGTCACTGACTTCTTACCTACAGGCACTGGAAGTTTATCTAAGTAAGGACATCCGGAATTGGTTCTCATGAAAGACATACTGACTGTAAATCACACCACTGCGTGGAGTCTGGCAGTGAACTCTGTCAGACTGGAGCATGACTGGAAGACACTGGTGATAGTGGTAGGAAAGAGATGCTAACAGCATCTAAAGATACAAGAATATACCTGGTGGCTTCCCATTTTTATGCTAGTTGCATTTGAATCTCTGCAAAACCTTCCTGAATGCCAACTATCAAAAGACAAACACTGTCTGCATGGGCTGCTTCATTCTCTTACGTATTTCTGGATCTCAGCAGTCTTTCTCCTTAAATGTGAATGTTTATTCCTCCTGCCTGCTAACCTGGTTAGGATTGCTCACTGTAGGGCAGCTGTCACAGGCGTCACCAACACCATCATTATCCTTGTCATCCTGGTCTTGGTTTGGGATCCTCTGACAATTATCTAACAGGTTCTTAATCCCTAGCAAAAAGGGAACAGGATGTTAGTTTAAAAGAACAAAACCATCATCAAGAATAGTAAAGACACTATTCCTTTTCAGTAACTGCTTAACCTTGCAATGAAATGACAAATCTGCACAGCAAATCTTTCTTGTATGCGTATCCATTCATTTAATCACTGTTAGAAACATCTTGCTGAAGAACAGTTTTCAGTCCAATCACGCATCCCTCATTAGCTATACTCACTTCATTCTGTCTTATTCTCTGTGTCACATTACACAGATTTACACTGTGTTACAAAGTGTTTGCTGCCTCAGATAGAGGCTAAAAGACAAACTAATGTAAAAATAAAATTACTTAAAGCAGAGGTTTCAAGAAAAAAGGCAAAATGTTACATGACAAAAGCTGTTGGCAGAGAGTCTGTAATGCATATGAGTTTCTGGGAAAATTTCAAGAATATCAGGAAAAGTTGTGAGTGAAGAGTTACCAACCGTCTCCATCCATGTCATCATCACAAGCATCTCCTTTCCCATCACCATCTGTGTCCCTCTGGTCATTATTCAGGACACTGCGGCAGTTGTCGCATGCATCTCCAAAGATATCATCATCACTATTTCTCTGGTTAACGTTGGGAGTCAAGACACAGTTATCCTGTGAGAGACACAGGTCCAAGACAGATATGAATGGAGCTGTGGACCAAATTGCACTAGGCCCCTCAAAGTTCTGTGGTATGCAGTACAAAGCAGAGAACTAACATGAACACTGAGTACCATGAAGCTCTATTTACAGTTTTGACATCTGATTTTGTATGGGTCCATACGAGTAACCTGTTTTGATCCTCTGGCTTCTTTACTTGGAGCTTCCCAAATGCTGCAGCTCAGTAGCATTTGTCAAGGTCTGCACATGTTCTCAATAAAAAGTGGTTGCCCTCTTCTGGTAGAGACTCAAAATAAAGCTAAAGCATTTGGAAAAATTACAACTTCTTGATGTAAAAAGGTACAAGACTTATTCCTTTGTCTCTCCCTTTCCATCAGGAAGCTGAATCTCAAAGACACATCAACATTCACTTCACATATAGCAATCCATGACTTTGCACAAATGACTCAAGAGGCAACACAGAACTGCAAATAGATCTGCAGTCAAAGGAGGAATTAAAACTCTTCTTTATAGAACATTAACAAGACTGGATGCTTTAAACTACCAGAATTGAGGGTTGTTGGTCTCTGAGACAAAAATAACCCGTCACTGTCTTATTGCAATTGCTCTGTCCTTGCTTCACATGGACATTTGCACTCCAAACAGAATATCTTGCTATCTTAATTTGCAAGTGTGCACTGAAAGACATCACACAAGAATCTTAGTGTGGAACAATGGGTATATGGGGATATGAGGTGAACAGAAATGAGCTTTTACAATCTGAACTCATGCTCTATTTTACTGTACTGTCCCCTCGTGGAACTCTCTTTTAGAACATGACCCAAAGCTTTTTCAATGTTGGCAAGGCAGCCCTTAATTTCTGCAGGTTTTGGATCCCTCGTTGACTGCAATGTGAGGTCAAGCTGCTCTTGAAAAGAAAGGCAGTAATGTCAGTAACAATCCTACAAGCCACGTTAAGGGATAGTGAAAGAAGGACACAAGTTCTGTGTAGAACACGTAGAATTCACTGTTAAAATAATGGACCATATGCTGGTGGGACTTGAGGCTGGGTGGGCAGCCTTAGGTTTTTTTGTGTGTTCTTGGGGGATTTTCTAAAAATAAAATAAAAGAAAAAATTGCCAAATAGAAGAGGACTAGATTCCAAAATCACTGCCTACTGCAATAATCTGAGATCCTTCCACCCACACACAGCCCTGTACCCTGATCTGTACTGAGCACCTGCTCATTGGGAATGCCATCTCCATCTGCATCTTCATCACAGGCATCTCCAATTCCGTCATCATCGGCATCTTCTTGCCCAGAGTTTGGGACAAACCTACAATTGTCCTAGGTAAAAAGTGAGACATGTTTGGTGTTGAGGTCATTAAAATTATGAAAGTATCTGATTTAATCAATTAAATGAAATCAAATTTATTCTCAGGAATTCAATAACTTGAAAAAAGGTGAATACATATTGTCATGTTTCTTACATTCCTCTTCATCCCCTACAGCTTAGCATTAGTAGAGCATTAGGAAAGAATTTCTTACCTTTCTGCAGCTTTCAGTAGGGCAAGAGAGCTCTTCGTTAGGGTAGCCATCAATGTCAACGTCTTTTCCACAAATATAACCATCACCAGCCCAACCAATGCCACACTATCAACAAAACAAGGCAGTACTACCAAAAGATTAATAGGTCATTGCAGTGATATCAACCTTGAAAATGGTAACTTGCAGGAGGCATTAACAGGCATCATAGTATAGTGAAACACACCTCAGCATCTCTCAGCGCGGAATGAAAATCTGTAATTCAAGCTCTCTGCCTGTATCTAGGAACAGCTAGAATATACTGAAGCTCTGTTTTAAATGGACTGTCTGCCTGCAACAACCTAACGACTTCAATGGGAGTTATACATTTCTTACAGTTGTCAACAGGAGTCAGTTTTGGTTCCTCACCTGCAGACAGAAAAAAGAAATGCTGCATCTACGCAGAATATGCATGCAGCAACTCAGCAAGGGACCAAGAAATTAGCTGGATGTTTTATTCAGTATCTCAAGAATACATGAGTGACTAGAAGAAATTTTAACAGAAAACTGTTCTCCCAGTTAGTGAGTTTGCATTGGCATAACAAGTACATCTGCACACAAGTTTCTCCTACCCAGTTATTTGTATAATTTCAAACTGAACTCTAATTTGTAACCAAACATGAATGCACAGAAATGCATGTTAAACTGTGGACTCCCTTGAAAGCAAGGACTTGCCTGATACAATCTAGACATCTTTCCATTACAGCATGGACTTAAAATAGCTTCATTTCTTCTTTGAAATAGATGTCCTCAAAACGAGACCAAAGCAAGAGCCAGCAAAAGCATGTACTCCATCCAAATTTAGGACATGGGATTAGACTCTCTCCTCCCCTTTTCAGTGTGGAAAGAACTACACACGATAGTTAAGACTCTTATAATAAATCTTCATACGTCACTTAGTGCCCTACTGCTCCCAGAGAGGAAATGTGGTATACTATACTATACTACTGCTGTGCATAAAATCCATGGTCTCATTTGGAAACCTACCATCTCTATCAGAAGACAAATGCAAGCACTGTGGGCACGCAGACAAGATCTCTAGTTAAGGCTATGCAGACAGAAATTCCTCCACTCAGCAGAGCACCAGGAGAGGGATTTGTGATGTATTTTGTACAGTCACACTTGATAGTCACACAATCACAGAATCATAGTCGTTTGTAAGGACCTCTGGGGATCATCAAGCCCAGTTCCTCTGCTAAAGCAGGTCCCTAGCAATAGGTTGCAGAGAGAGTCCTTACCTGCTGTAGGGAACCTGCTTTGGCAGGGGGGCTGGACTCGATTATCTCTTGAGATCCCTTCCAACCCCTACAATTCTATGATTCTTTCTAAGGAGACTATAGAAGGTCTTTAGAAAACAGCCAAAAAATTGTAGTCACATAGATGCAAGCTGTTCACGCATCAAACACAGCACAAGGGTATAGCTGCCTCATAGATGTGCTCCAAGAAGGGAGAAAATTGCGAGATCAACTCAGTTTGGTTACTTTCACAACTGGTCTGGGCCAGTGTGCTGCAGTTTGGTTACCCAAGTGTACTGACAAAATAACCACAAGGACTCGCTCATTCTCAGCTGTTATTCATTGTATAAATGGGTGAATTTATGAACTTACAATGCATGTCACCTCTCCTCGTCTTTCCTCAATACATCGGGCATGGACACTGCATGGATTGAGGGCTCGACTTCTGCAGCTTCTCTCAGCCTGGCATCCCCTGATTTGGTCTCCTGTGTACCCTGATTTGCACTGGCCACAGCGATAAGAGCCCTGTAAGAACAAATAGTTACTGACAAGCTCCTTTTTAACAGACTTTTTTTTTTTCTTTTTAAAGCAAGTACTCATGTCACACTGCTTACACTGCACAAATGTAGCTATTCATTCACTAAGGCTTCTTGCACTGTGAACAGCTTTTCATTAAAAATCAGGTTTTTCTCCCAGAGTACAAACTGTAAAACAAGTTCAAATCACACCAGTAGAGTCCTGTTTTTTCTTTGGACAGAGAAAAGTCTTGCAGCAACAACAGACTCTACATGATGCCTTGTCTCCACCAGCACCACTATGAGCTAACTCCAAGTGGTCAAGAACCTGTGTAAAATGTGAAGCAGTGTCTGTTTATTCAAGTGCTCTTATTTCAGTGTAAAGCTGATCCAATCGCTTACCTAAGCTGGACTGGGTACAAAAAAAAGTCAAGAAAATTTATCTTGTATTTACTCCACATTGTTTTATAATTTAGATGCTTTTAAGCCAATATGAGATAAATAATGTTCTTTGGAAAGGAATTCTGGAGTTGAAGACAAAGCCTCATTTACACTGCAGTGCATATCCATTCCACCTTTTTTCAGGGGTTTATCTAGAAGCATACATTTTTATGAATCATATTTGTACTACTCTCTTAGAAAAAAACACAGACACTAAGCCAAAGAATATCAGTTTGTGCTCAGATCACTATAAAAGTCACAAACAGATAAGTACTGATGAGAAGAGGTTTCTTTTAGGTATCTAATATGACTTTGCCTTTCACATAAGTTAATTTAAACAGACAAATATTCATTAGAGAGAACTTGCAGACACAATATAAGAAAGACATGACACTATTAAAAATCATTCAAAGAAGGGCTAAAAAAACAGTGAAAGTTCTAGAAGAGTGGCTGAGGCTCCTTGGTTTGTTCAGCCCAGAGCAGAGGATGCATGAGTTTGACTCAACCCTTGTGGGTCTCTTCCAACTTGAGATATTTGTGATTCCAATGAATAACTACTTCTGTCAGAGAAAAGAAGTAGACAGACCTCCAATAAACTTATGCCTCTGTGAAATTCAGGTGTTTCAGACAACTTAATTTTTTCCCACAAGAAGTCCACTGGATGGACTGTCTGGGATGTTCCAGTCCAGCATGACAGAGAGGTATTTACTACTCAACTGGGCAACTTTTATCTTGTGTTCCTACCTAGCTCAATTCCCAATTTAAACTCTACACCATCTGCATACTTTCAGTCTGAAACACAGATGAATGAATATATAGATTAATATAGATGAATGAACGATTGCATGATCACTGACCATCCAAATACCACAACCTTTATAAAATGTAATTGTCTATGTGCATTCTCCTACACTGACACCATGGTTTGGAATCTGCTAAATTTTCTCAGTGTATTCTGTCTGTATCAAGCCCTGGTATGCATTAAAGCTGCCTTTAAGGCAGTTTTTCCAGACCAAATTCTTTCTGAAAGAACACAGGAGTCAAAATCCACATGCTGTTTGACAGTTGGTGGGCCTCTTGTTGACCTGTGCAAACCAAGACTGACAGCATCTACAAAAAGGTTAGTCATGCAATACATGTTGAAACACGTGGCAGATGCAATTTGGACACCAAAATACATACGCGGAGAGACTAACTTACAGAGCAGTGAGTGCAATCCTAGAAGGACAAGGCTATTTGCAAGGAAAACACACCACAAGGAACACTGCTGGCAGCCTCAACAATATTTTGTTGCAAAACAAGACGACATTTTAACCTGCAGTTTATTTTTAACCCCTCTTTATTTTTAACCCCTCTTACGTAACGAAAGAAGTCTGCTCTACGCAGCCAGCTGCAGCAGGAAAAAAATATCCGAGAGCAGCATAAGCTAAAAAGATTCAAATTGCTTTACAGCATGAAAATGTTTATACACTTGATCTATTTGATCCTAACATCTTTCAAACTCTTTCTACTCAAACTATACTTGTTGGATTTAATACCCACACATACTAAACGTGCTTTATCAATTGCAGTTTTCTTTTTCTCTATCATTATATAGAGGAAAATCTAATACCATATAAATACCCTTACAAATCAGAGACTTCTTATATGAAAGTATGTTAAGGAACAACTTATTTGCAGCAGTTCCTTATGGGATGAAAAGAATGAAAGACTGAATCTTCGAAAGAAGACTCCTTGCCATAACACAGTCATGAATACACATAACTATAGGGTGTGGAAAGAAGAGTTATTGCCAGTCCTCATGGAAAGGGATGTGTACACAGCCCAAGTGGACTTATGAATGCCAAGTCAAATACTGATTATTTTGTTATTATTCACAAAAAGGGGTAGAGATTCTTTGGTTTAGACAAAGACAACAAACAGAACATACTATTCAGCTCTTGAATGAGAGCCACAAATCCAATTCTAGCCTCTACGAATTTTAAAACAATCATTTTTTTTTTTTTTTTAAACAAAAGTCAGAAATGAAAAATTGCTTACCAAAGTGTTTATGCAATGGGAATTTGGAACACAGACTCCATGCCCACCATTCTGACATTCGTCAATGTCCAAACAGACCTAGCAATAAAGTAAAACAACATAAAAAACAGGTCAGCTTGAGATCTAAGTCTGGAGAAAAGCCACCAAAGTTTAAGTCTAGCCACAGATTCTCCTGAAATCACTTTTGGAATGGCAGAGACATACCCACTGCCTTAATTTTTAGGCAAGCCTCCAAATGCTTATAAATTCAGAAAAGGTACTGTGTGGCATAGAGAATTTCCACATTATTCCTAATAATTAAACTTTTAATGCTCACACCAAAGGCAGGAAAACGTGATTTAAAATCTTTTAAAAGGTAAACGTGGAATGACTGAAACGTAAATAAAATGCAATACTGATACATAGTTAACGTAAACTGTCACCTAGCAATGGAAGTTACTGCAAGGACGCTGTCACTCACTTGCTTATTGTTCTTGGCATAGCTGAGTCCTACTCCTTGCAAAGTTTGTCCTGTGTATCCTGGGGGACAGGTCTCACAACGGAAACCTGGAGCAGTATTCACACAACGCACTCCAGGAAAGCAGGGGCTGTAACGACACTGCCAGGAAAAAGAAAATAAAAATCAAATGAGCACTTGTTCGCACTTCAGTAACATCCAGACTCTAACGTGTGCATGGAACCCTCAGTTCACCTGCCTAGTAATGCTACATGAAAATGCCTGGATACTCTTCTATGTTCTGTTCACAGCTGACTCGCAGAGAAAAGTTTCAGGTATATCTGACTCCAGCTGGTCTTCAGCTAACTCCACAATTTAAATGACACAATCATTCATTCTTTCATTTTTGCCTGTAGTTGATGTCCTGAGCTCTGATTCTCATCCTTCCTTTTGCTGGGCAAGCTAATCTCCTTTGAAGGATAAGAATGCCACTGGAAGTGCACAGACACTATCAAGAAAGCAGCAATGCTGCAAGCCACAAATGGTCCAGCAATTGTGTTTTGTACACACAAGTTGCAGTGGCGTTTTCTTTTGTTTGTATTTGGGCAAATCTCATAGTCAGAAGTAAACCAAATACAACGTACAAGCCAGATGAACAGGCACGTGGTAGTGGCACCCACACATTTCTAGATCAGAAGCCCACAGGCAACTCTCACCACTTCTCCCAAAATACCACACACTCACAGCATGACCCTTAGACTAAAGACATTACTTAGTTCACTGCCTTGTGTGGTCTTACAGAATGGCTCAAATTCCATTTCAGTGGCCTTGTGGGTGCCAGCTGAGGAATTACATCCTGTAATACTGCCTCTCAAGTATCAACACTAGCCACTAAGTAGTATTTGCAGACTACTGAAAACGTCAACACATCACACTGCTCGCAGATCAGAAACAACAATACATAATAAAAAAAAAAAAAAACACGAACAACTAAAAAGAAAAAAAATGTAAAAGATTGTACCTTTTCTCCTTTCATAATTAATAGAGAAAAAGAATAGTCTAAGATACTGACTGACAAGCCAGAGCACATCCACATGCAACAACAAGCATGCAACTTGTGCAGTTCCTGACTAGTAACTGAACATACATTCAATGGAAGTATGTCTGCAATTAGCACAGGGAAAATCTAAAACGTAAGACAGACCTGCCTCCATTACTGAATTATTTAATGTGGATTTTTTACTGTATCCAGGAGAGGGCACTCAAATTACACCATGAACAGAGCAGAGCTGCAGATCAGAATACAGCCAATGGAAGTAATGTCTTCAAGATGGTAAAGAAGGAAGCTTATTGCAGATATGATAACAGCCTCTGGAAGAATGACAGTAGCTCTTAAAGAGATCTAGAAACTTCCTCACTTTCATAGCTTTCTTTAAGAGCACCTTTTTAAATGCCGATTTTTTTGAAGTACAGAAATAGTTCATCCAGTAGAAACGTGTTACACTAGAAGAAGTTCCAAGAGAACCTTAAAAAATAAATTACTTACAGCCTCAGCTAACAGAGGAAGACAAGTAACACAAAATTTGACCCATTTATTAGGCAACAAAAGGCTACCGCCATCTATTATCACTTTTCTCACTCTGCTTACAGAAGTGAAAACCTAGCTGCTACAGGAGCTATTTTCTGGTGAACAAAATGCACCAAACAAGTTGTCATTTCAGTAGCAGTGCCCACATACAGACTCCATGCATGCACAGCATTATTTGTTTGACATCATTCAAGCAAAATTCCTCACTATTTCTAATATTCAGTTTTGCCACGCAGAACTGTGGTAGAACACAATTGCTCAGAGAAACCCAGTCACTGAGACACTGTGCATCAGTCTTGGCTTGTTTTCCCAACACTGCTATCATGGGTATAGAATTGCCCCAGGATTGAAAAGGGAGCAGTGAGCTGTTTCGGTACAGTTCAAGAAATTGACCCTTTCCATACTGAAAGGCACCATCTCAGCTGGGCCGAGTCTTTACCATGGCTGCCCAGCATGGAACTCATACCACAGGCGTCTCCATTTTACCTCTTGCATTCATGTTTCAGAGCTTTACCTCCACTATTTGCAACCTTCTGTTGCAGCAAATAGATGTGAGGCAAAATAAAGACATCGCCTACAGCTCCAGAATCTGCCACACTAAGACCATTTTCTCTCTCCAGTGCTTTTCCCACAAAGAAAAGTTAGGCACAAAGCAGCCTTTCTGCTGATGGTTCAGTCTCTTCTGAAGACCAAACAAGCAGCCAAAGCACGTCTTCTGTTGGCTAGGAAAGTGAAAAAATTGAATTGTTCTTGCTATCTGACATCATTAAGCAAGTACACCGATAGTACTGTGATATCCACAGGCCCAATTAATGACCTAATTTTCCTGATTCCCTGGTCTAATACATCCAAGCATTTCTACGTAGGGAAAAGATAACAACAACCTCTAAAGGCCAATGGCAAAAATTATCACACAGAAAAACCAGAAAGCAGCATGAAGCTGTAGGTGCTCCAATTGTTTGCGTTAAGTGTTCTGAGTAAGTGACACATTTCACTTAATAAAGGTTTTGTTTCACCATTTAATATATGGTAAATCTACTACTTCAATACAAGTGCTGAATTGCTAACATTCAGCACAAGAAAAAAAAAACAACAGCTTTCATCATAACCATAGATACACAAAAGAAGGACTAATTGGCTATTTTCTGCCATGGAACTTAAATGTTAGGCTGGAAACACGACTACAATTAGGGATAAACAGAGGGCTCTGGTCTGCAAGACCAGCTCAGGATCACTACTGTTCAAAGATACAAAGCCCACATCAACAAGAAGTATTCATGCAGCTTTGCACACACAAGAATATACTGAATCTTCTGAGGAACAGAAATAACAATGTCAAAAGCTTTTCTTTTTCTTGAAACGTTAAACTCCTTTAAGTTCCCAACCCACAAGAGCATTTCAAGCTCTCACACATATACCTCCATAAAGATGCAGCAACAGCAAAAACAGGGATGTAGAATAAAATTGGAATGAATTAATATGCACTAAGCAAGCAGTCAGCAAATGCCAAACAGCAAGCACCAGCAATTCACTGCTACCCATTAAACTGGTGCTTTTTTTTTTTCTTTTTTTTTTCCTTTTTCTTTTTTTTTTTTTTTTTTTAAATTCAGTGAAAGTTACTATTTTACCTCATCAATATCAGAGCATGTCACTCCATTCCCTGTGAGTCCCTCAGGGCAGGGGCCACACTGAATTCCTTCAGCTGTCTCCATGCACCTGACTCCCCTGAAGCAGGAACTTGTTTCACATTTGGGTTTGCTCTGCCTAGGAAGTGGAGTTGGAAAATTCACAGTTCCCAAACCTTTAATGCAGAGAGAAGAACAGTTTTAGCAACTGAGGGAAACATCAATCATGGCTTTCGGCGGGCAAACATTTTGAAAAGATCCCCAGCATGCTGCTAAGTAGGGACTTCGTGTTCCTGCACACTGCTACCAGCTGTGCTATGGCAGAAGAGATTTCATGCTGGTAACGGCCCAGCAGGTTGCTGCATCCCTAGATGTGGGAAATTAAGCCTGTTTGTTAGGTTCCCATGCTGCTCCTGGCTACATGTGAGGGCCCCCCTGCTAGGTCAGTCCCAGCTCAGGTCTGCTGGTGGCCAGGGTAGAAAACCATGAAGGTCAGGGCCCTCAGATGACCAAAAATGCCAAGGGTCTATTTAGCAACATCACTTTCTAAGAAAAAAAAAAAAGCTTTTATTTTGTAAAAACATATCTGACAAATATTGGAAATAAAGAAGCAACAGCTGGCACCCCATGAATGCACAGCTGGGCCTGTAAGCACACTGGGTCAGAGACAAAGAGATCAGCACAGGGCAAAAAAGATTTTCCAAGGCTCTGGCTGGTGTTCACACATGGTACCAGTGCATGGACTACATCTTCATGTTTGTGCAAGACTGAAGATTTTTCCTCAGCACTAGCATAACAGCCTGGCTGGAACTCAACTCAATCCTGTTAAGGTCAATAGTTTTGGAGAAACAGTCAAAACAGTCATTTTTGTACTGAAAACATGTGAATCCTGCAATTGGGTAAAAGAGACGTGCCGTAGCATTTGGGAATATATTGCTTTCATTCAGTGAAAAGATGGGCACTTTCTTTTGGATCTTACTGCTGTTAACCAATGACAACCTACAGAGAATCAGACTACTTTGAGATAGACTACCTGGGATTTTCCTCAGGCTAACATGCACCAGCTAGTGCAGAATATGGTTCCTCACCTGTCTTCCCAGTAAGAGTGATAGTGAGACATTTGACATCTGCTCCCAAGGAACATGTAGCACACCACCATAGCAAAGCAAGAACTGACAGCACAGTGTGAGGCAATACTGCTTGTTTACAGGGTTTTAATTTAATTAATCTGATAATCAATTAGATGAAGCTTCTTCTCTAAAGAGAATCTATTTTAAATTTGTGATCAGTACATTTAAGTACTTTATACACAGGATTTTCGCAATGTACTTCATAGACACCAAGTAAAATTGGTGTTGGTTTTTAAACAAACGTACAAGCCTTTTACAAGCAATGCAGGAATACTCACCACATGCTTGGCACTCAGCTATGGTATTTCTCAAAAAAGTTGTTTCCTTGACCTTAAGAATATAGAAAATAAGCACTGTTTGGATACAGGTAGTTTATGCCTAGCTGCCAGAAGAACCATTACAAGTTTTCACAATATGCCGCTCAGACAACACAAAATACACACATTATCTTGAAATCAGTTGCTCTTTGTACTCTATAAAATTAAGAACAGTGGCAGTGGTAATACTTCAGTTCAGTATGTTCTTTAAAAATGACATGCTTAACAACAGCCATGCACTTGCAAATCCAGTACTGAGACCAAGCAGCAATTGGAACAAATTCACGTTCAATTCAGATGTATTTGTATCAGCATCCATCAGGTTGTTTCTTCTCCACTGTGTCATGCATCTTAGCCAATGAACTCTATGCAGAAGCTTACTGCTTACACAAATCCTCTACTGATCCCACTGAAGTCTCAAGCTTGAGATAAATTTCACGCTGAAGTCCTTATACAGTACCTGTTGTTTGAGAAGGTCTTTCACCTCTCCCAGTATCTGGTTCATTTGCAACATCTGACTCATCAGCTGCCTATTAAAATCACCTGTAGGGAAACAGAACAACACATAACTAGTTCATTGTTCCTGAAATACAAGACAGAAACAACTTGAACAGTCAAGAAGGCCAGACACTGCTGCTGCTTAAGTTCTGTAGCTATGCTTAGCTCAAACACATTACCTATTTCTAATTGTTAAAGAAGGATTTGCATGAACAAAATTCTGCTGGACTGAACTCAACAGCATGCCACACAAACAGCTAGAGAAAGCACAAACTTCTCTCTCACACAACAGAAAACCAGCCTGATTTTTCTACCCTTATATTAGCATCAAGATTGTTGCTAAGATATAAAAATACCAGAAATGAATTCCACTAGCCTGAGACCAGTAACCCTAAGTGAAACCACGACTTCATAACGGAAGGGGAATGTTTGCAGTAACTCATTTAGGACAGGAAGGCAATGAAGGGGCATGAAGCATCTCTACACATGATGAGGAGACACACCGTTTAAGTCCATGTCACCACAACCAATTCCTGCACACTTTCCAGGGTGAAGGCATCCAACTTTCAGAGGCAGATTATCATGCAGCTCTCTGTACAAGAAGCCAACACCTTGACCAAAACAGCCTTTTTAGTACCTGTGCAGTCATTTGGCTGTTCTTCTGAAAGAAAACACAATGCTCTGTGCA
This sequence comes from Callipepla californica brunnescens, assembly GCA_023055505.1. Taxonomy (NCBI): domain Eukaryota; kingdom Metazoa; phylum Chordata; class Aves; order Galliformes; family Odontophoridae; genus Callipepla; species Callipepla californica. The sequence continues at coordinate 3,565,540 of JALIRH010000052.1, read as the reverse complement.
CTAGTTCCACAGCTGCGTTTCCTTCTAGAGGGGTGCAGAAAACATCTACTCAACAGACAGTTCTCAATACCAACTAAATAATTAAACAACTCTGAGAAAAGACAAAAAAAAAAAAAAGTTGCATCTGTAATGAACTACAGGAAAGGAGCAGAATTGGCTTATAATTTTGACACAAGATTCATATTTGTTAAACAAAACATTAGTTTTGACCCAATGCCGGGGAAGAACAATACAGTATGTTTACCATACTAGTTTCAATTTGCAGCTCACTTAGGAGCTTGCAGCTTTCTCAAGCAGCTATTTCTTTACTTCCTATTATTTGCTTCTCAAAGTCCACATGCCAAAACAAATGCAACAAATACATGCTGATTTGCATTCTAAGCAGGCTGGATCTTTTGATATTATGCCCAAAGGCTTCAGGGAGGTTTATTCATGTGTTACTTTGAGAGCATTGAATGCTTGCATGAAAAACACTTTTCTTAACGTTTACCTCACTGTTTGTTACTTCAGAGCATTTCTAAACGTTTCCAAGCATCCTACTGCAAATTGTACAATTCCATGTATGCTTTTTCTTCTCAGATTTTCTCTCTAAACAAGTTCAAAGAACAATCTACTCAAGTTCCTGCCTCTGTTACAGTCCCATTATTTTCTTATTTTTGTTTGGGATGCAGGTGGCAGAAATTACTATGATGAGTGTTTCAGAATCCCAAAGCAGAACTTGGCATGCAAGCTGTCAGACCAGACACTGGAGTTTGTTCTCATTTTGTTTACGTTGTTTTTAAGCATAGAATATTCTTGGCATTAGCGACTGGAATACACAAGAAATCTCAAGATTTCAGACATTTCTTTGCTGGCTAGCATTTGAATGAAAAAGCAGGTCTATTTCGCATGCTTAAATTTTGTGGACTGTTCACTATTAAAGTGGACAAAATATGTTATACTGCCATGAACTATACATCCTGTTGGCAAAATATAAGCAGGTGACTAACAGTAAAATTTTTTTCTTCTACATTTAAAGGTAAGTCCTACAGTAAGCCTAACCAGACGCAGAATGCCTGCTCCTGTTCCTCTGTCTTACCAGTCATCACCAGGGCTCCATCCAGTAGCCATATCAGGTATATTGACAAAGGTTAAACAAAATCATTTAAATGTGTTCTTTGTTTTTTACTGTTTCAAACAAATCAAGAGATTTAGTTGCATCTTCCAATGTCACCCAAGAAGCCATTTCTTCAGTGACTTTATATTTGTTACCAATACTTCTAGTGAAAACAGTGGTTCAAGCTGCATCTTTAGCATCAGTACTTTGATCTATTGCCAAACTGTAAAACTTGAAATTAGCAGCTTTTGTCTCCAAACCTTTTCCAACTGATTTCCTATTTCTTCAGTTTACCTCACTATAGACTGGTGAGACCAACAATATTTTAGATAAATCTGTTTTACCTTATTCTTTTTTTACATATTATTATTATATCAGGACACATTATATCCATAGCGCTTTCCCTACGTTGCTTAACAAACTCATCATTAGGTAATAGCTTTGATTTTTTTGCAGTCAGATTTGCTATTACAAATAGCTATAACAGAGTCCATTAAACTTTGTAAAAAGCTTTTTGCTGAGCTGACAGACTTTTTTCAGTTCCTCTATTTTGTCTTCATGAAGCATTCCTTGATATGCATAACATTTTGCAGCATGTTTCTGCATATAACGTCTTTTCAAATTGAAATCTTTGAAAACTGACAGAGTTTCCTTGCAAATTAAGCACAGTGCCATATTACATCAGCACTGCACCCTCCCCAAGAACCTGGGCTGAGCCACCACCATGATGATACAGCAGCAGGTGTAACAGGCCATAGTGCAAATTGCACTGGCCACATGCAGCACACAGGTTGGCCACAATAGATTTCTTAACACCTCTATTTCTTAAACACCTCTATTTAGGGTGACTCAATCACACCCCTGGGCAGCTTGTTCCAGCACCTGACCACCCTTTTGGAGGAGACATTTTTCCTAATGTCCAACCTGAACTTCTCTGGTGCAACCTGAGGCTGTTCTCTCTTGTTCTATCGCCATTAAATGATAGAATGGACCAACCCTCACCTCACCACAACCTCATTTCAAGTCATTGTAGAGAGCAACCATGTCCTGCTTTGTGCCTCCTCTTCTCCAGAAGAAACAATCCCAGTTCCCTCAGTCATTCCCCATAGTACTTTAGCTCCAGACCCCTCATCAACATTTAAATTCAGAGAAGGATTTGAAGAATTACTGTCCAACAAGGAACTGAAGCCCCTATATCGTGACAGGAATCTACTTGCCTGTATTTTTCTTGGACCTCATGTAAGTCCTTGAATTTACAGCAATTGTCCAGCCTCATTGCTCCCCTAATCAGACCAGGCAGAGTGACACAAACACTGGGCTGGTATGACTTCAGGTCACTGAAATGACTGATAAATATCATGCCTTCTAACTCTCTAGGGAGCTGATAATGGCTTAAGCACTCTGCCATAGACTATCCAGCAGAATTACTCCTGAAGCACAGTTCAAAGAGAGAGTGGTTACTTGGCCAAAATTAGAAACCAGCCACGACTGAGGTATGAACAGTAGTTGATGACAGACTGGTTTCTTGGCGGACAAAGAAGCTGCATACAGAAGTTACACACACAATTACAGAGGCAAGTTCAAAATAAACAGAAGGAAATAACTCTTGACACATGTAATGATCTTGTCAGAAGACAACATGTTCAAAGACAGATCAATTCATGGTAGAAAACTTCTATCAAGTACAAAACCTCAAAGACTCCAAGGCTCTCTTTACTATTGCAAGAGAATTCACGGAAAACTACACAGTAACTTCTCTTGTTCAAATGTTTTCCTGTGTGTAGCCACACCGTCTTTAACCAGAGCTAGGTTAAAAAACAAAAACAAACAAAAAAAACCCCTTAAATCTCCTGCAACACACCATCTTTTTTTGTGTATTTATTTAACACTATGGCAACACTATATGAACCAGATGTCCTCCAGAGGTCCATTCTTTGGGATGCTACCTAAAAATGGCATACTAGTCTCATCTACCAAAACCAATGCACCTTGCACTTTATTTTCTTACACACATGGAAGACTTCAAATACATGCTTATCCTTCACACGGTCATCATACTGTAATCTCTTTGCTATACTGCTTAAGTGCTTCAGTCCCACAGCAGCAAACAACGACCAGACATACAGTCAAAACCATGCAGTTTTTCAGGTCTAAAAGCTCTCCTTCAGTGATTCTGGTTAATACAAAAACATGTTTTTACCAAAATATGTAGGTCTTATGCTCCCATAAAATGAAGCATTTACATTTCTGTTTTTTCTGGCTAGATGTAAAATTGCTGTTATGTGATATATTGCTCCTGTAGAGGGGACAAAGGGTAATGCAGCTGAGTTAATATTGCTGTTGGAACATTTTCACCTATTCCTTCACTGGATTTGACTATAAAGACTTAGAATAAATTTCTGTGAGGTTTTTTTTTCCCTTTTCTTAAATTAGCTTTAATATGATACTAATTCCATTCAGAAGTTACAAACAACAGAATTTGAGCCGGTAGTCCGAACAGCTCAGCCAAAGTGAAGGCAGCCAGGGAGAAACAACATTTCTCTGTATTGCTACAGTTCATATTATTTATAATGAGAAAAAAAAAAAGTGACAAATGAGAAAGCTTCATATTTGCAGTCTGTAAACACTGTTCATAAAGCAGTGAGTTTTTCCAGAAAACATCACTGAATTACCCTTCCTGTGTATTTATAAATCCCTGTTTACCTACAGGAAAGCATAAAAAGACCTTTGACAATAAAGCTGTGGGGTTTTTTGTTGTCGATGTTGTTGCCATTGTTTAGGCACTTATATGCTGAGGAGCAAGAAAACATAAGCATGTGCAACATAGAATTTATACAGCTACAAGCCAAAAGACACTTGGTTCTAACTGCAAAGCACTGATTTGTCCATGCTCATAAAATAGGAAAGATGCTCTCACACAAATTGTGCATCTTGTCTCTCAGTAACGTGAAGCATATGCTAACCTAAAGCAGCAATACCACAGGGTTGGGGCAGAGGACAGAGAAGGATGGGAAAATGAGTATTTTCAAGCCTCAAACTCACTTTTATTTCCCCTGCCTTCTAGTCACACATTAACATATTACGTGTACTGTGTGAAGTCCTCTAGTTACCTCCCACAGCAAGAAGGTAGATTAACAGGGACTAGAAAGGAGTTCAGATGGGGAAGCCCAGACCAAGTTCACTGTGTTGAGAGGTTAGAGAGCACACTTGCCTGTCACATGGGACTGCACACAGCTGGAATGTGTTCTAGGAGGAATTCCAACAGCCTCTGCCCCCTCCCTTCTTTCCCCATTCCCAGCTCAGTCTTCACAATATACAGCACAGGAAAACAAAGAATAGGTTCTGCTGCTGTTTTCTAGCAGCAGAAACAACAGAAGTGCCAGATAACTTGTGGCAGAACTATAATGGCTGGCTTGCATTGTTTCTTCCCAAACACATGCACAGGCTCTGTAACCGCTGCATCAGCGCAACCTGAAGCTTCCTGTGCTCCTCCTCATCTCTCATCCTTACCATGTCCAGGCCATTCAGATGGTCAAAAAAACCTGACACAAATCACAATAACAGAAGTATGGTCTTAGAAGTTATGCTAAAAGGCCTTTTTTTTTTAATCAGCAGACAGCCTTCTCTCATTGATTTACAGCACTTCGTGTTATCACAGGTAATTGTGTTTGTTTTCTCTCCAAACTGAGCTGTTTATAAAATATTCACAGGATATTATCGTGGATGCAATTGAGTGAAATAATTATCATCACTTGTCTATAGAGTGTTTAATTCACCACCACAGCTTTTCTGCACCGGTATCTGAACAAACTCGTTGCTGGCCTTACCAGTGTACTGAGGAACAGATTCAATCTGTTGAAAAAAACAGTCCTGCAGGTTTCTTGCATGAGCAAGCGTTCCTCCAGTTACCAGCTTCAGCTCATCCAGTGTATCCTGAAGAGAGAAATAAAATGGAGAGCTCACAATGGAACAGTGGAATAAACTAGAAACATCAGAGAAAATAGATTAATTTTTCATAGAGATCTCCACCACCTTAGTATGCAGGGTACTCCTATGCTGTCCCTACAGGACCACCCATCACCATCTGAACAGTAAATTTCTGCCTCACAGATTCTCATATAGTTGTGGTTTTATTCCTTCTCCCCTTCCCCTTCACCACCACTATTCCAGTTCCTGTGATCTAACATACCAGGAAATATGGTTTTTGGTTTTGGCATTTTTTTTTTTAAAGTTCATTTTTACATCTGCAGTATACAAAAGTCATTTTGTTGGCAGAAATCTTTCTCCTCTCAAACAGTTCTACATTCAAATCAGGTAAGTGGGCACCTTAGTGATTCCCAGTTTTCAAGTCCACAATGAAACAAAACAAGAGTGTAGCCTGGGGGTAGAATGCATTTTCACCTTCTAATGCAAATTTTAGATTAATGATTATGGTCGTAGAAGATATAATAGCTTGGACTACTGATGGAAAGAATAGGAAGTTATGACAATCCCTAGTTGGGAGATAAGAGGCAGAAAAGCTGTTGTAGTCAAACAGATGAGATTTTGACATTCATCTACCACCATACCAGTTGCCCCTTCTTTTGTCTTCTCAGTCCACGTGGATTATCATAAAAAGAAAAAGCACATAAATAAGCCAAGAGTTCCTCTAAGAAGGTCACAATGGGCTGCACTTACTGTATCAGCCAAGAACTTATAAAAAGTTCAGTTGCCAAGTAGTACTTTAGATGAGAGTCACAAAGCTGTAATTTTTATTTTTTAAATAAGCTAAAAATGACATTAAAAATTAGTAGTAGATTACTGGGCTCAGTGAAGCTAAGTTTTCAGCTGTTCCACAAGGTGCCTGTACTTAAACTTCTTTCAAAAGTCTGGATTCAGTGATTCAGAAGGATCCCTGCTGGTCCTTCAAGTGCTCAGCCTACTCCCAGTGTTCCTACTTACCTCTGGTTTCTTCAGGAAGGTGCGTAGCTCTACTGCTGTTGATCTCTCCAATAGAGTTGAAAATGCTTTTGGCAGGTCCTGAATGGCACCTACTTGCAAGCAGTCCAGATACAACTCTATTGTACACAGTTCCTGCTGCAGGCCACTCAGCCACAAGATGATAGCATGGGGTTTCCCATCAGCCAGGTGTACATTGCTAAAAATCACTGAGTTCAACCTCCCATCATTCTTCAGATAGCGAAGCACCACTAGCACAAAATATAGAAAATGACAATCAGAGTGAGACAGAAAATCCATGACTGACTAAGCAAAATTCTTTGAAAATCTGTAATGGCTCTGGTATTTTTCCCTCATGCCAGCTTTGGTAAACGCAGATATAAACATTAAGAATAAATGGGACCTTGACTTTCAAAGCAGAAGCATCCCGTGCAGCTCCTGGTTTGTAATGTATTGCTGCCTACAGAATAGCTTTCCACAGCTTTCTCCAGGCTTTGTTTTAAATAGAATAAAACAATAAATTACATCACCTTAAAGTACATAACATTCTGAAAAATTGTGATAGATGTAACAGGTGTAGCTGACAGACTACTATCAGTGTTGCATGTACATATCTGATGATAGCCCTAGAAATATCCTGTAGCAGAAATACACTGCTAGAAAATCAAATGGAGTGATGTTAATTGCACTCAGCAAAACCATATGACAGTATACCCAAATGCATCATTAAAGAAATGGAAGGAAACATGATTCCAAGCATGTTATCTGCATTTCAAGTAACAAATTGGAAATGAAAACAAAATACAGTGCAGAAAATATAGACCCCACTCTTAAAGATGACTGACCCACACCCTACTCTTACTTTAAGGCTTTAGTGAACTACCTACATGATACTTCAACAGTACTAATGGAAACAACACACATTAAAATAAATAAAAAAAAAAAAAAAAAAAACTAACAGAACAGCATAAAAAATTCTCTTCCACACTAATATTTTTTAAAACATCTTTCCTTACGAAATTTAACTGTAAGCTAAGGTCTGCACGCTAAACCTCTTAGATCAGCTAGGTAGTTCTCACTACAAAATCTCTCTCTGGTTCTCTGGACACATGCAGATAGCTGTGAAAGCAATGAGCAGAGCGCACCCAGACATCACTTAACAAATGTTCTTTATTTGTTCATAGCAATGTTTCATGTGGCAAGGAGTCAAGCTGCAGACTCTGGGTTCCTATACAGTGAAGTGCTAGTTCTTCTCAACATCTGTCTCAAGTCCCACAGGGTTGCCACTACGGCATCAAGCAAGAGCTCACGCATACTCCAACCTTCAAAAAACACCTAAAATGAAATGAGCACAACTAAAAAATGTGGAGACAGTGGAAGGAAAATGAGCTTCAGAGTGGCCACGAATCCAACACTGAATTCACTCTACTCAGCTAATATATTTTCCTTTCAACTTTCCACTACTAATATACTCTAACACTGCAATATCTCTGTCAGTAGCAGGCATGTACCTAGTAACTTAAAGATCCCTCATAATTTTTCTAATAGCTTAGTCTAGTGATTAAAATAATCCAAATTTGTACTCTGCGCTGTTCATGCTGGTATATCTCCAACTTTTCAGCCTACACAAGCACTAAAGCCTCAACAGCTGTGATCAATATCAGTAATGTTTTCACTGCTGTCTATGTCAAAATGCTGCCAGTGCTGAGATTTCCATAAAGGTGCATGAGGTCACCAGAAACTTGCTAAAAGTTAGCATTTACTGTCCAGCTCAAAGATCTGGCAAGACTGAGTATGTTGCAAGCATTTTACTTAGGTAAACATTATGCATGCTGCATTGTAAAATAGCAGGGTCTTTGGTTCTGGGCCCTGTATTCAGAGTGACCAAATATAACATAAATTAGAGAAAGAAGGAGGAGATGGGGGCAGGGCTCTGAACAGACCCTGCCAGAATAGTTTCAAGACAAGAAGCAGTCTGCCTCGGATGAAGGATAAAGTATTCCTTCCACAGCCAAAGCCAAATACCCATCTGGTAAACTAGAGTAGGGTTCTGAAGGGGGATTTTGCTGGAGCGCAGCCTCTGTACAATTTAACCCATCCAAGACCCTGAAATATATTTCTGCTGTTATGATATCTTACACTGACATTCCTGAGAGTAAGCATCTCATCCTCACTTTTTAAGAAACAACCCTTCAATGAAGCTACTAACCCAGACAGTAAATAGGGACCACTTCACTGACTAGTTATATTATATCGGTTTTATGTGTTTACTAATGTTTATTCCATTAAGGAACAGCTCACAAAGGATATGCAACCCCAGGACTCTATTTGCAATTTGCCTCCAAAAATATATTTGTCAAAACAAATTAAGTTGACCAGCAACTCCTTAACTTATGCGTGGATAGGACTACACAAAGGTGAAAGAAAGAGTTGGACCATTAACATGCACAGAATGGATACAATGGCAAAATCTCCCTCTGAATGGCTCACTGTGTGGAAATGTCAGCCTAGAGCCAGGCAAGACCTCAACATGGACTTTGCAAATCAAAAGGAAAAGAAAACTCTCACATGAAATTTATGCTTTAAAAAGCATTTCATATTATATTTACTATCCATTTTGCCACAGCAAAAGCAGAACATTGGCCAACCATGAGGAATGCAGTTCACAAATAAACATGGCACTGTAAAAGTTAGACAATGCCTTGTTCAGGCTACTCATATGAGACTTTACCACACAGAGGTACACATACATTCCCTTCCAAAGCCAATATATTTAGACCTTACAGTTTGATAAGACGCCAACACTGGTTCACCACTGAAGTGACAATCTCCAGCCTTGAAAGGATCAGAAAAACAGCCCCCACGCTCCATATTTTCAACTCACATGATGATCTCCTGGATGTGGTTTTACCGACTGTATGAAGTAGCCATATGGGATACTTGACACTTCTGGAGAAATTGCATGTGGAATCACTGTGAAATGCTGCTTACAACTTGCACGGTGCCATACATCTCAAACAAGGTGCATTAAAATAACAAGGAGGTGAAGACATCTCCGCGGAACAGACTTGCTGTGAAAAGCCCCCTTATGATCAATCAGTCCTTTACAACATCTAGGTTACAAGACCTTGCAACTACACAAGGTAAAAATGACACTAGTCACTAGTAGTAAATGTTGTCCATCTGTATACCACAAGCCTGTCACGGGTACTTCTCAAATACTACACTAACACACTGAGGACAAAACTAAAAGAAACCATATCACTTCCTACCAGAAAGCTATACCAAGATTGTTAGTTAAAGCACACCAGTAACAATCAGTTACGCAGGTGTTCTTGCGTATCAACAAAGTGTGATGAGATCAAAATTATTTAAACACATGTATGAATATAACATTTGTATACCTAGATAACATTTACAGGCATAATCCTGTGAGTGCACGTGTGAGTGGGAAGGACAGAGAAAGTATACATGATGCATCACTTAACAACTAAATGGAAAGTTTTAGGAACTGTACTACAGTTACTGATAAAACATACTGCTCATGTCTCACCCACTCTCAACACACACATAGTAGAAAGGGTCTTATTCTCTGACCTCAGAAGAATTCAGGAAGACCTGACAGAAAAGTCATTATTTTAACCATCTTATTTCACTGCATTTTACAAATAAAGGCTATGCTTTTATTCAGCATACAGAATAGTTTTCCTACATCTAAACTTAAATTTCACAGAAGAGTTTCTTGTAATTAGGCTTAGACAGCTGTCTGACTACAATAATGGGAGCAGCAAATTATCATAGTACTGGCAAAGTCAATGAAGCAACAGTAACTTACATTGTTCGGTAATTTTTCACTGAACTTCAATATTGCAATACATCCTATATATATGGATAAGGTTTCTCCATTTCTAAAAATCCACCCTGATTTCTAATGAACTAATTTCAATAAATTAGGAACAATTTGCCCAAAAGTCCTCTAAGTGCTAGGAATGTTTGTCTTGCATAGCCACATCTAACCTCCAGGGTCAACGAAACAAGAACCACCCTTTCATATGCATGAGGTAGCATGTGCGTGTGTCCCTCACATTCCTGAGTAATAAGAACCAGTGATTGTTCTCGAGGGGGAAAAGAACAGAAAGAAAAACAAATTGACTCCTTTTTCCCATACTTTTTTTCCCCAACCTGTTTCGTAGCTCTGCGATACCAGCTGAGTGTGGGGTCTGCTTCCCCAGCCAGTAAAGTACAGCACCCTGCGAGTGGGACAAAGCAGTAGAGTGGGAAGATGTTGCCAATGCTCTTACCCTGGGAGGTAGCAACATGCAACAAGAATACGCCAAGCACAAAGGTTAATCACATTATTTTCCATGTTGCTCTGTAACATAACAATAAGAATGGACCCAGTCTCATTTTTCCCCTACTGAATACAAACAACTCACCTTTATTCATCTGTCCCATTACTGTAAACTCAAAATACTGCCTGTCATCAGCTGGTGAATACAGGCCAAATACGGTGGATGTGCTCTTTGGCTGCAGTTTGAATGCTGAGAGCAAGAACACTTCATTCAGCATAGGATCCCCAAGTGCTTGTTGCAGGAAGGCTGTTACCACTCTCTTGTTAGCATATGAAAGAAGATCAATGACTGAAAAATAAAACAGTTTCAACAGCGGTTTAATTACAATAAGGAGCAAAGAACAATGTATTCCAAAGCCAGTTCATCTACTAATGGCAATGTTTTGGAGAAGACTTCCGGGAGACCTCACCGAAGCCTTCAGTACTTTAAGGAAGCTCATGAGCAGGAAGGAGAGCAATTTTCACTTAGTCTGATAGTGACAGGACAAAGTTTTAAACTATTAGAGGGGAGATTAAAATTAAACGTTTGGATTATTTTTTTCACTCTGAGGGTAGTAAGGCTGAGGGTAGTAAGGCACAGGCTGCCCAGAGTCGCTGTGGATAGCCCATGCCTGCAAGTGTTCAGACTGGATGGGGCAGCCTGGGCTGGTGGGTGGCAATGCTGCTCACAAAAGGGACTTGGAACTGGATGATCTTTAAAGTCCTTTTCAACCCAAGCCATTCTGCCAATCTATTCTATGATGATTTGTGAAAACATAAATATTTAGTCTTTAGGTTAAATTAGGTTCTTAAATACTTTCAGGCAGATCTCTAAGATTTTTTTTTTTTTTAATCTTTTGAGATGCACCCCAACATAAAATCTTCTCCAACTATTCCAGCTTTCATAAATTAAAGAGAGTACTTCTGTCAGTTTTTAATTACATTCATGACCCAGCATCAAAATTTTCAGACAGATTGTGTGTGTGCTCACCCTAAGAGTTATTTTGATGGCATTTTCAGGGCATCAATTAAAATGCTAAAGAATTAGGTAAGTAATATGATATTCATAACCTCCTTCTCACTTCACTGATTTCTCAGATGATTTATATAATAAATAAAACTCATATTTCCCTTCTGGCACAGATAACGAAGACAGGCCCGATAAAAAATAAGAAACCCTAAGGCAGAGTGAAAGCCATTTTCAATTTTTCTTTTAAATTTTTGCATGATGCAGCAGCGAAGGGTCTAAATATTATACCAAGCATGCCAGCTATCTCTCTTCTGTCCCTAAAGCAAGAGGCAAGTTTTCTCTCAATGTTTCTAAATCCATGATGTCTCCAAACTCGTTACTCTACCAAGAAACCTAGAGACCTCCTATTACAGTTTACTGCTGTCAGAACAGCATATGCATTATGACGCTCCAGAGAAGACTGATAAATGACTATGCACAAGCATTATTTAAATATATAGTCATATTTAACTATCGCATACCACAGTCACTCCACAGACAGGGTCATCCTAACAGGACAGATGATGGAGACTCAAGAACACCCATAGCACAATCATAGTTACATGCTCCTTCCCTCAGCCACATGGTACACGGTGTTCACTCAAGTGACAGCCCAGGTTCATGCTGCTCCCATCGCTCATTTTGAAGCATCCACTCATTTGGATGCCAACACCATTTCCAAAAAGAAGTGAATATGTTTTTCCCTTCAGCGCTCAAAAGCAATGAAAGCTAGATCATAGCTTGTGTCTAAACCCTCACAGACTCCAAAGACCTCCTGACTCTACTGGGAGCTTTCAAGACAGTAGGCAGAAACAATCAGGCACTTGACTTGCATGCACTTGTAGTCTTGCTGTCAAGAAACATCTGATACTAATGTGTCAAATTCCCTTTCTTTCACAGTTCAGACTTACAAGCATCCCAGGATAACCACTGCTCCCATTGAAAACAGCAATCCAAACAGCAGTGGCAAAAGGCTGAGCATTTCATCAGATTTGGTCCACTCAAAGCAAAGCAGCTGGTTAAGCAAAAGACTGAAATGTAACTCATGATGGTATACAACAACATTTTGCAGGTAATAGGCATTCTTAAAATACAACTGGATCACAGGAATACAGCGCTGAAATCTCTGACAGTGAAAAACATAACTACATGCTTTTTTCAGTCCTAGGTCTGGTTTCTGACTTCATATCAAACACCAAAATATTACAGAAATAAGTACGAAAAAAATGCCATCTAACCTGAAGGAAAAAATATTGGATATCTTTAAATTTGTATTTATATATGAATACTGTGGTTTGCCTGGTACTGGCGTTCCACAAGCATTCAGCAGCACACTACTGAACTGTTTCTTGGAGTACCTTAACCAAATGCACGCGTCAGAATCCATCCTATCATGTAAACTACACGTGTGCCAGCGGAAGTGCATTGAAGAGCAATGTTGTTATGAAAATTCATTCTCCATCCTAGTAGAGCTGGCAGGCACACAACTCTTAGACCTTACAGGGACGACTGCTTGCTTGAGTGGAATACCAAAGAGAGATACACAAGAATTCCAGACTTCACTTTTAAGGAGAATTGCATCTGTTTGAATTTTCCTCTGTTTGAAAAGAGAGGGTTGAAAACAAACTAATAGGACAGGACTGCCAAAGCTGGAAGGCACGAGCATCTGGTTTCAATAAGTGCAGAAGGAGGGAAGACTTGGGCATGCCCGTAAGCACAAGTGCATGTGTGCATTCCCACCAAGCTAAACTGAGCCCTCTTGCAGAGTAGCCCAAGAATCTTCTCTCTGCTTCCCATTTTGTTGTTTTACTCTTTGAAAGGATCTTTTCATCCTCCAATGAGAATGGCAATATGATTAAACATACCAATTCACTCTTTGGAGATATGTCCTAGAAATTCAACACTGAAGGTAGGAACTAAAATACATGACAGAACGCCTTGTAGAGGGGGGAGAAATAGATCGGTGACAGAGGACAAAAGAGAGTGCAAAACAAAGGATTTTCCCCTTATTTCTGCTGACACTACACCAACTTTCAGAACCCTTAAAAGGTCTCAACTATCCACAGCTGTACGTGTAGCTCACCACTGTGTGGCACTTCCCAAGACACTTAAGCGATGCTCTAGACACTGGGAATGAAACCCAGACCGCAGTTCTGAAACAGAGGAATATCAGAGGATGTAAGCGAGGTCCTTCTCTGGCAGTCTTTGCTAAGTCTGCCTTTTGTTGAACTCTTCTCTTCTACCGCTGCTTTTTTTAAGCAATACTCAGAATGTTTTTTAAACATTCTCAGAAATGCTTTTAATTAAGTGGGACTTTAATAAAGGAAACAGATAAATTAATCGCTCTTGTGGAGCCTCTTCACATGCCTAACTAAGAACAGCCGATTAAAATGTCAGACATCATTCCAAACCCGAGAAGCAGCGCAGCAGCTTTACACCTTCCAGAGCGGCACGGCGACACGTTACAACTACGCGCAGCTGCCGAGCGGTGCCACTCGCTCTAAAACAAAGCAGGTGCTGGCTTACTGCGCCCGTAACGCTGCTGTGTATGCTGCTACTGGACTCAGAACCAACTTCTTTTCTTACTCAAGTCCTACTTCACAAAGTGGAGTTTTCTCGACGACTTTCCGTAGCTCAGCACTCGTTGATGAGAGCCTGCATCCTGCAGCCGCAAAGCACTCTTCAGATGCTCACGGTCCCCATAAAACCGGACTGCTTTCTGGCGACCTCAGCGGGTGAAGAGGTCGGCTAAGGGAGCAGCGAAGCCGCGACCCCAAGGGGACAAAGCGGGGCCGGGCGCGGCAGGGCAGCGCTGCAGCCGCCTCGACTCCTTCGCGCAGGGCAGCCCCATCCCAAACCCGCCACCACGTCTAAAAAAGTAAAAAGAAGGAAAAAGAGGAAAGCTTGCTAAAGCGAGGAGGGGCGGCGCGGGGCCCTTACCTCGAGGCGCGGGCGGCGCGGCGCGGCCCGGGCACAGCTGCAGGGCAAGCGGCAGCAGCAGCAGGGCGGCGCCGCGCTCGCACCCCATGGCGGCCGCGGGCCGGGCAGCGCGAGAGGACGGCACGCCGCGCCGCTCCGCTCCGGACCCGCGTTTAACGGGGGCTGCCCCGCGTCCGGGGAGGGACGGGGCGGGCGGCAGGCCATTGGCCCGGGGGCGGGCGGGGGCTGAGCCGGGGCCCGGCACGGCCGTGCGTGGTGGCGCAGGTGGCTGCGGTGTGGGGTCTTGCCTCGAATTTAGTTTCGCCTGTTTTTTGTAGCTGATGAATGTCGTTGAAAGGGGTTTTGCGGACGGCAGCGAGGAGCAAAACAGGTTTCACTGAATCATGGGATCATTAAGGTTGGAAAAGATTTCTCGTAGTCTAGTCCAACCGCTGACCCACTCCCACTGTGCCCGCCAAATCACATTCCTCAGTGCTACATCCACACGTTTCTTGAATGCTTCTGTCACCTCCCTGGTCAGCCAGTAGCTCACCACTCTTTCTAAGAAGAAGTTTTTCCTAATATCCAACCTGAATCTCTTCTGGTGCAACTTGAAGCCATTCCCTCTTCCTCCACCACTGTTACCTGGAAGGACGATGCCCACCTTGCCACAGCCTTCTTTCAGGTTATTTTAGAGAGCAATAACATCTCCCCGAGCCTCTTCTTCTTGAGGCTGAGCAATCCAGGTTCCCTCAGCCACTCGCCATAAGACTTCTAGTTTCTAGAAGCCTTAATTGGCACCGTGAGGATCATGGAGTCTGGCTTCTGCCATTTCTCTTAGAGATCAGGGATAGTGGGAGATCTGAGACCAACAGGACTGGGATTACTTGGAAAGGCTGCTTGTGTTAACAAACCCCTACACCTCAGGACTTCAGTTCAGATGAAAACTACAACAAAAATTACTACGACAAAACCCCAATACTTTAGTTCTCCACTACATGGACTTTCAGTAATGGATGCACTATCAAGATGTTATTATTCAATTTTCTGCCCTCCAGAAAGTTCCAGTCTCAGCCCTGCTGACACTGATAAAGTAACACATAAATGAGGAAGACCTTTGGGGCTGTGCTGCCAGTCTGCTCCATGTCCTTTGGAAACCACCCCCTAAGCAGAGCTCCCCTGCACCCCACTGTCCAGGCAGAAACCAGCTGCTTGCTGGGTGCTTCTCCCACCAGGGGCTTGAAGCACGTGGCAGGCTCTTAACCTGGAGCTGCACTCCCCTCCTCATCCTGTGTCTTTCCGCCCACCCCACCCCACAGGCAAACCTCTGCCACATCAGAAGCTGCTCAGGGAGCTGTGGCTGCTCCCCCTCCAGCTTGCATCCCAGTGCACAGCTGGAATAGCTGGAGATGTCTGATATAATTTACATCATAAAAACAGGAGTAACAATAGCAGGAAAATTTTATGTTAAATGAGCAAAGCAGTGTTGATTAATGTTCAGCACGTCAGGCGTGGTGTACAGCTAATGAGCACTGAGGAGGACCACCTGGGGGCTCACTGTGTGCAGGGCAAGACACAGCATGCTGCAGGGCTGAGGCTGACAGTATGCTGTGAAGGGGAGGGTGGGCTGGAACAGCCCTGCAGCTGCACAGGGTGCAAGCATGGGCTCCTCTCCAATGTAGCTGCAGTGAGATTCTCAAATACCTTCTGCTGGCCTTGAAATACTTTCCCACATGGTACGTACCCCATACCAGAGCACCCATACTTGCTGGCCTATATATGTAAGTGATGACTGACTCCTTCAGTTTCAAATTTATTTCTTTGCCTATTAGGAGGCTAGAGAGTGCATCCCTTTTATCCATTGTGTCCCAGCACAGTGTTGTTCCTCACCACGCTATGCTTCCGAAGTGTGTGTTTCCACACAACACAGAATGCTTTGGTAACTGACTCACTTTCACTCCTACCACACCCGCTCAAGTGGTGAAAGTGGGAGAGTGATATGGTGGCACCAGTGGGCTAGCAGAGTGCTGCACCACAGAGAGAGGAAAACAGAGCAGTGGGCTTAGAGCATTACAGAGCATGAAGAAAAGTGAAGCTGAAAGGGAGAGGGCAGGAGGCAAGGATGTGGAAAAAAAGAAAATGGAAAAATAGACAAGTATTCCAGGAAGAAGTTTCAGCCCAGAACCTGTCCCTAAAAATGATGGAGATAGCACAGATTATTAGCAGAGGGTAATGCCTGGACATACACCAGCACTGATACTACTCTACAGTCAGTTAGCAGGAAGGAGGAACCCTTTGCCACCGAAGAGCATTCTTTGACAATGTAGGTGTCACAGTGTGCTCCTCCTACCCTACCCTCCTTGCTCCCCAGTGTGCTCCTTGGCCTACCCTCACACACAGGCCTTGCACAGGAGGACAATGAACAACAGTACTAACAATACTCTTGCTAAGACAGATTAATAAATACAAATCTGTCTCAGATTTGGGAGGCTAAAAGAGCTGATAGCAGACATCTGATTCAACAGCTGAAAGCCAACTGAGCATGAGCTACAAATAAAACTACAGCTATGACTCAACCATTCTTTAGGGATTTGATTTAGTAGCTTGGTGGGTAGGGATGGTGGTGTAAGGATGGTTGGACTAGATGATCTTGTAGGTCCTTTCCAACCTAATGTATCTATGAATCTATGAATCTATGAATCTTACCCATTAAACAACACGCAAACTTGGCCCTTGAAGTTCACCTACTTGGCAGTAGATTGCAGTCAAAATTTCCTCTTAAGCAGAGAAGCCTCAACAGGTTACACCTGTGCAGAGATAGTTCCCTTACACCTTGATGTTAAGGTACCTTGCCGATGCAGATCCTTCACCTTGGCTCCTTACTTCTGTAGCTCGCATTTAGAAAGCAAAGGAGTCTGCTCTGAGGCTTCAGGCTAAAAAGGAGAGTCTCCCGTATCACTGTTTATACCCTATCTTCTATGCAGTGAAGTGTATCCAGCCACCTCCAATGTAAGTTGCACTTAGATTGCTACGTTATATCATGCTTATATTTCTGGGTGAAGCGCACAGCCCAGCTGTTTCCATCCATGACAATACGTTTAAATGCCTAACACAAAATGAATATCTGCAAAATCATCACAGCTCCAGGTAAAGCGACTACTGCAGATAGAAAAAGGGCATTAGACAGTAAAGCTTCGTGTTTGCCTATCTAGGGGAATGCTAACAATTATTTGCATCCATGTATCACATAATTTCTTTGAGCTTATCAAAATGTAGGAAATATTTTCTGAACAAGTCCCTTTTTCCAAACTATTTAATAAATCATTTTAACTTGTTTTTCACTTCTGAGTTACTTACAGTGGAGTCTTGTGGACTGATACTAATCAACTCAATGTGAGGAAGATCTTGTTTGTGGCATTTTATTCTTCTTGCTATTTGATGTTTGTGAGCCAAATTCTATTTTTTCTCTGCCTGCTTATTCGTTGTGCTTATTAACCATGCACGTTAAAGCAAAATTTGGGCAACAGAGCACGTTGCACAATAAAACAAAACAGAACAAGTTCACAAAATACATCAGCAGAAGTTTAAGATCATGTTTAAATGAAGCTAGCCAGTACACACAAAGGTCACTGCAATTTTTTACGTTTTCATTTTTATTATTGGAGTATGTTACAGATTGGAAGAGATTTTGTGCTCAAGCAAAACCTTTAAGGGATTTTTACAAAGCATGGTGTTTATCTGCTGTCTGGATGGGACTGTTTGACCTTGTAACCATCATCTTCAATAATAACAGTGGAATATTAGCCATTTCTTTTCCAGTTTTGTGTATGCCCTGAAGTACAAACTCCAGCTTAACTTACTGGAGATTTGTATCTTGAATACAAATCAGAAAGTGGTTATTGGGCAGAACGCTTTCAGGAAACTTCAGTAAGGAATTTTTTAAAGGAACACAGGACTTTCTTTTTTATATATTTTATTGGTATTATTTTTAATAGAAGATCTGCAAGTAAAGCCCAACTGCTAAAATATTTCTCCTGCTTACTTTATGTATACCAAAAATACCGTAGATGTAGAGAATACAGAGTAGCTGCCAATCTGATAGATTTTGTTTCGCAGAAGTAAGTGTGCATGGCCTGTTCAGATTCCAAGTAATATGACTGGGGAGTTAGGAAGGAATCCCTGCTGCTTAATTTAGATTTCATATTTTGCTCCTAATATCCATGAGGAGACTCACAATTTTTATGGAATTATATGGATGATTAAAAACCAGGGTGCATGGAAAATTAAGATCATGCAAGTGAAATCTCAGCGAAGTACAGACGTAAACCGTATCCTTCCTTATTTCCATCAACATTTAGGAGTTTGATCCTGCCATGTTTTCATGGAAAGGGTGTGCAGAAAGAACATAAGATTTCAAACATGGTTTTCAGAGCAAGATTTGCTTATTCAGAAGTCACAAACTGACACTCCACTTCTTCAAGTCAAGGCATACATCCATTCACAGAGCACCTATTTGCATTTCACTGACACTAACAGAAATTCCACTCAGGCAACCAAGAGGAAGAACTCCTGGAAAGCCTCTGGATGAGGTGGGGAAGAGACAGATTGCCTTCTCAGTCTTTGCTCTGGATTCCATGACGGTACAGGGATGAACGCGGCCCTAAGGCAGCTTATGGAGGGTCTAAGCCTTCTTGCAATCTGACATAAGGAGAGTGCTAAGCTGCTTTATGGATGTTTGTGACACAAATTTCATGCAGATCTGAAAACACAGATCTGAGGAACCAGTAAGGAGGGAGCCTTGCCCTTGCTCTCCTCATCTCTTTCTGCAGTGTAAATCAAAAGAGCAGTGATTGGCATTGTTTTTTAATTTAATTAATGATTTTTTTTTTTATTTTTTAATTTAAGGCCCTGTAGTATTTTCCTTTGCTTAGGAAGGATGGGAACATTTTGCTTGACTTCATACTTCAACAGTAAGTAATGCTGAGCACGTCTGCGCAGGTGTTGAAACGAAACGCAGACTGGTTTCTTTAGAGGTCCACAGTGAAAACACACCCTGCACGAGCTCTCATAATCACTTGGTCAAAAACAGTATCGCACGACCAGAATTCCTTATTTTAAAGGCAAATTGCTGAAGCCCTCAAAAGGCGTCGTTCTTGCTCTTGTGGAAAGCCACGACTTCGTGCGGCACAACCCCGCCGAGCCGGGGCTGAGGCACGCGGTCATTCCAAGCGACAATTTTTTCACGGCGGGCGGCATCTCTAGGCAGAGCGACGGCCTGAGGCAAGCGGGCCGCCGGAAAGGCGCGCGCGGGCAGAAGCCCCAGATCCTGGGACAGGAGGCCGAGCCCCCTCAGGCGCGCCCGTCTCCCGCCCGCTTCTCCGTCCCGCCGGCGCGGCCGCGGGCGCTCGGGCGCCGCCATGCGAGGGCAGCAGCGGCGCGCTCCCCGGGGCCCGCGCTGCCGGCGGACAAGATGGCGGCTCCCATGGAGCTGAGCTGCTGGGGAGGCGACTGGGGGCTGCCATCCCTGCATCCGGAGTCTCTGACCGTCATGGTAACGGCGGGGGCCGCCACCCGCTGCGGGAGGAGGGCGGCAGGGACGGAGGCGCGGGGCCGCGGGCTGCCCCGCGCCCGGCTGGTTGCGCTGGGGCCGCTCCCGCCGGGAAGGCGGCGCCACCGAGGGGCGCCCTGAAGCCGGGCGCGGCCTGCGCCGGGTGCGGGGCCGCGGGGCACGGCTCGCGGGGCGGCCGGGGCCGGGCTGCGGCGGGGCCTGGAGGGGCCCGGTTGTGCCCGCGGGGAACCGCCCAGCGCGGGACTGCGCTGCGCTGTGAGCGGGGCGGCGTGTGCCGGCGTTAGCCGAAGGCTTGAAATAAAAGTTCTGTCCTTATTGGTAATGCGTGTCGCTGCGGGGAGCTCTGACCAGAACCCTTAAAAGTAGCCTGCTCCTGCTGCAGAAATGCAAGTGAGCGTTGGGTTGGTGCTGTTTTAAAGAGCTATTGCTGCCTAACCCAGCACGGCTGATGGCAGTGCTCGGGCCTGCTTTTTGACATGATGTCTTACACTTAGGTGTGCTGACTAGGTTGTTTTTTTTGCAATCTGTTGCAGGCTTACGCTAAATTCTCTGGTGCTCCTCTGACAGTGAATACTATAAATAACTCCTGGAGCACTCCGAAAGGTACTTTATTTGCATTTCTATTCTTCTAATCCTCATCACTTTACAAGTGTGGGTTCTAATTCCAAGGTTTCTTTTTCTTCATTTCCTTTGGTTTTGTGTTCACAATCCATTTGTCCCTGTGCAGACTGCCTGCTTTTGTTACATATTAATAAGCATCTTTACAGGATCAAACGTGATTTTGCACGGGGCAAGTAACAGAAGATATAAATAGAATGCCTTAAAGGGCACTTTAGTAAAATATGTAGAGGTGAAGCAGAGGAGAGTCAACAAAGTGGTGATGCAGAAGTACACACCTGTTTTGTCAGGCAGACTGAACAGATGATACACTGAAGGCAGTTGCGTGGAAATATTTACATGATAGTTACCAGACTTGCATAATGGAAGTAGCATTCTTTAATTGCACATGATTTAACAAGCTTGTGCAGGTGTAAGTAGAATATGAGTCTAAAAGAGTGTAACTTGCATCAGCTGGGATATTTGGTACTGTGCTAAGTTACAGAGGTTGAACGAGGAAAGGTGGCTGACAAGGTAGCTAGATCGGTTGTCAGAAATGATGTCAGAGGATTTATTTACACTGGATATTTTTACATACTGGATATCTGTTTGCTCAGTGTTTAGGTCATTGTGTTGCTGTATTCCAGACAAGTAATGCCAATGCAAGGTGAAGTAGTTTGTTACTTAAATTTACTGTGTCTTTAATCTGAGGCATTACTGTGTCCACATGACAGTTGCATCTTCTCTCTTACTGTCTTACTCTTTTGTTGTACTGCTTTCTGTTAGCAGAATACCAAGAACTGGCATGGTATACTTCCCAAAAAGTTTTGTGGCTTTTCTTCATGGTCAAGATAATTAAAATCCCTACCAGAAGAAAAAAAAACCAAATATTTTGTAATGGGTATTTTAATAGTATTTAGGTTAACGGTCCTGTTAGGCTCATTGTGTCAGGTACCTTATAAATGTGCTATGAGGCAGTCCCTGTTAAAGAGGTTTACAGTCTGCAGTCTTTAATTCTGCAATCTGAAGAGTAAAAGCAGAATAATATGCTTCTAGAAGGAGGAAATTCTTTGGTTCTGGAAGAGGTCTTCTTTAGGTATTGGTAGCTTAATCAGAGGTTGTAGCAAGTCCAGGAAAACAGATGGTTAAAATGGCTTGAAAGGGTAAGGAAAAGTTGGATGAAAATGTCCTGGCAGATGTTTTGGTTGAAATTCAGACAAGTAGCCTGGATTTCGAAGTATCAAGTATCTAGTAGATGACATTGGTTTCATTCTGGGCTCTTCTAGTGTGTTATTATTAGCAAGGGCCACCATATGCCAAATGCTTTTATGATCGTGGTAGAAATCAATTACACATAGCTTTATGCATACGTGTTGGAAAGGCCAGAGCTTGCTATGGAGAAAAGGAAAACACATGAAGTGACTGATCACTTTTCTGCATTAGAATTGCTACATATGAATTCTGTTGATTGTATTATTTATGCCTTCTAGCAGATGTACCAGTCCTGATATCAGAAGACGTTGTTATTTCTCAGCCAGCAAAAATATTAAACTTCTTAAGAAAGCAGGTATGTTGCTTTCAGAATTTTTTTCTCTACCTTGTAGTGAATTTTTGCGTCCCCCACATAGATTGATACAGGCTTCTTAAAACCTGGAAACCAGTTCTGAGTCACTGCTTTTCTATTTTTTGTACACACATGAGAATTGTACAATGGTGGTTCACGGATTGCTGTTTAGAAATTTGGTAGTTACGAAAAATTTAAAAATAGGCATAAGAAAATTGTTTATTGAAAAGGACTACAAACTGGCCTCAGCTGAGCAGTTTCTCACTGAGTTTCATCGTGCTGTTAATTATAACACTTTAACGTCATTACAGCTTTGCAGACCTAGGAGATCACAGTTAGGGAGGTGTAGTTTTAACTGTTTAAATGGGTAATCATCTCCCAGTGTTCTTTTTTTTCCTTCCTTTTTTGAAGAATAGCACATATGGTGTTGTTTTTAATATATGTGGTTTTTCTGTAGCTTGTAACATAAAAATGTCTGCGGGCATTTCTTGATGCAGTCATGTTATTGCGTAGTCAAATCTTGCATGCCTTTTGTAGATCTCCCAATATTTTATTCAAAAAGAATAAAGCTATACAGCTTCTTCTTTTCACAAGTGTAAAGATGTCTAATAAAGATGGCATCATCATTTTTATTTCTGAGATGGCCTTCCAGCCCAATATTCTGTCTTCACATTAGAAGTTCCGTTCCTGCCTAGTTAAGGAGACTATCTGATGAATGTTAGTGAAACTTTAAATCTTTCCCCAGAGAAAAATGGAATCTGAAAACGGAGCATTTGGGATGAGATTTCAGACAGTGTTTTTTAAAATTCTGCAGTTTCCTAGCCATTTGAATACCGAAGATTCCATATTGATGGAAAAAGAACACCCTCTTTAACTCCAGAGTACACCAGTAATATGCATGCTTTTAAGATACCTAAAAATAAAGTGGCTGAACACCAATTTTTGCTGTTTCTAAATTAGTGAAATTCCCAAAAGATTACCAACCCTTTCAGTGTTCCTTAAAAGGACTCATTGTTTGAATCAAAAGCTCAGCTAGCTGTAATGACATTAATTTAGCTGTGCATTTCATCCCCCTTATTGTCAGCATTCTATTTTTAAATGTATGAAATGGTGTGACAACTTAAGTGACAGATATGCCCTTGGAAATGCAGGTGGGGTCTTGCCAGGCATTTGCCTCAGCAATAGGTACTGAAAAAACACCTCTGTGTTACAGGACAGCTGCTTGGAAAGGAGTGGGAAGTAGGCACAAGAGTAATTTTGGCAGTGGAAGTGCCCCAAAATCTTAGAATGGGGAAGTAGAAGTGGAAAATGTTAGAAGTAAGGCAGCTGGACTGAAGAACTGAAGGAAAACAGTTGCATAAACAGCATGTCTTCTGTCCGGAAAAGTATTGTATATTTAACAACTTGGTAGCTATTCAGTTTCAGATAATTTTGAGTTGTTTTGATCATCTTTCTGGAAAGTTCCATGTAACACTATTTATAGCGTGAGGTAGTTGGTGGCGTTTTTCTGTTTGTTGTTGTTTTATTTTTAAATTCACAGAGATATAATGCTGATTATGAACTGTCTGCGAAGCAAGGGGCTGATACACTGGCTTATATTGCACTACTCGAAGAGAAACTGCTTCCTGCTCTGGTAAATACTAGTGAATACTTCATAGTCGCTGGAATTTTATGAGTATTATAAGAGGTGCCCAGTGTGAGAGACGGAGAAGTTTCTTAGCCTAGTCCTGGCTTGAATGTATTTGTGTTCTTAGTCAAATTTTGAAAGGACTGCCTAGCAACTTTGAAAAAGCAAAAAGTGTGTGGGAGGTGTGAAGTAGTAATAATGAACTTATGAAGGACTTTTAAAATGGCACCTGTGAATGTATTTTTCTTAGATGTCTTTTGGGAACAGTATCCTGCAGACAGCTTATTCTGGCCATTCTTTGTTGCAGTGATGCTTTTTGAAAAAGCTTGGTGTAAGATGTGGTATGGCTGATGTGGGGTGCACAACTGTGAAAGCCTTTTGAGTTGTTGAGTGGGAACTTTTGAAATACCCACCACTAGTTCATTTTTGGTTCAGTAAATAACACATGGCTGCATGTCCTCACCAATTTAGTGTAAGTACATTGTAGCTATAAAAAAAACTGCAAACACTTGCTCTGTTGAATGTCTTTGACTTGAATTCATATGGGAAAAAGTACTTTAACCAGGAAATGTCATAGATAGCCTCGTCAGTTATCATGCAAAGCTTTCAAGCTCATTTTTTCCTAATATCTTTTCATTTTAAAATGTATGTAAAATTTCAGAAGTAAATTCAAACAATTTCAAACCTGATCCTGTACATCTTCAACTTATGCTGTAATACAGTTTCTCTGTACAGTACATGGATGTGTGTATATGTGCATGCGTGCACATGACAATGTATGTAATTTTGTGCATGTAGATATAAGCATTATCTTTCTATTTTTATTGGGGTTTGAAGATGGTTCTGTGGCCTTAGTTATATACTCTTAAAGGATTAGTATAATCCTGTGCAGAGCCTAATTG
This sequence comes from Callipepla californica brunnescens, assembly GCA_023055505.1. Lineage (NCBI taxonomy): Eukaryota > Metazoa > Chordata > Aves > Galliformes > Odontophoridae > Callipepla > Callipepla californica. Next base: position 3,540,989 of record JALIRH010000052.1, on the reverse strand, counting down.
CTTTAAACTACAATAATTCCTGGTTTTCCTGTGAGAAATCTTACACATTACACTCTTACGAGAAGTACAGTGTTTTTACTCAAATTCCAGTCATGCTCTTCCTTGTGTTGATATAGCTGCACACTTTTTGGGTTGAGGCTGAAAATTACTGCAGTGTAACAAAACCATGGTTTGCCTCAAGGATTCCCTTCCCGCTAAGTTTGTATCTGCCTGGAAAGATGTCCAGGGAAGCACTCAACAGGATCTTGCTGACCAGAGGAGGCCCTCCTTTCTACAGTCTCACTGAAGTGGAAGCACAGGTACATGTTGTGTAGTAAGGAATTTTAAGTTGGTGCTGCCATGATATAGGCTAGCACACTGTGATAGTGGTGTATATGATACATACTAGTATTTGCTGCAGCTAGGGCTCTTAAATGGTTTTGTATCTCATCAGATATACAGGGATGCCAAGGAGTGCCTAAATCTCCTGTCAAAGAGATTGGGAACATCTCAGTTTTTCTTTGGAAATACGTGAGTGTGCTTTCTTTGTTTTTAGTGTTGATGTTTGTTGGCCACAATGTTAGGAGGTGCTGCACAGTAGTTTCTTGATTTATACACTGCTTTTTCAGATGAATGTGAGTGTGCAAACAGGGCATAACTGTGATCTCTGACAGCAGTCAGTCCAAAGTCTTTATATTGCATCTTTCCTGCCTTCAGCAGCTCACATGGAATGCTTCGTGAGTTTGGGTTGTGCTAGAGAATTTTTTCTCTAGCCCATGAATCCCACCTCCTCCGATTGCTTGTGGAAAAAATACCCGAAAAAAATACCTGTTACCACTAGCTCCTTGGAAGGAAGACATAGGTCTGAGAAGGCTGGTCTTCCTTCTGCGGGCATAGACCAGGAAACGTGTATTACCGAGGTAGCGGTCAGGAAGGACAGTGTTCCCTTTGCCAGTGAAGTCAGACCTCTTCATGTGAAAGGATCCTCTCCACTGGCATGCATCTTGTCTGATTGGTTTTTGTAATGCTGGAAATGTATTCTAGAGTGGATCACTCATCAGTGTGCGTGAAACATGATTGGATTTTAATGCTAAACCGACCATTCTAGTTTGTCAGCATGTCTCTAATTCAAAGGTGCTGAAATCAATAGTCTGTTCAAAGTGTTTTTTAATATCTGATAAATGCAGTGCCTGAAAATCTCAGAAGATTCTGTCCTGAATTGCATCTGATATACTCAGAAACTCGTTACGTTCTAGAGGTCTTGATGTTTTACCTTGGTCACACTGGGGCTTTGTTCTGTTTTGACATTCTTTTCAGACCTACTACCTTGGATGCCTTTGTGTTTGGTTTCCTTGCACCAGTTTATAAAGTATGCTTCCCTAGAGTACAATTACAAGAGCATTTGAAACAGCTTACCAACCTGTGTCGGTTCTGCGATGATATTTTAACCTGCTATTTCAGGTTAACTGTCTCAGGTAAGTTGTGTTTCTGTTTTCCACTTTTTCTCACGTATATTCTGTTTGAAGTAGTAGTGGTGGTTTTCACATTTGAACTAAAGCATAATCAGATTTTATTAATTTTTGCTGGAGGTTCTGTGGGGAAATGATGTAGAGAAGCTCCCACAGTTGTGCAGAAAGGATTGAAAATTAAAGGCAAAGTTTAATTCTCAGATTCAAAGCCTGTCATGCCTTGGCAAAATCCACTTGTATGTGTGCTGTGGCTCATGCTTAGTATTTCTGTTTCTCTAACAAAGAATGGCTTTTCCACTTAAATTCCTCCTAGGATAAAAAATGCTGCATGAACTTTTTCTCCCGTGTTTGTTTCTTGCTTTTTAAAAATGTAAAAGCTTTTGTAAATACCTTTTCACTCTTCATCTTTCTGCCTTCACTCTCTAGGCCATTCTCCATCTGGACAGGATACAGCAGATGCTAATCTGCAGAAACTCACACAGCTTGTAAATAAGGAATCCAACTTGATTGAAAAGGTTACTTTTGCTTCAGTCTCTGCTTCTTTGTGGTTATTTGTTCATAGATACTCTTACAACTGCAACTGTACAATGAACATTTTATTTTAATAGTTTCTTTTCCTGTGAGGTGCTTTGTATAGATATGTGGGAAGAAAATTATGTGTTTTGAAAGAAATTAATTGATGAAGCCTTGTATGCAAAATATTTGTACTACAATCAACGATACCCTTCCAAGTGCACGTATAAACAACAGAAGGTTGCCTTTCCATAAGTGCACTTACCATGTGAGGGGGAATGCAAACGTGTTGATGAAAATTAGAAATGGCTTTGCAAGACCTCACAGAAAAACTTATAAGCAAAACTCTGAAATTGGTCATGTTGAGATCAATACCCAGGTCTCCTTGCACCCAGCTGATTTCTTGGCAGTCACTAATGTACAGTCCTTCCTTCTCCTGGTTCTTCTATGTCTGCCTTTTATTCCTGTTTCCAGGGCTGTCCTTTGGCACCTATAAAAGCTATGCAACTTATGTTAAAAATACTTGGGAAGAATTAGTTCATTGATGCAAGGAAACTCTTACTGAAAGGACAGAATGCACTTTGTGAAAAAGATCAGTGCATCAGATGGATCATGAATTATGTCCGGCTTCTGTAGCATTTGATATTGATTGTATCTCTTTATTGTATCTTGGTATTGAAGCATAGCTGTGAGAGTTTTAAAAATGGATTAAGAAGACGTTTATCAGCCATGGTTTAGGTAAAGCTGATTCTACTGTAAGGAAGTAGGATGGTCTGGACAACCTTTGGAGATTTCCTCTATGCTGCCATCTGTGATTCTGCTTATTCTGTAGTAATACATTCTTTTCTTCTTTTTTTGATACTGCAGTCCAGGCAGGGATTAGATTGCTATCCTATGAAAAATGTGAAATGTTTACATTCAGATATTAATTTTAACCTTTATTTGAAAAGATGATACTATAATCTCTTTATTAAACAATTGCTGAAATCTGAGCTGATCTAAATTCATCCAGCACCTCCAGAGCATTTCTACTTTGGAAAACATTTCTTCCTGTAAGGTGCTGAGCATGCAAAAGTACCTACCAATGTTAGTAGTTTGACTTTTGATCTGCTTTCTAGTAGCATTTGCCTGTTGTACGAAATTGGAACTGTGACCTCTTAGAGAGAGAGGTAGAGATGTTGTTTTCTTTGGTAATCTTGAAGAAATCAATTGAGCAGAGCAGAAATGTACCCATTTATTCTGTTTAATTTGTCATATGCTCGTGGAAAGAATAGCAGCTCTTAAAAAAAGCAGATTTTTGGGAGAAGAAAGGAACCAAGACATCGCTTTAGATAAAATAAGGAAGGCTAAAAGAGAATTAGAAGGTTAAAAGAAAAACCACAAAACAACAAACCAGAATTCTTAATAGCAGTCCTGACAAATAGACTAATCGTATAACTTACATTCTGCTGTTTGCCAGATCCGGCTCTCATTATTTCTCTGCAGATGGATGACAACCTTCGTAAGAGTCCTCAGCACCCTCCTCGGAAGATAACAACGCTCAAGCTTGCTGCAGGTGGAGAAGAAAGCGGTCCAACGAGTCGTTTGTCACCTTGACAGCTTTTGTTGCACACGCACATTTGCTTGCCTTCAATTCTTCTGAATATCACAGCAATTTTTCCCATGAATGTGGTTTTGCAAGGGAAGAATCTACTGATGAGTTCAAGTAGGGAAGAAATAAAGCTTTACAATGTCCTGTCTACCTGCTATCTTTAAGATAATTAGTAGTTCAGGCTTACTACACGCTAAGCTAAAACTAAAGTATTAAATAAGGGGCTTTTTCCTGCAGATATTAACACGATTTTTGAACTAAAGGCTTTTGCCTTTGGTAGAGATGTTGACCAAAATTTAAAATGCAATTTTTATGGAATTCCAATGCTTTTATAGAAGTTTCACCTCTGTTTTAGTTTATGGCTTTTGATTTACTGTAGTCGCATTACTGTATGTTAGTGGGTATACTCTTATATCTTTCCAAAAGCTACAAAGTCTAGTTGTAGAATTGGTGAAAAGCTAGAAAGAATGAACCCATCTTTGCATGGGTTTTGAATAGAAAAGCAGTGAGAGGAATTTATATACTCTTTGTTTTAAGCTCATGAACACTCTTGTGTTTGTGTTTTAAGGGTGTTTGTATTTTTGAAAGCTTGCTAAGCTTTAAAGTATGCGTGCCATGGAGAGTACAATGATTCATAGTACTGACATTTCACAGATAACTTGTATTGGTTTTATGTGAAACTGGCTTAACCTGTGCACGAGATAATACCACAGGCCAGAAAACTGTAAGTCAAAATTGCATTGGACTGGTGGTGAGGTGGAGAGATTTAGATTTGCTCTTGACTTGTCTAGTAAATATATTGTGGATCTGGATTGAATTGAACTAGTTAGGACTTTGTAAAACAGCCAGTTTAGACTTTTTCATTTGTCACAGATGCCACTATCTTGTTTTGTAAGCGCTGTGGTTCATTGAGAAATGATAATATAGGGCATCTAAATCATACTGTTTGACAGTGTATTTCAGAGTTCTGTCTCTGCAAACTGTAATGCACCATAGTACATATTTATTCTGTATAATTATGGGATGTGGGTCTTATTACACTTCTTAGTGGCAACATTTCCTGTTCAGTGGACCCAATTAATTCTGTCACAAGAAAGCTGCTGTAATGCTGTGTTGGTAATGTAGTGGTAGGTGCTTCATGAGTAATGTAATCAGAATTAGTCAAGGAGATTGACCAAAATGGCAGCATTGGGGATACAAAATTCTTGTGACTGTATGGAGTGACTCTTCTGATTGTTTTTTTTTGTTTGTTTGTTTGTTTGTTTTTTGTTTTTTTCTATTTTATTTCTGGCAGAATCAGGGTAGTCTTAGAATCCCTTCACTATTAGTCACATTCGAGATACAGTTAAATTATTTACTGTTTATACTGATGACTGTAGATTGTGTATATAATGTACTTTCAGGTTCTGTTTAAGAAATGTGGTAATCTTCAACGTTTCCTAATTATAATTAAAAAGTTGGATGTCTAATGAGCACTTTAAGGTTTAAGCTTTCACTTGTATCAGAATATCTGTTTCAGTAATTTTGAAATGACACTCATAATTCTGAATAAACTGACAATCTAGTATGTATAAAAAGTAAAATGCTTGAAGTCTACTGCTTGACAGGTTTAAATGAGTTCAGGTCATATTGCTTTTCAGTGTCTTTTATTTATGAACGTAGATATGGAGAATATGCCTTATTCTGTTGCTGTTGTGAATATGTACACTCAGTCTTTAAAATCTCTTTGTAAAAGGGTCACTGTTCCAAGATTAAAATTTTAGACATTTATTGGCGTTTTGGTAGTATTTTTTAATGCAGATTGTCAGGGTGTTTTTGGCTTTTTTTTCCCTTCCCCCAACTTGTATAACATTTTGTTAATGTGTTTGTTATTTGTTTTCTTATTTTTTATGGACAGGGTAAACGGTGACTGTTAGAATTTGGAACAGTTCAGTGTATTCATAATGTCTGACTTAAATTTTAATTACAGCTCAGTAGCAACCCTTTCTTTTGTGACAGCTGCTTTTATGGCTATACTAAGAAGCATAGGTTTTCTAATCTTACAAACGTGAGCCTTAGCTAGTGAGACAGCATAATCTGCTTGACAGCTTCATTCACTGGATGGCAGAGGACTGCAGGGCTAGAGCAAGCACTGCATGCAGTGCTGTACACAATCTGAAACAACCTGTGCTGTTTCTGTGTGGCACTTCATTTATTTTCATCCGAGCAGAATTCAAAATCAGGCTCCTTAATGTGGAAAATGTAATCTCTGGTCTGACAACCCAGACTCACCCTTTAGTTTACTGCTCTGTTTGTGTACCAGCATTTTGAAGCTGGGTAGTTAGGATGCCAAAAGTGGGATCTGTTTGAGTAAATGTGGCTATCTGCATTGAAATGAGCCAAAGCTTATTCTCTGGCTAGTGGAGAAAGGTGGTGATTAGTTGTGATTTGCATCCTTACAGTAGATACTTAAAATAGCTGAGTGAGTTCAGTCTGTAACCTGTACATCTCTATTGAATTTAAAGCAAGCCTTAGCTTCCTACTTCAGCTGCAGATCCTTACAAAACTGGGTGAAAACCGGCTGAGGTTGACTGAGTTTGTGATATCCAAGACTGCAGATAGTCTGCAGACATAAGCAATCAGCCCTTCTGACCAAGCTGCAGTGGAGCTCTGAGAGCATCATACGCAAGCTGCTTTCTGTGTAGAGCTGCTTCCCGTTCTACAAACCACAGCCCTGCACTCTCAGAGTACTATCGTGGGGTTTTCTTGTGCATGCACCTGTACAGTGTTAGTGCATGTACCTTTGTGTAACTGTTATATTGATGCTACCGCAGCAGCTAGTAGGCCTCCTCCTCTTGGAAGGTGGGGGCTGGCGTACTTCTTAAGCAGCTCATCCAGAGTGCTGCACTTTCCCTTGTGGAGGAGGCTGCCTGTTTTAAGTGAGGTGAACTGCTCTGGCAGGTTGCAAATTTAACCCTTTGACTTGTAGACAGTCCTGTATTGAAAGCTTATATGTGGATGTCTTTGGGGTTATTCTGTGTCTTTCCATGAGCTGGGTGTGGGAATGGGCTGATGCCTTTGATGTTTCCAAGATATCTCTAGAAGTATCTTTTTCTCCCTTTTACAATATTTTTTGGGGGATACGTTAGTCTGTCTACACTTAAACATCACTTTTGCTATGTTGCTTAGCACTACATTAAGAAAAAAACCTGATTGAATTCAGTTCTTAGCGAAAACAGTTTCTGCACTTGACCGAGGGCTGTTCTTGGCACTGCAGTAGGAATTATTTTTTTCCCCCATACAGAAGGGCAGAGTAGCTTTTAATATAGTGTGACATACTACAGTGTAGCTCAGATCTGGCTGGTCTACAATGCTGACAGTGAGAAGTCCTAACATAAAGACAATGTCAACTAACAAGACAATGTGTTGAATAGTATTTTTTTTTTCCAACAATATTTTGCCAGCAAGTAATAACCAGCTGAAGGTCTTCAGTTTTACAAATTAATGTAGTCTGTTATGAGTTAGCTTGAGTCCATTATTCTAATTAGTGCTAGCCAGTGCCTGTGAGATGATGAATTTTGATGCATGTGCTACTTGCACTGATACATATGCCTCCACCCCACTGGTCAAAGAATTCTGGCCATCACAATTTGGCCCATGTTGCTGGGAGCTGCACAAAGTATTCCTGCTGAGCAGCAAGCAGATTCAGCTTGCTGAGTTTTCTGATCCCAGGGCATGTGAGGGAGTACCCCCAGCTGGCTTTGCATGGAAGAGAGTGGGCATATGAATCTTTGCTGGGAGAGGTGAGAAGTGGTTGAGTGTAGGCAGGTGGTGGGATTATGAAAGTCATCTTCACCAGCCTCCAGTGGGCAGAGTGGTAGGGGAGTCTGATTTTCTGCAGGTTTAGAAGAATAAACAAAGAAAAGCCTTGTTATGCTTTAGACCAGTCTGGTCTAGTGCAAGACCAAGTGAGCTAGGTTTTCTGCAAATTTCATTGAAAGCTAAGCTGAGAGTGTGAATTAATGATGGAGCAATCTGAATACCACAATAAATAACATCTTGCAGTAAATGTGCCTATGGCAAGAGGCTGTTTACAGTGCAATTCGGCTTCCTTTTGTTCATTCCCTTTCACTGGAACTACATGCTATTTTTTCATCATGAATGTCAGCGTTCCACATTTTTACAGTGTCAAAGTGTAACAGTGTGTGATTCTGTTGGTGATCTATTCTGTTACCAAAATACAGAGTGTTCCGGGTCCTTAATTTAAAGCAGGAGTGCAGAGAAGTTGCATACCTTGGGGTTCAAGCAGGTTCATTAAGAGGCTGCGGTCCCTTTGTAAGCAGCCAGTTCTCTGCTCACATTTGCCAAGCCGTTTTGATAAGGCAGCTTGTCAATCCTCACAAACACCTCACAGATTTGTTTTCATGGGTGTAGAGGTGAGCAAAGGAGTGCGTGCACAGCGATGTGTGAGACTGCACAGCTATGACCTACACAGAACGACCTTTAAGCAAAGGAGACGGAAGTCCAGCTTCCTGTTTATTTTTTGTCAGAGTGGGTGATTATTTATCAGTTACTGCCAGCTGATTTAGCTGTTGACACAATGGCAGTTGTGCAAGTGGTGATAACAGTTGTGTTGGGAACTGCCCTTTGCTGTGTGCGGAACAGACTGTTTCTCCATACTGTGCTGTAAACAGCATCCCCGTGCCGACTCTCTCACTTGGATGCATCACTCCATATTGACTTCCACAGAACTGTTACTGCCTACCTAAGTTCTTGCAGGGTTTTCGGCACTTGCAATTACTTGCTCATGTAGGTATTTACTTCAAACAAATTTGTTTCACTTTCTTTTCCCTATACCTCCTCTAATTGTTTTTTTTTTTTTTAATCATAAGTACGGCCTCTCAATTTTTTTCCATTCCTGCAGTCAGTTATATTTACTTTGCCTTTGAATGCTTCAGTGTTAAAGAGTCAGATGCTAAAGAGAAAACCTTTAGATCTCTGTGTGGGTTCCGGCTATGGGTTTCTTTGTGTTTTGATAGTTATAACTGCATGCACACCAAAACAAAACCAACCAACCAAATAAGCAAACAAATTAAAAAAAAGAGATAAAGCTTTAAAAATCTTTTCTTCTCACTGTAGAAAGACAAACCAGTGCTTGCTACAACTGGGCAGTGGTATGTCAAGCTCAGGATTCCCCAACAAGATTTACGCAGTGAGAGGCATCTTCAGAAATTCCTCCAGCAGCGCTCACTACCACACAACAGCATCCGTGGGGAGGAGGAAGGGCTGCAGCTCCTGCAAGCCAACAGTGGATCTTCTGCTGAAACTTTTGTTAGAGAAAGTGCACTTTGATCTTCTGTATTATTCAGAAAAAAAAAATGTACTGTTTCAAGGAGAAAAGATTGCTCGTACCCAGATAGGAATTTGATGAGGAAGGGAACTGATGGATGTCAGACGGGTTTAAATTAGCCTGGAGTAGCTACGCTCTATGATTACATGGGATAGGGACTTCAGCTCTCTGCCCTTAGCTAAGGAAAATGAGAACTCATCCAGATTGATCCATGGCTCTAGGAAAGCATATAAGCCAATGGATTAGTAGTTGCTCTGCAGTGGGCAGCGGTACCTTATTTTCCCCAAAATTCTTTAAAGGCCCTGTTTGCTCAGAGCAGGGTATAAAACCTTGAAAATACCCCGCTCAGAGCAGGGTATAAAAACCTTGAAAATACCCCAGACTTCCATGGGGCAAGAAAACGTCTTTCTCATCTATTCTATCTTCTTTCCTAGTGGCTCGTAAGGATTATTCTGTTTATCTGGCCTCCTTGTTTTAGCTGAACCCAGCTGCTGTCATTCCAGAAGTGTGCGTTGAAATGGTGAAAAGGTGTTGGCAATCAGTGGTACCCCAGTGGAGAACCAAGTGACATGCTCAAAAGTGCTGAAGCAGGCAAGATGTTTGCTTTTTTCTTTTTTTTTTTTCACTCTGTGTGTGTGTATATATACATACATATATATATTTCCTCCGAAGGATGTTTTGCAGTCAGTATGGTGTCTGATAGCCACCAGTTTCAGTGCTGTGCAGGCCCTGAGTGTCATCTCGCAGGTATCTCATGTTTGCAGCTTTGCCCAGTAGATGTCAAATGCCACCAAAGGCTTTAGGCAAAAGGAGAGCTGCTGGGTTCACAGTCACTCAGTGAATGACAGTGGAATAAGCACGTCTCGATCTCCGCTTCTCCTGGTATTACCTGCTGTTTTCTCTCTGGTCAGACTGAGATTATGCTCAAGTTTGCTAAGTCCAGCTGATGTAGAAGGTCCCTGACTTATGTTCTGCATGTTCTGACACTGGAATTGAGCTCCCGTTTGCTTTCCTGAGGTCTCACTAGTCTGAAGAAGACTTGGGGCTGCAAGCTGTCTATGTGACTGCTTACTGTGTTGGATTTGGGAAGATTTAATGAATGCTGGGATGCGTCCATAATTACTTTTACAGCTTTTGCCCTGGAATTTCATGACCAAGTGGCTGCTGGACAGAAGGGAAAAAGAGATATCCTTTCTTTTTCTTTGTGTATCGGGAGTTCACCCACAGATACTGCAACTGACCAATCCTGGCACAACTTAAATGAGAGAATCTGGGGTGTCAGTGACGGAAGCTGAAAGCACTGACTTGTACATTTCATAAAGGAAACTAGCTTGTGAAGAATCCATTGCAGTTTCAGAAACTTTTGCTTAATGTTAAGTGTAGATGTAAATAATATTTGCTTGGTGTGTTTTCCCTGTTGTCAAGATGGCGACAGTTCTCTGCACTGGTTCTTATCAGTGCTTCATGGCTGGGCTCTTGAGTGAGCCAGATTCCTGTAAGGAGCCTGCTGGAGGCTGGGTGACTCATGGGGCTGCAGAAGAGGTGGGTGTTCCTGAGGAATGAGGGGGGCTGGTTTCCAGGGGTGGATGAATGCACTTGCTGAGTTTCTAAAGTGGTTTGTAACCTGGAAAACCTTGGCGGAATATGAGCTTGCTGTTTTATCTGGCAGAGTAAAGGAAGATTTCCTTACCTCCTTCACAGTGAGGGCATGCGTTCGCAGCAAAGTCTTGCCCACGCCTGCACATGACTCTGTTTTCCACACTCAAATTTTTAACCCACGGTTTGGGGACCCCAAATTCTTGCATGCCTTTTGGCTTCTTGCAAAGTCAGACGTAAATGAAAGATCAATTTTGAGAGGTGCTTTGTTCACTATTTGAGAAAGAAATCTGTCCACTGGAATAAAGGGAAACATCTTATTTCCTGTATCATAAAACGTACACTTGGAGAAAGAAACAATACGTGCCAGAATGACATCTGCTCTAGGAATTGTCAAGCTATATAAAAGGTTTTTGACAGTCTCAGAGCCTACATTGTTTCACTGCATCTGCTGCTCTGTTAAAGCATTACTGAAATTGTATAATGCCACAAGGGGGAGGGTACAGAATAAAAACAGACCACATTTCTTCCAGAGGCCATTTGAATGAAATAAAATAGGCTACACTCCTGGAAGTTATCCACAGGATGCAAACCATCTGATTTTCATTGAGCAATTAGCTGCTAGTTCTTGACAATAATGATACCCTTTGCATTCTCTTTCAGTCACTTCAGTGTGGTCTGAGATTTTAATAAATTTCTTAAGTATTTTCAGCTTTAGTAACACGTCTTTCGTTGTGGGATACCAGATGCTTTCCTTGGGCTTGGTTTGAGGTGATTCCTGCAAAAATTTAGGTATTCAGCTTATGGACGTGGCACACCCTTTCAAGAACTGATGTATATTCGCTGTGAACATTTGCCTGCCTGTTTTCTACATTAACTTGCCTCTACTTCCTCCATGTTTTCACAAAATTCATTTTTTCCTCCCACATTTTTAAGAAGCCTTTGATGCTGTTACAGGTCAAAACATTAGAACTGCCTTCAAATAAATGAAATATTTTGACATGAGGTAAGTGTTGCACAGCATTTACTCCTTCGGTCTTCGCCCTTTTTCAGGTCTTTCCCTGTTACTCAACAGATGAGTTCCAAGAGAAGTTACCAGTAATCTGTGGTACATGGTGGGAAGGTACCCCACTGTTGCAGGTAGAGTGTTGCATTTCAGGAGAAGAGAATCAGCTATATTCTTAGGTTTTTTGTTACCATGCAACTGAGGTTATAATGAGCTAAAAACTCTTTTTGCAAATAAAGGAACGCACTCCATTTGTAAAATGATATGAGTTTTGACATCAGGCACAAACCTTGAGGAAATGATTTCTGAAAGGGACAATATGACTGCTTACAGCTGCAACTTATGGTATTACCCTACAAAACAGTATGCACCAAGAACTTCCTTATGTGGTTTTTAATCGTGTTTTAACACCTCTTCTCTTATGTGCTTTTACACTGAAACAGGACAAAGAACAGTCTTTTGTGCTCAGTTACATCTTTCTGAGCCATAGGAGCTATCATCTGGGTACTGTGAGAAGGTTTTCCTAAGGTTTACTTCTCTGTCACCTAGCTTGGTGTGCAGCTACAGCACTTGGGAGACTGACTACCATGGAGCCCACAGAGGGCCCAAACACTGCTACAATCACTTTAAACCTATCTGAACTGTACTCAACACTGGTGACAGCAAAAAAAACCAAACAAACAAAAAACAAAAACAAAACATTACAGCATTTGCTATTGCTACACAGAAATTACAAATTTATCTTGTTACTTCACAATGACTTAATACTTGTCCTTTTAATTTCTTCAGTGAAATTAGTTTCACTAGAGGATAAATGAATTTGATTTTCCTTCCTTTCCAAACCTCTTCCTTCATCCAAAATTGAACGTAGTTGTGATTTGTAGTGTATGAGGAAGAGCTGTGTTTTTTTGTTGTGGTGATTGTTTTGCTTTTTTTTTTTTTTTTTCTTTTCTTCCCCAGAAGATATTTAAAAGTATTTAAGGCTTTGGAAAGAACAGCAGAACTTTAGTTGCTGTGGAAGTGCCAAACTTGATGATGCCTTGTCACAACAACTACTCTGAGTTCTCAGCAAGCCTTGAGCACGGTGGCTGCAAATCTTCCCAGGAAACAAAAATGCTGCCTGTCATAATACAAGCAATTATCGCACTCTGCTTCTGTTCAGATTCCAGAAGTCATGTTCTCAGTCATATTAAAATTCAGCGCATGTTAAACAAAGATCTTCTATTGTATGTAGATGGGGCCAGCTGAGCAGGCCATAGGTTTTATATCCTAGAAGTAAACCAAAGTGTACTGCCTTAGAAAAAAAGACTTATTTCCCCAGTAACCAGTTAGTCTATAAATTATGCATATGCCACCCATAGAACAATTTATAGTCACTAACACCCATGGCTAAGTTTAAAAAATACATCGTAAAGACTGTGTTACAAAATCAAATATCAACTTTATAACTCCATTTGTATCATGGGTGCTCTTAGTGGCATTTATTTAACATGAAATCTTTTCCTGCAGGTCAATTTCCCTGCAGGCTAATGAATAGAACTTATACTTTATATATTCATGAATAGTAGTGATTTCTGAGCAGATCTGTTTGGGCTATTAGATGAATCATTATATTGATTTTAACAGACTGAGAATAAAGCTCTTTCACATTCTCAGCAATGGAAATATTTCCCCTGTAAAGAAAAGTGTGCAACTCCTTAGACATTTCACTTTGAACAAGCAAGCAAGAAAATTACCATGCTACATGCTCTACTGGCTGTTGATCTCTACTGATGTACAGCTCTTGCTGAACTTGAAAAGTGTAACTAGAAACCAAACACATCTATAAATTGTTGAACAAGGAAAGACCTTCTTGTTGGCTTCCATTTCAGGTGTAGTCAAAGATGAGTCCTAATTTTCCTTATCAGCAGACAGGCTTTGTGCTTTATAAATCTTGAACAGTATGTCTCTCAGAGTCTTGCTCAAGGAGACTGAGCTGAGATTTATAAAGTTAAACTGGTGTAGGGCCAAAGTAAGAATACTAAAACTACCTTTTCAATTGCCCCAAAGAGCTACCGTGCAAACAAAATATTGTCGTTACTTCTCCTTTTCTACTAATTGATAAGAAATAATTAAAAAAACATTCCAAATAAAATATCTCTCACTAGCAACTATTGTAAAAATCTTTCCTATTGGCAGGGTAAAATGAAACTAAAGATTTATTTTGATAGTCACCAGTATCAGTAAATAAGCTAACATGAAAATTAAATTCTTTGCTCTAGACATGAGACTTTCAGCTATGTCAGCTCTTCAGCTGTGATTTTAAATACTTCATAGAATAACGGAATATGTTCATAAAATTATGTTTCCTTAGGCTCTTTCCCCGTGCTCATGACTAACATAATTTATGCAGCTGGCAAGGACTAGCAGGGACTGATTATGCTTAACCTCTATAAATATTTGCAGCATGCAGGGTGCCTGCTCCTGTTTGAACCACTTGTAAAACCTGGATAGTAAACCATCTGTTCCTAGTGTTTTCCCAAATGAGAAAAAATAGTGTTTCACTAACTTTATACCAGAAACCATGATGGCGATCAAGCTTCAGTTAATGGCTTTGAAATCTTTAATGCTGAATCAGTTAAATACACAGTGCAGGCAACATGCATGCAAAAGGATGCAGGCTAAAAAGTGAAAGTGGCTCATTATAGCTGAACATCCTGTTCACTAATAATCGGAGAGCATTTCTTTATATGCCCTCATTTTGTCAAGAAAGAGGTGTTAAGAAGTTTCTCTAAGAGGTGGGGAGACCATTATATAAATTGGGAACAGGGTCACGGAGGTACCACCCCATGTGCACTGACACTCTTTCTTTCTCTCCTCTCTCCCAGACCATGGGCTGTAGCCTCCAGGAGCAGGGGAGTAAGACTCCTCCAGAACACAGAACAACCATAGTGCTGGCTGGGAGGGGCTGTCAGAAATATCTTGTCTGTCCCCTCAATAAAAGAAGGCCAGTTGCTGATGACAGATGAAGCCAGACAGGATTGTGTCCAGCCAAGTCCTCAAAACCCTCAAAGGTAGTGATTATACATCCTTCTTTGTGACGTGATCTAGCTCTATACTGTATCCTAGAAGAGGTTTCCTTGAGTGCCATTTGAACCCCTACAAGAAGACCATTTGGAGCTTTAATCTCTTTCTGGTGAGTTTCCTGTGGAAAGCTGAAACTCACTGCTGCATTCTCTTCCTGCTGTACCTCCCAACATGTTCTACACCCTCAAGCACCACATGTAAGCAAAAACATCACATAAAAAAACACCTCAAGCGTTACAGCACAAGTGGGCGTATACAAGCATTCACAATTTCTTTCTTCAACTGATTATCACGGTAGGCTTTTCCCAGCACATATTTTCAGTGTTTGATAGGCAGAGCAGTACGCTCTACAGAAGAGAAGGTGAACTGAGGATTTTATTTCAGTTGGTAGCATCAGATTTGGAAGCTTTACATTAGAAGGACAAAAATTATGGTTCAAAAAGCATACCATTAGAGCAGTGATATGTCTTCATATTTCTGAGAGGACCTTCAAAATATACATATGGTACATTATTCAGCACAACAGCTTATTTGCGGGAGTAACATATGCCAAGCAGGATGACATCAGATCTTCAGAATCTATTACACATTACTGAGATGATAACCATGACAGTTCTGAAAAGTGGGTGGAAAAAAGATAAATAGTTTTGAGCAGAGGGTGGCGAATGAAACTGAACAACTGGAATAGAAGAAAAAAGTTTACTTGGTGAAATGAAGGAACTGAAGTAGCTTAGAAGGAGCCTCTCAAGGTATTGGATGCAGACACCTAGAATGAGTTCTGGACACTGTCATAGAGTTATGTGTTTCTCTGCCTTTTCTTCAGATATCACATTTCACAGTAAGCATAAGCACAAGTAGCTTTTCCGAGAACTACCCATTTACTATTAATAAAGTATTGGAGTTGCTATAGATTTCTGTCATGATCTGGTGCTATTTTGAGAAGGATGCTGTAATACACTAACTTTTGAATATGATTTTTTTAGGCTTGTTCCCTTGAAAATGGATTTGTTCAGTGCTGATGGTAGTTTGTTCGGTACTGATGGTAATAGCTCCCACAGAAGTTGGTCCAAGTATATGCTACGTAGCATCCTTTCACTACTGAGAGTGAAATAAAGGAATTATTCAAGTGTATGAAGTAGCTATTTAAATGAGATTTGAACATGAAATGAAAAATCATTCTGTACCCAACTGAAGCTGCATGAAAAATGTGCAGAGGTAAATGGCAACAGCCTGTGTTCAAATCTACTCAGTAAATCCAAGTTAACATCCTAATGCAAAAGCTTTACTAGATGTCCATTCCTTAAGAGATAGGCATTCCTGAAATGAGAACAACAATAAGCAGTGATGGCTTCTATTTCATTCTTCATGTCAAAACCAGTATCACGTGAACCACATTGCCATCACGCTTCTTCAAAGCTGACTTTGCTTAGTTAGCTAATGCCACTAAAACCTGCAACACACAAGTCATCCGTGGATACCTCATCCAAATGCTGTCCCACTTCATTTCCAGAAGACAAATGCTGGAAAGTGGCTGCTGTTGACATGAGTATTACTGTCTTGCAAAAGTGCAGTCCAGCTGAAATTGTTTCAAACTCTAGCAGCTCCCAGACTGGGAGGGGGCTGGGAGGAGGGAACCCTGGGGACAGCACTGTCTGGAGGAGCCTGTCTGTAGCTGGAGGCTACCAGGGCAACCAGGTGTGGGTGTCCCTGCTTAAGCAGGGAAGTTGGATCAGAAGTCTCTTCCAAACCCAAGGAATCATGGAATATCATAATCTGGAAGGGACCCATGAGGATCATAGCATCTAACAACTAACTCCACATGGGACCACCCAGAGTTCAAATCCTATGTCTGACAACACTGTTCAAATGCTTGCTGAACTTCCGCTCAGTGCCATGGCTGCTGCCCTGGGGAGCCCGTTCCTGTGACTGACCGCCCTGTGGTGCAGCACTGTCCCTGACCCCCAGCTGCCCTCCCATGGCACAGCTCCATGCTGTCCCCTTGGGCCCTGTCGCAGTCACACGGAGCAGAGCTCAGCACTGCCCTCTGCTCCCTGAGAGAGCTGCAGCCGCCATCAGCTCCTCTGCTCTGTGCTGAGCACACCCAGGGTCCTCAGCTGCTCCCCATACATCTTACCCTCTAAACCATTCACCATTATACCTCAGAAACCACACAGACTGAAATCTCTAGCCCAGTATATCTATGTCCAGCCTGCCAACTATGTGAGGCTCTAAGCATACAGCTAAAATAGTTTGCAATGTGGGTTTTAGATGCTGTTGCTTTGCCTCTTGGATATTATTTCATCTTCATCTAACCTCCATTCTAAATTTATTGCCCCACCAGCACTGGAAAAACCTAAATGATTGCCGTGACAGCACACACAGGCAGTAGGCTTGTGCTCTGTGTGTGGTTGAGAGCCACAAGACACACACTACAAGCACAGGGGAGCTGAGGTATCTCTGGTATCACTATTTAATTACAGGCTGCTTCTATGTATCCATCTGTGAGTACTTCCTGTTGGAGTTAGGCCACCCAGCCATCACAAGCACCTCGATGAGGCAGCCTCCAATCTGCACAGCTGCTCTTTCAGAGCAGTAGCCAGCCTGCCCTGCAACACAGTATTTCAAAACAGGCATGAATGATAACATGCACAAATACGTGACTGAAATTCATTGGTTTCACTCACTCTTGCACAGTTCTGTAGACTTCCTCCTGGGAAATGAAAGCAGCATCTCTGACCCTTGTCCCTCCTACACTCCTCCAGCTTCTCAGTTTGCCTCCGAACTCCTAAAAATGTTCAGGCAAGTAGGAAAGAGATCTCCTTAAAGACACCACAGAGGCGAAATATAGCAAGGTTCATGTTTCAGTGCAAAGTGCAGCCTTCCCTGCAGGGCCCTGGTGAGGGACTCTGAAAGCACACAAAGAGCTTCAACATGTTTTCCTTAGAAACAGCATGTCATCCCAGTTGGATATCAGATGAGGGATTGATCTTTTTCTGAGCTGTTTCCAGAAAAGCCCCAGTTTACCCAAGCACTGACCTAGCTGCCTACTGAACTTGGCTGGTTTGTGCATAGAATGTGCACTGCTGATTGCAGGGCTCAGCTCCATCATTTGAAAGTGCCTGTAGTGTCAGAGAGGCATGGGTAACCTGGTGAGTTACAGGAGGATGCATTTCATGGATTGTTGGATTGAGAGCTTAAGAATTCTTCGTTTGGCTCTCTTCAGCTGTTGCTGTCCTGACTGATCAGTATTTCCATTCTCCCCAGACCAGGCCTCTGACAGGAGACCAAAAATCATCCTTAGTCACTCCTTTTATGTAGACTGAGGAATGTTTGAGTGGCAAATAAGTATTTAATACTAGTCTCTAGGCCTCACTTTATTTTTTATTTTTTGTTTATTTATTCCCAGGCAAAAGAGTTCGCAACACTGCGAAGTTTGGCATATGCTGGAAGGATCTTGGGCTCAAACTCCCATGAAGGTAACTGTGCTTTGGTGGGAAATTATAAACACTACTGTTGTGCCAACCTTTAGACTCAAAGAGAGTAGAAAAAATACAATAATACAAAAAAGGAATGGTTAAGGAAAGAAAAGAACTTATCAAGAGAAAGACTCTTGGGGAACACGGAAGCTTCAATACTGCTAAAATCTTTTGAAATCCAGAGATCTTTCAGAGCATTTAGAAGTTATTTCTTGTTTTGTACCGGCAGCCATGCTTGCTTACATTCATTACCTATTTAAGGCACAAATGACATCACAACTGAAGCTGACAATCCCTGTCTCTCCAGGTTCTCATGGTGAACATTTTCAATTCCTTGCTGTCTACCTGGTCACTTCCTCGTGCTCTGGGGGCTCTCCTGTTTGCAGTGATTTGTGCCATGCTCAACATGGGAAAAAAGCTGCACAGGTTTGGACTGGAAGGGACTCCTGGCCTTGGAAAAGTTGATCGGTTCAGGCAGCCACTTCCCTCCAGATGGGGGTAATGACTAGCTTTGGGGCTTGTATTTTTTTGTTTTTTGTTTTTTTCCATGGGACAAAATTTTGATGTTATGACAGCATTTCTGCCAGTATCTGAAAAACCAGATGTGCCATCTGAGCAGGGCTGACTGTTGTATAAACACTCAGCTTTTTCTGACAAAAACCCTTTTCTTCCTCCTAAACAAAACCATTCAGCTGTGTCCCTGCCTCAGGCAAGAACATCATACTTCTCAAACATCAGCAATTTAAAAAATTCTGGAAAGTTAGCACTAACTGAAAAGGGAACCAAAGTGTTTTTATGAGGTGATCTCAAGTATATGTCTTTACACTATAAACCCTTATCATTGCTCTTACAGAAATACAGGTCAGTTTTCATCAGGACAATATTATCTTTCCAGTCTAGTTAAACTAATAGAATGCTGAACTAAGGATAGGGAAATACTCTTCTTTACGTCAGGGTTGCTGTGTATGCCATTGCAGAGAGTTTCTAAAATGTGGCACCAGTAAGTCCTTCACCAGCAGAGGAAAGTGAGGTGGCAGATCTCCTTGTGGTGTCTTATCCTGCCTGGCTGTGTCTCCGGAGCCCCACATCAGTCCTCTTCTTGCATTCCATGCATCCCTTCATCCCCAACATAGAGCTCTGCAACCACTCATACAGCAGAGATGCTCAGTTTCCATTGCCAGAAAACACCCTCGCAATAGCAGGTTTTAATCTGCTATTCATCTTGCTGTAAGGAGCACTGGGTTTTGAGATCAGTGCTATATCAATTTCACTGCCTCCTTCTGCATACCTTCTCCCTAGGGCTTTAGCAGAATTGTACTGTACCTAACAGAGAGTAAAAGCTACTGCAAATTCAGCATGCTTGGCTTGACAAACTGTGTTTTTAAAATATGAGCAGATGGAGAAAATCTCCATATTTGCTTCTAATTAGCTCTCGTGTTGTTAAAACCCTGCATAGAGACAGTCAAAAATAAAAGATCTTAGATTTTACAAGGCATAAAGAGCCTCCTCAATAAACTTGGCTACATGACAGTCATTTCCACTGACACCAGCATTTAAGTATTTCTTGAGTTAACCAGCTGCTTCGTGACCCCACAGTTTGGGAATTGTAATAGGAAGGCAAACACACACTTGTGCACAGTAAGTCATCTACACTGGGCTGTGTCCTTCTCTGTTATGCTTGAATTTCTCCCTTACTCTGCATGCTGTACTTTATTTGCCTGTACTTTACTGAAGAGTTTGCCCAGTAGGAAACAGACTGAAAAACAGTAGTCTGATATTGTCACATAATCAAGATGCCTTGAGAAAGTGAGTGCATGCCTCTTCTGCTGAAGTTTCCTCTTGGCATTGCTTACTGACTAGAAGTTCCAGGTGTCTACCTCAGCAAAGTCAACAGTAATTCCCCATTTTCTTCCACCTCATGCAAACACTCAGCTGCTTTTTTACTTCATCTGCTGTCAGGTACAAATTTTACATTACCTGTAGCAACTCTGAGATTCGTCCTAGAAGATGATACAAAGGCTAAGTGTGACACTGTAAACTAAGAAAGTCTTTCAAGTCTATCCCTGCACTAGTTCTATCCTGACAGAGTGAAAACAGATCTGAGAAATCCTCAGCACTTCACATAGTTGTTCTTAAGCTCTTGCTGTAGCAGCACTAAAACACCATTGAGGTAACTATTGATAACTGCTCAGTGTGGAGATCCCATCTTTCTCTGCTTATCCAGATGTTTTTCTCCATGATGTGTAACCCAGAGAAGATAGTGAAAATCTGGCAGCTGTAGTTACCTAAGTTCTCATAGCTCACCACTGAGGTTCATCTACTCCAGGCTTGGCTCTTTCAAGCATACTAATCTTCTCTCTGTCTGGCCTCAGAAATCTTCTGCTGTGATGGTTGACCTGCATGCACTGATTTCTGTTTTGCTCTTCCTAAGTCTCCACAATTTTCTTAGATCCAGTATTATCTCCACAATTAGCAGTGCTGTGGAGTCGAAAGGTTATACAGACACAATGGTGTGCAGGAGGAGTGGTTTCTGCACTATCAAGTACTCTGTGATGAGATACTTCCTGACTGCTTAAGCCCAAGTGAAGGCATCTGAAGCCACCTCATTCATCTAGAGCTCAGGCATTGGGGCATTTGTCCCTTTTGTGTAGCAGAGCCAGCCGATAACACAGGAGATAATTCACTAAGAGTCTTCTTTGCTCCCAGACAGCTTCTTGAGTTCAACAGTCCAATAGCCATGGAAGATATTTATTTTTTCTTAGAATTAATCCAAATATGAGCTGGATTAACTAGCATCGAGGCCTCTGATCACCACCAGATGTCTGTAAAATACCCGAATGGCAATTTGGGTCTGTTTTTAAATCTGATTTGTATTCCTGGGGCAAAGGAAAATGGGGAATAACTTGTCTAGTGTTTAATTAGTGTGGTTAAGATGATGGATAACAAATTCTGCTTGTGCATTACAGATCCAGAAGAGTATTCATTGTGATGTATGGCTTATTGTATTTTGCTTGTTCCTGTGTTTTCTTTTTGTTTGTTTGTTTCTTTCTTTCTTTTGTTACCCTAGAAAAATTTGATATTAAAGGTCCAAATCTTTGGTGATGGAAACCCTTTACAGTCCTATTAAATCAGTGCAGAAGTGTTCCAATGTTTTAAGATGATCTTCAGATATCCACTGCTTCTTGCTCTGACCCTTAGATTTTAATTTTAACTTAGCATGGCTGCTGATTACATTATTTCTCATCACAGATATCTCCTACCTCACTGATGTCAAGTTCCAGGCAATGCATTACCACCTGGGAGTTGTACTACGAAGGACATCTATGCTTAGATAAAGCAAAATATGTTTCTGTGCCTACTGACACCAGACAGTTTGCCTTGAGGACAGCAGGAGAGGGCTGTAAATCCTCAAGATTGTAATTTGCTACAGCGTAGTACAAAAGGACCCCAGCCTTGCAGATGTTTTGAATAATATAGTACCAGCAGGAGATTCTCATTAAAAGAGTGTTGTGATTTAACCCAGCAGGTGGCTCAGCACCACACAGTCATTCACTCACTCCCTTCCCTTCCCAGTGGGATGGGGGAGAGAATTGGGAAAAAAAAAAAAGAAAAAAAAAGTAGAACTTATGGGTTGAGATAAAACTATGTACTAAGATAGAGAAAAGTAAAAGGATTATAGATGTGACATTGAATATGTATGAATATATATAACAAGTAATGCACAAGCAATTGCTTGCCACTCCCAACTGATACCCAGCTAGCCCCCTCAAGAAGTGTAAGAGAGCCAGATGAACTCCTATCCCCTTCAAAACTGCTTCTGCTTGATGTCATATGGTATGGAGTACCCCTTTCACCGATTTAATTCAGTTCCCTTCCATCTCCTAGGGCCCTTTCCTGAGAATGGCTCTGTATAACACTGCATACCAGTAGCTATAAAATGTTATCAACATTTTTTTTCTCCTAGAACCAAAACATAGCATCGTACCAGACACTCTGAAGAAAATAGTTCTGTCCCAGCTGAAATTAAGACATTGAGATGTGTTCCCCAGATTGGTGAGAGCCTGTAGTGGTGTCGGCATTGTTACGTGGCCATACATCTCCCTCCCACAGGTGGTGCCAAGCAACTCTGTATTGGGGCACCAATTTCAATCCCCCTTTCTCAACCCTTGACATTCAGCCAGGGCAGAACGAAGACCTCCTCCAGCCACAGCATTTACTCTCAGGATTGGAAGCAACAGGATTTTCTGTGCATTAGCTTCCCTTCATCCAATGCTTTTTGCCTTTCACTCTGAATTTACAGGATAATCTGGAAAACCTGTCCCACTACTGTGTGTTCTTAAATGGCAAATGCTGTCTGCTTCAGGATACAAATGTCTTTGTCTTTTTGAGATCATCAATGAAGAAACTGTCTCGTTAGCCTGCTTTGAAAAATGCTTACTTTCATTCTCCACCCATTATCTCCTGTCAATATGCACACTGTAAAATCCTTGTGGTTTAACACAGCTATTTTAATACTGATTCAGCATATGTCATCTGGGACTGGATCACTATTCAGTTAATCTATTTGCCTAACTTATCCATCTGCCTATAAATCTGATTTGTTACTCAGACATTTCATTTCAATTTGGTCTTAATATAAACAATGAGAACAGCCTTTGCTGATCCATGCTCCACATAGGGAGCAGCACTTTACTTTCAAAAGGGACTGCAGCCCACAGGGCAAATGTGGATAACAGCAGATATGTACACAGGCATGCCAATATCTAAACACAGGAAAAATTGAGGAGCAATTTTCTTAAATCTCAACAGAAATGTGGCTGTGCAGCATTCTGGATTTGGCTGTTAAAATAGACTGTATATATCACATGTATTTCCACTCGTATTCTGTGAAGGCAGTGACAACCATGAAAAATTAGAATAGTACATAAGGATACATAAGGATACATTTTCCCGACTAGATTTCTCAGTTATTTTATTTGCTTGCTCAATAGATACGCAGAATAAGAAGAGTTTTCAAAGCCATACGTCTAGTCAGCCAGTCACTGGTGATTTTGAAGGCTGAGATACAATAAATGCCTGGCCAGCATTCTTCAAATATAACTGCAAGAGATTTTAATGAAAAAAAAAAAAATAAATATATATATATATATATATATATGTATGTATGTATGTATGTATGTATGTATGTATGTATGTATGTATATAATCCTATAGCAAGAGCTGGTCAGGATATATTTGAAAGAGTTAATAAATTGTTAACATTGACCTATTAAGTATTAACAGTTTTATGAGACAAAAAATACTTGAAAAAGTGTTTCTCCTTCCCACTTCCTGAAATTTAAATTGTTACTATTGAAAAATCAAAATAAAAAAAACTTTAAAATCAGTTTGCAGCACATATCAGCTCAGAGCTATCCCATTTATGCGGATGAATTTATCATAATATAACCCCAAGATTCCTTACACATGTTTGCACAGAACGCTTCTTCAGCAATTGTTGATAGAAAAAGGAGCAAAATGTGCCTGTTAGTCTACAGGCTTTAATTAGCTCAGATGAACAATACATCCACAAGATCATTTTAAACACACAGGGATATTAGCTTTCTGAAAGAAGCAAAGCAAAGATGGCTGTCAGAAGAATTCTGATGTGATTGTAACAGCCTCCAACTCTCTGAAAACTGAAGAGACTTGAGCAAGTTCATGTAACTGGTTTTGCTTTCTGTAATTCTTAGATTCTCAATAATGTTAATTTCTTAGTCAAAATGCAAATGAAAAAATACATAGACATTTATCATACAGGTTCTAATTCTGCAAGATGTTTGGCACCTTTGAAAACAAAACATTACCCAATTTGGAATGTCTTTTGAATATTTAATATGCAGCTGAGAGCATGTCAGTTGCGGGGATGAGCTTGGATGTTGTGAGTGCAACAACAGTAACGTAAAGCCTCCTAGTAAGCCTGGATGAGCAGGGCAGCATTTAGCCCGTGTTGTACTGGGCTGCTGGGGATAATCTGTTAGAGAGCTTAAAATGAGCTTAGGTGTTCCTGTGTGGCTGTTGAGGAAGGAAACTGAAATGCTGCAGTTGGCTGATGCCACCATCCCCATGTCCATGCATTCATAGCCTCCCTCATGGTCTTCACAGAGCTGAGCGCAGGGGAGAGGCTCTGGAGCAGACCCCATCTGCTTGTGTCCACATTTGATATGATCTACAGTAATGGTTTTTTTTCAATATGCATTGGCATGTTCTGTCCTCTTTTGTAATAACACTTATGTTCAGTCAAAATGGCAGCAGCTACTAGAGACAGCAGAAGAAAGGAGGAAAGGAGGGAGCTGAAGAGTAGTCACTCTCCCTGCTGTTCCTGAACTGAATAACTGATACTCTTTTTATATTTATCACACTGCCTGTTAGCAGCACAGATGGTGAAAAATACTCCCAAATGGAAAGGAGTGCAAAATAAAGATACAACCATGTGGAACGTAGACAAGTTGATTGTGTAGGGTAAGCAGAGTACATTAGAATGCAGATAAATGGCAGATGATCCATTGAAGAATGCAGCATAGAGTGTAGGTTTGCAGGACAGGGGAGCTCATCCCAGAAGTTCTAGGAAGGATGTGGGGTCTGACAAATACCTGGGTGATTGTGAGCTCCCTGTGGGACACAGGACCCACAGAGGCTAAAACTGAACATGCTGCATATCTGCCTGGTGTCAGTGCAAATCCTGGAGTGCTCAGCTGTTTCCTGATGCCCATAGTTCAAGAAAGGTGCTGGTGAACTAGGGGCTGTCACAGTAGAATCAGCATATTATTAACAGATCAAAATATGCTTTCTAAAAAAGGATTGTGGGAGCTCAGCTGTGCAGTTCAACAAAAACAAGTGGCTTGGATGTTAGTTGATAACTAAGAGTACTTGCAGGGGTGCAGAAATAGGATATTAAATTTTATTATTCTGGCAGAAAACTGTATAATTGGACTAAATGGACAGATCTTTTAGTGTGACCAACTCAATCAGAAGTACATCACCATACTCTTAGTAGAGAGAGTATGTAATTCCTGGGACCTCTTTTCAATGGCTGTGGTGGTCCCACCGCCATGGAACTGTAAAATTGGGAGGGTTGGTTTTCCAACTGTTCAGTTCCAACATAAGCAGAAAAGAACTCAGGACCCTTCTCTGAGTTTTAGAAAATCTCTGACTCTGTCACAGCATTTCTTTTGGGACTTGTATCTTATCTGGCTCAGTCTACCAACTTCCTTGAAATTATAGTTCATCTGCATGTGCTAGGTCTGTGCTTCAGTCATACAATTATGGATTGGTCCTAGAAGGCCCTGGATGCCTTTTATAGTGGTATACACTCAGGGGACCTGGCCTACAAATAAGAGAGGAATCAAATGTTTTCAGTTCCTGAAATCAGATATTGCTCTTGTCTGGAGCTGCATGCAATTTATTTGCTAATGAACTCATTAATCCTTTTCTGAAGCTTTTGTCTTTGAGGTTAGATAAAAGCTGTTCTCTGAGGAGTCTTCCCCTTCCTTGGCTGCTTTTCTACTCTAGGAGCAAAGACAAGGCCCACGCTGAAAGGATGTGTTTTGAGTAAGAGTATGGAATTTTTGGAAAGGACAGCTAGCGCTTTCCTTGACATCTCAAGTTGTGATAATATTGGGTAATATCTGACTTAGCTCCTGAAAGGTTTTCTTTACTTAAGAGAGGATGGTTGCTGAAACTGTCCTGCAGATGGAGGGGAGATGAATGACATTTGTGAGATGGTGCTCATACTCTTACATCCTAACTCTGAAATGTGGGTCACCAAACTGTGTTATGAGACCCTGGTAGCAAGTAATACAGAAATAAAGCCATGTATATCATGGACATGTGATTGATTCCTTTAAGGGAAATCTATACGAGTGTTTCCGTCAGGAGAGATGTTCACATTTCTGAATTTATGTTGCCTCCTTTTTGAGGCATTTCAGAAGCCAGAGGAAAGCACGTTACTGGAATCCCAATCTCATGTTACATGGAGTGAGACTATGTTTTGTACAGGCCCAAGGACTCCACATGGACAGAACAGAACTGCTGAAGGTGTCCAAGCTGCAAGCTAAAACCCTTTCCTGTATTTCAGAGGACAAACCCAGCATGGTGACTTCACTGCTCCCTAGTAACATGTGCAGTGAAGGCTTCTGGCTCTAGATTTTGGGTGGGGGAAGTAAAACTATTACAAAGGTTTGACTGAGAACTCACCTATGAAGACCTGATCTTTACACTGTGGTGGAGATGGGATGGGGAGCAAGTGGCAGGGTAAGGGGTAAGAGTTCAACTATTTTGATCCACTGAAGGTAGCAGGTGCCTATTTTCTGACACTGTTACACAGCCATCTTACATATTGCTTTTTTCCTGGCCCTCAACAAATGGAAAGAGCATTATTTCTTTCCTTTAAAAAAAATAAAAACTAAAAAAAGACCAGACTGTGGCTGTTGGTCACCACAGCTTTGTTGTGAGTCAGTTCACTACTTGGAATGTAGACGGACTGGGTAAAATATATTCCCCTTATGAACTGGCAAATCTTTGAAATTTAAGATTCCTGAGTTTCCTGTACCATCTTCAAAGAAAAGCAGTTGATGCTTTTTCCCTCTTTTAACAGTCGTACTACAGAAGTCAAATAACACAGAAAACAGGAAATTAAATGAATTACTGTGAAATCCTGCAGATGACTCTAATTTTGTACTTACAGCTAATAAAGATAATATGCTTTTGTATAAAAGAGTGAAATAACTACACTTCTAGAAACTTTTTTGCATGCAATTGATTTACTTATGCTATATTTGATGTTGGAGTACTTCTACAAACTTTATCCATAGTAAAAGAAAACAGGTATTTTTCATGTAACATCTTTGGAATGTATATCTCACAAGTACTTCATCATGACGCTCTCTGGAAGCTTGGCAGCTTATAGATGAGATCTTTTGAGCTCAGTGTTCAAGAAATATGCTTTTACACACATACCAGCAAAAAAAGGAACAGCTTTCAGATAAAGAGAAGCCTAGTGACAATTCCCAAAAGCTTTAAGCAGAAGATCAAAAAGAGGGATCTTCTTAAGGAATGAAGAAAGATCTGCTAACAGATTGAAAGTATTACCACTCACTGCAGTACTCCAGTGTTTCTGTTTGCTGAAAATGATTGCATTCCTTTGTTGAGCTGGAGACATCATATGGCCCAGTGTGCCTATCCCTCTAGGGTCTGCTGGCTTATGCATGTACGTGAAATGAATTTTGTTGGTTTCATCCCAGGCATGTCTCATCTCAAAGGCAGTCATGTCTGCTTCATATTGTGGCTGAAGCCCCAGCAGAGAAGCCAGTTCTGGATTTTCACAGCAAGTGGACCAGTAAGAGCTGTGGCTTACTAATAGGATATTACTCCAAATGAATTTTTGACAACTTTTCAGAGAATACTAACCTCCTCCAGACATAGCACCTTCTACGAGTACTAGGATTGCATGGCTTCTTAAGGAATATAAAATGCTATTTAGTATTTTGTGAAAACAGAAGAGGGCTGTATTGACATGGGTGTACATTTAGTTAGCAAGAAAATCTACCATATGGTTGTTTCTGAAAATCACCACCCTCAAGCTATCCTGATACCTACTGACAGGTGCAGAGATTTGTAACAGAAATACTACACTTCTGAGATGAAGTGTTAATGCAAACATGCTTGCAAAAACATGAAAAGAAACAACAGAACAAAGGTCAAAAGAGTGGTCTGTATCCATAACTGAGGACATGACTGTAAGCAGTAAGGCTGGTAAAAACAGAGGAACATGCTGTTTACAGCAATACCAGAGGTCCCGTGCTCTGATAAAGCCACAGCGGTGTAGGTGACTTATCAGCAGAAGGTCCATTCTCTGGTATGAGGGGGAATACAACAGAAGTACTGTCTGGTGCATGTGCCACTGTTCTTTCAGCTCTCTCAACAGGACAACATCCTACAGCTGCAAAGATACACAAAATTGAGAAACTAAATCATCAGGAAACTTGCCTATACATCTCGCTGCTTCGGAATATGCACATGTCGGGGTGTCAGGACAGGAGTAGGTTCAAGGCTTACAAAATAAAATTCCACTCCTATTTCACAGGGTGTTGTGCACTGTTGTGTTACACTACTATCCTACACAGGCAGTAAATAACACTTAGATCGAAGCTGGGAGCCTTAGCTAAAGGAGCCTACCCCTTCTGTTTTGCTAAGAGGGAGCTGTCTTTCTCACCAACATTTCACCAGCAGATCTCAAAATATAATGATGCCTAGTGTACCCAGAGGCCATGGGATCTAGCTCTCACCTGTGACACATTTTGTTTGTCTTTGCCTGCAAATGATGACAGAAGGTGGGTTAAAAATAAAATAATAAAGAAAATAAAGCATTTTTATCATTTTCAAAATGCTATTTGTCAAATACTATCTATATCTGTAACTCTAACTGTGTAAATCAGTGGTGATTTGGGAGCTCAGCATACACACTCTCCTCTTTTCACCTTGTACAAAACTACCAGAAGCAGTCAGAAGGAAAACTTCCTGCTGTTCCTGATTTGGAAGGAATGCTGGGCCTGAAATGCCGTTGCCTGAAGTGCCAACACAAATAGCTAGGGGGAAAAGTCAGCTTCACAGTGTGAAGAGGTAGGAGAGGGGACAGGGTGGGATATATCACTGCAGTAACAGAGAAAAGATTCCAGAGTGTGGAGTTGTGTTCCAGAAGTTAATGGAAACAACAATGGAATCAAGTGAGAACAAATACCATTCCAAAAATCAAGCGTTACACACTACATACCTCATCACTGGTTTGGAGGTACAAAGGCGGAAAGTGCTTATAAAAAAATGGGAAAAATGCCATTGTTGAGAAAAAATAAACAGAAATGTCTCTGCTGATAGTGGGGCAGGTAGTCTGAAGAAAACAAGGAGAGGAGGTGGCTGGGATCCAATTCACTTAGCACTTAGATGTATGCAAAACAAGTGCTTTGAGTCTGTGGCCTGGGAAGAGGCAGTTCCGACAAAGAGCAAACAGAGAAAGATGAGGTCTGCCGTATTACCACGAAAATAAGAACAGTTTCAATGGAAGTAAATCAAGGCACAGAAAGTAGGTCCTGAGCAAATGAGAGCAATGCCTCATTCCTGAAGTAATTCCTTAACTTCAGAACTCCTTTTGAGAGATGGCCTCTATAGCTCAGCGTGTGCCATAGTCTTTTTATGTTCAATGAAAGCTTGTGCCTGTTGGATTTAACAGTAAACTTGGAAACCTTCCCAGTGAAGAACCTCAGCAAATGGCTAGAATGATTCAAGGTCACTTTCCAGGAGATGAAAGAGCAGATAATTGACCAAAGATGGTACAAAATCCTTGACAGCTACAGAGGTAAGGAGCATGCTTGGCCTGCATGATATTTGTACAGATTTAAATAGGCCCAGTGAAACAGAACTGAGGTTTACTATTACACATTCAGTGTGAAACGTGGTGTACAATATCATTGTTGCTGTGCGTGACAGTGGCATTAGGGAAATCTTGCCACTGCCTAGCTGTGCTTCTCACAGGTGCACACAGAAAACAAGTAGTGTGTACAACCATGTACTGGATCTCAAATGAGCTTCTGAAGTATTTCTAAGGAAATTAAGTGCAAAAAGGAACTGGAACTCCATGCGCACGATGCTTAGGTAAGAGAAGCTGCCACATCTGTAACACATAGTTAAAAGACACATGTACAAGTTTCCCCGTGGGTGATGGCTGGCAATGGGTTTTGATGACAGCAGCTTGGAGTGAACCCTCGTTGGAGAGGTGGTGTACTCCATATCAGACAAAGAGCTGGGAAAACAGTGCTGTACCGTGTACCACCAGAAGTCTTCTACCATGGCTTGGTGGCAGAGCATCACTTCCCTCACAGGGAACAATACTAGTAAGTCTATTTCTTCCAGTCCAGAGCTCTAGAGAGGGGCAGTGTCAGAAAAAGATCCTGTGAGCAGGACAGCTTCTACTGGAACAAAGTGTGGTACAGAGGAGCAGTCATGAGCATATGAGTTTTTCCTGTTTCTATTTCTACAGCAAGTCCTGTGGTGGCAAACATTGCCTCAACTGGACTTCAGGCACAAGTCCACACTGGACTCTGCTAGCACCTGAATTTAAACACCGAGGATCAGCGAGGTCTCTGCTGTCCCTGATGTCACAACCCCTTGTTCAGCAGCCTCACAGTGCATCACTGCATGTATTTGGGCACCAGCCTGGGCCTCCATCTCCCTCTATCATTCAGTGATTTTCCTTCATAATGTTGATATATTTTTGAAAAAAAGAAGTGCATGATTACTGTATCTACACTAATCCATCTTCTATGAACTGTTTATGCTTTCTGAAACTTGGAGGGATACTTTTTTGCCTGTTCTGGTTTGAACGCAATAAAAACTTGTTGCAATCTCTACATAGGGTTTGCTTTTTATACCAAGTGCTCTTGTCACAGCAGGATGTTTAGTTATGCTTTCCTGTGCAACCTACTACATGGGACCTGCTTTAGCAAGGGGTTGGACTACATAATCTCCAGATGTCCCTTCCAAACCCTGTGGTACTGTGATTCTGTAATTGGTAGCAATTACATGAAAGAAATGCATACTGTCAGAAAAGCCAGCTGAAATTCTTAGGGCATATGATACATGAAAGTAAGAACAGACTCTACATTTGGACTGGCCTGATGGGACACTATTAACAGTATGTCAGGACAGGTGAAGTCCCCCATGTGACATGCATGTGGAAGAATAACGCAACTAACATAATTTCAGGATAGTTTCTTAAAAGAGGACCCAGAAAAGCCTGTGAGCATTTCTCCCGACCACATTATTCATTCCCAAACACAAAGCCATTGCAGAATGTGTCAACAGGTTAATGTTGATTGTTCGGTACACAGGGACAAAAGGAGGCCTGAAAAAACTTCTGGGTGACTATCAAGGCTTGGGTAAAGGGTGCTCAGGAAAAATACAGCTTGATAAGGAAGTGTAGTTTCTCAGCATCTTCACTGTCACAACAGACCACAGACTTTCTATAAACTGAATAGTTAGGGAGTACTTGAAAGTTACTCCTTAGATCCAAGAAGCTGCGTATATCTTGTATTACCTTCTTCTAACCTGTAAGTAAATGGGCTGCAACAGAGGGCAGTGTTTATATCTATTAAAAGAGAAAATAAACTTTCAACAACCCTCTTGCTCACCAGTACAGTCAATTTATTTAGACAGCATATGTGCCCAGCTCCATAGCTATGGGTGTAAAATATCAGAAGACTGCATTGACAATCTTGGGGTTAAATCCCTCTCTTAGAATAGGTAGTTCTTCTTAAAGCGTATGACTGTGACTCACTAAATCTACAAAGATTTAGGCAGGGGTTATTTGCAACGGTCAGATAGCAGACTGTGACCTACCTAAACTTCAGACAATTCTGATAAAAACCTAGATAAACAAAAGGTACTAGGCAACTTTACTTAACAGCTGCCCCTAGGGAACATGTCTGGCTGAAACACAACTGAATATGCAGTATGAGAACTGAGGAGGAATTTTCTGAAGAAGTATTTTCTCTAGAAACCTATACATTTCAGAGTAGACAGCAGCTTGCCAGCCTGAATTTTTCCATAGGAACTAGAAGATAAGAATTCAGCAGCGTCCTGTTCTTAGAACAATATGTCATTGGGTAGCATCAGCTACAATAGACTGCTAGGGCTCATCTGGTCCAAAATCTTTGCCTGATGAGACCTCTGACAAAGCCAGAAGTTCAGCCCTCTTGACCTACCAATTATCTTTTGCTTGATTTTCTCTGAGTAATTAAGTATCAGAGTCCCAGGGACTGGAACTTCAGAGATAAGGTTGAACTCATTAGGTACTGGTTACTCCTGGGTGCAAAGAGCCAATGACTTTTTCATGCCAGAAGATCTTACTTTTGTCACAGTTTGGAATATCAATACAACTGGCACATGTAAAAATGCTGTAGGACAAGAAACACCAGCGTCTTCTTACAGAGAGAGCATTTGCATGCCCTAATCATGGAGCAGGGCTCTGTTTGGGTCAGACACTGTGCAAATGTAGACAATGAGGCAGAGAGCATGAATGTCAGCCTCCAGGCTCTGTGCCCTCACTGTTACCACAGAATATCATGAAATCCATGAATGCCAGCACCTCGTTGGACTAGTACCCTTGATTTTCACTAGAATCCTTAGTTTTGTTGTTACGTTTTTGTTTGTTTTGGTTACAAACCTACTTTATATGTCCATCTCTAGAAACTCTTTCTTGGTTTATGTCCTTCCAAGTAAGACCTCTTTTGAGGGTTGAAGGCCTGACTCATATGAACTTGCAGAATGGTGTTCAGCATTCTTCCCAACAACCGTCTTGCTCAAGAGACGTGGAAACACTTCTGATGTAGAAAACACTCATTACCCTTTCCTTGGGATGCTGTGACTCTACTTATCATTTCCACCACCTGTTCTCATCTTTGCAACACAGAAGAGCATTTGGGTTAAAACTGTTTAAAGGCAATAATATTTATGTGGTATGACAGGAACAGAATCTCTAGTGGTTGTGTTAAAAAATAGCAGATATTTTATCATCCACAAGATAAAAACTCATGACAATAGGAATGAACAGAACTGAACTAACTGCACCTATAGTTTGCAATAAAATCCCACTGTGGGTAACAGACATCTGCAGTTATTACCAAGAAGTAGGAAATACTATAGCCAAGTTCCATAGCAGAGTTCCAGACCACAGTCTTGATTATCTCCCAATTTTTCTACTAGGTCTCCTTCAGTAAAGCCTAGGGCTCTGAAAGGATATCCAGATTTAAAATTGCAGCTTCTGTTGCTCTAAGCCTGAATAGTGATACACATTTTTCTAACATCTTGTAGTATCTGGAATTCTCACTGGTGCTCTTTATAGCACAGTCATTTCTGGGACATACTTTATTTGCTGCCAGACTTCCACAGTTAAATTTCAGCTCCTGGGGAACTCCTGCGTATTCTTGATATATAGACTCTCTTCACAAATCTGGCCTTTTCTCAAGTGTAGTACAAAAATTGATTATGAGCAAAATGTTTCCTCTCCCTTATCTTTCTGATATCCTCTACAGATTTTACAAGCCCAAATGAAAAAAAAAAAACAACCAACAACAAAAAAGAAAAAACATGTTTCTTAGTCCTTACAGTTTTGTTTTTCCATAGTATCAATTCAAACTATTTGAATGAAAATTGAGACCAGTAGGTACTGAAGACAAAATCCATTTATCTTTTTAGGTTCTCCCTTTCTCTGTGTGTAGATGTTTATCTCTTTAAAGTATCCTCTCATCATCTCTCTCTGCTGGGTTGTAAATTCTTTCCTCCTATATTTTTACCTTCTCTGTGAGCTGGCGGATCACAACATTTTTCGGGTGTACAATCAGGGGGAATTCCATGTGGTAATGAGCAGAGGACACAGATAGGAAACTCAGAAAACAGCCAGTTAGTAATTGAGAGCAGAGAATGTTATTGTAGGGAGGGAATTAAGAGAAGGGACAGGGCCTGAGTTTGTTGATATATTCTTAAAGAAAAAGATTTGGCCAACATGCCCTCAAAAATTGGAAGCAAAATTTTGAAATGTAAACATTAAATACATTTATTTCTGTTCTAAATGGACAACAAATAAAAGATGCTAATCTTAACATTTCAAGGCATGTTCAGTTCTAATCCATATTCTCGTTATTGTGAGTCTGGTGTCCTTCCCATGGTTTGAAGACTTGCAAGGACCTGTAGCTTTAATGTTCTCTTTCCTGCTTGTGCCTGAGGATGACTTCCCAGTAGACTACTACTTGCTGGCTATGATACAGAGAAGCAGAAAACATTAAGAGCTGCTAATCAGTTTGAACCTTTTTGCTTCTTTAGGATGGTAGCAGAAGCAAAAGATGATTCAGGTGGTCTGTCTGTTTGAAAGAAGAACTGAAATTCTATTTTCCTCTTAAATTATTGCTGGAGTATTTCCCTATCATGAATAGGGAAATCCCCTATCATGGATAGGGAAATTGAGTTAAAAGACCAAAATCAACCCTTTGGATGAAGCAGATGGCTAATATCTAAAAGAGCTAGGCCCCTGCTTCACGGTAACTCAGTAGAGAAAGTCAGTGTGATCTCATTCCTCAGTTCCTACTTTCTCTTGACTTAGTAGGATGTGAAAGAGCAATGATAATCCACAGAAGTATCCAAGGCACAAAGAAGTTTGCAGCAGAAGAACATCTTTTGGGGGGCAAATCAGAGCCAAGAAACAAAGGAAAACAAACAAAAACAACCTCTGAACTCAAGAAGAGGATGCATTTTTGCATACCTAGGAGAGAGAAGTGAGGAAGCCCTCCCTGGTCCATGTGTGCAGCGAGAGTTTCATACGCAGAGCAGCTCCATTGTTTTCAAAGATTTGTCAGACTATAGGGGTAAAAAGCTGTGCAATTGTGAGTTTTGAAGGAGTTTGGAGCAGTCCTGTTCAATGTAACAGCAGTATGAGCAAAGAACTCACAACTAATCACATTACCCACTTTGCAGCAAGCGCACTTACTACGATATTCCCAGAAGACTCTTCACCAGGCATCTTCTCCTCATTCACTCCCTGTGGATCCTCCAGTGTGTCTTCCTGGGTGGCCACCAGCAGGAGCTGGTGGGGTTCAAGCACATTTGCTCCTCAGTCCTTAATGCTACTCTGGCTTTATCCACTCTATAATTGCTTGGTATGTGGTACAGAGGCTCTGATATATTGAGACTGCTTTCTGAAAGTAAAACCTACCCACATACTGAGCTGCTGTGCACATGCAAACGATTATCCTGTCATATCGAGTATCATTTAGCTATCCAGATTATTGATGTCTAGTCTTCAAAGTCTGCAGTGCTGAGCAGGGGCTATTCAGTGGTCTCCAGAACCAGCTATTTAAGCACTTCCTTTTGAAGAATCTCATCTGGCTACTACAGTCCCATGAACTATAATGAGACAGCTGTTAGAGGCTGCTACATCCCCAAGTGCTACAGAGGATCCAACTTCAGCTCCCAGCACAAATACCTAGCTCTCAGCAATCTGTAACATATATTATGAAGGTTAGCCACCTGGGAAAAGGTGTGAAGAGGAAATGCTTTGTAGATTTCTGCAAACCCAGGAGGATTACCAGACTATAAGTGTTGGGTTTCTCTGCTAATGCACTGACCTCGTAATTGACGGCTCATGGGAGGCTTCAGGTGTTACAATGGCAAGCACTAGTTCTGAAGAAAAAAATCAGTGCCCTTTTTCATAATGGCTCAGTAATGAACATCACAAAAAAAAATACTTGGTAAACATATTATTCTTGTTGAGAAAACTACTCTTTCACAGTCCTGGGAAAAGAAATGATTTGGTCTAATTTTGATGCTGAAGTCTACAGACAATCACTCTAACACAGTTGCTTTTATCATTGTAATAAAATGGTGTTTTTTTTTGTTTTGTTTTTTTTCCTAGAGCTTATTTTTCTCCCCTGTAGATATGATGTATTGTGCTCTTGGAGTTCTTTAAGGGCTCCTTTTCTCTCTCAGTGCTGGTTTCTAAAACCATTCATTCTTATCCTGTCCTCAATTTACTGCTTAAGCATTTGTAATGTTCTAGTGTTCCATCTATTTCAATTGAAAGCTTAGCCAATCCAATAAATGTTGTTTTCTCCCCATTTAGACTGATGATGTGGCAGGATTAGAACCCAATCCAGGCTATGTGGGGTAGCTGGCTCATCTCAGTGGGAGAGCTGGAACTGGATGTTAAATTGCTGCAAGAAAGAACTGTTCCAAAGCCACGCATATTCTTCACAGCACTTCCTACGCCAAACATCCCACTGGAAAGAAAAACAGTGCAGAAAGGTGGCAGTGCTCTTAGTCTGTGCTACTAGATTAGCAGGGTAATGGCAGCCTGTGAGTGGCCCCTGGCTCTGCTGACTGGCATATGGCTCCTTCAGTGATAGTGAAGCTGCGAGGGGGCCCCATCTGATAGGAGATGAGGACTTCTCCTTTGCTCATCTGCAGCACAGTGGTCCAGCACTCACAGACAGTGCTGAAAATACAGGTGAGGGCTGCCGCTGGCAGCTTCTATACCTGTCTCAGAGCTGAGGCACGTTGGAGAGCTGGCATTTGAGGAGCAGAGAGCAAGAACTTCCAGGACCAGCAGCACCAGCAGGAACGAGAGACAAGCAAAAGCCATGAGTGGCTGATGTTTCCATGTGGGATTGCCCTATTAGGCACTATACTTGGCTAGAAATAGCACCAACCTTGAGTATCTTCCCTTGAGAGATATCCAGCATACTGGTGTACTAAGCAGTAGAATGAGGAAATCTCTTTCCTTAAGCGAAGTTTCTAGATGAACAAACAACTTGCACATAGTAGACTCAGATTCCTAAAAGCCAGTCATTTGCTTTCCAGAGATATGTGAAGCATTACTTCATGTCATAAGACAACCTCCCTACATAATGGATTTAATCAGTACAACAAAATTAAAACTAATTCCAAGCCAGAGACTCTTGCATGACAAGTTGAGATTGGCCTTTTCCAGGTGAGGGCTGATAATACACAAGGTTTGTTTCAGTACATTAATTTTATGAACATGATTAAGCCTTCATTTCCTGTTTCTCTCTCTCTCTCTCTTTTTTTTTTTTTTTTTCCCAAGGAGGTTCTCCACTGCTTCTCCTGCCTCAAGTCTTAGTGGGATCTCCGCTTGTCTTCACATTAAGGCGCGAGCTTCTCAAGTTACACATGGTATCTGCATTCCTGCCATCTCTTGAGGCAGCCCATTTTGATCAGAGAATGAATGCTTTCAGCAGATAAAATCCTTTTGCCCTCTGGGCAAAATATAAAAAAATCTGCTTATTATTCCTTCTTAATATTTTTTTTTTTTTAATAAAAACACAGTAAGATTCCAGATCCACATCTGTCAAGCATATACACAGACTAAAACAATGTCACCAAACAGTGTGCTGTTGAAAATCATGCTTCTAAAATTTTCCCAACACTTTAAGGTATTAACTGCCAGAAAAAGCTAACCTACCTGAACACAATCAGTTACAGCCATCATTTCTGCAGTCAGACATAATAAGTTCAGTCAAGTCCACTCATTTCTGCTTAATAACTTCAAAATGTTTTGCAAATACACAGTTCTTGCCTTAAATCCTATCAGTGCAAATAGGCAGAAACCAATTAGCAGTTTATTAGTTTGCTAAGGTTTTAGTGATTCTTTTTATATAATGAATCAGTGTTTCTGTATTAACCTTCAGCTGCTGATTAAGCAACACACTAAAGCACAGACTAAACTCCAGTGGGAACAGTCCACTGAAGTCAGGCATATGTTTGTGCATGTAAATTATAAAATGTATGTCATATCCAATTTAAGAGCTGTAGAACCAAAGGCACTGTGAAGAAAAAAGAAAAAAAAATCAAACCAACATGTTTCTTTCGGTTGTAGAATTTTCAAAAGCTGCAGATACGTTCCTTTCTTGTACCTACTACAAACTTCTATTTAACAGTAAGTCAATGCAGAGGAGTTTTGCAGGCAGAGCAGCCAAGAAAAGCACTACAGGTGCAAGTGTTAGGCAGCAGAGCAAAGCATACAATGATGGTGAGAGAGGAGAGGTGCCGTGGCACCACTGAAGCCCCCTGTACTGCCCTGGTGGCTCTAAGCCATCCATGTAAACGTGTTCTGAGCAAGGTCTATGCAGGGCCTGTAGAGCACTGAGGCATGAAGAGAGTACCCTGTAAAGAGCTGTCATTTCTATCTGAGATTAGAGACAAGCAGCAATCTGCTGCCCTTCTGTCTGCCACAGACACAGGCAGCGTGATGTCCTGGAGGCCTTCTGTGCCACCACACCAGCAGCCAGCAGTCCCTAGCCAAGGAGGGCAGTTCCAACTTTGTGTGTCTTTTCCTTGTGAAAACTGGCTGAAGCAGACGACTGTTGCTTTCTTCCAAAAAGAGGAGCTGAAATGTTTCATCTTTTCCTTGAAGTGATTAATTCTGGCAGGTTCCAGCCTACGAGCAATAGCAGTCATGTAAAAATAGATAACATTTGCTGTATTAGAGATTTTTACTGTCCATGTGTTTCTTGGTGTCATCCTTTATTGTACCAATCAATGACCTACTAAATGGTACCAGAGAATGATGTGAGGTGAATTTGCTGTTTTAAAAGCCCTGAACTTGCCAGAAATCCTCATGTGTGCACAACAACATATTTTGAACCAAATAGTTCATTTCAAACATGTTTATCTTATGCCAGTGAAAGTTAGTATCTTTTAGAGGGAAAAAACAAATTCTGTCTTCAGTGTCTTTTGTGTCTTTTTTATGTCCTTTTTTTGTGTTAGCTCTATTTTTTCACCTTGATATTTTTGGGGTGGGAAAATCTGTCTCTACTGATGTGTCCCCTGGAGAAATTTTGATCTAACCAGTGTTCTCACAGAGATGTAAAAATAGGAAGTCTAAAATCAAAAGTAACTTCCTCTATGCTACTGCTGAGAGCACTCTTTATTGTCTCATTTTCAGAAGTTGGAGGAGAGGAAGAAACCTTCATGACCCCTTAAGTCTGTGGACAGCTTT
The DNA here is from genome assembly GCA_023055505.1 of Callipepla californica brunnescens. Taxonomy (NCBI): domain Eukaryota; kingdom Metazoa; phylum Chordata; class Aves; order Galliformes; family Odontophoridae; genus Callipepla; species Callipepla californica. Next base: position 3,502,368 of record JALIRH010000052.1, on the reverse strand, counting down.
TCCTCCACTTACCCAACGAAACATGACATGTAGCATTACAGAGTTCATGAGGTGTTTCTCCCTGGCTGGCCTACGAAGCTTATGAAGGCTCTCAAGCGCAACACTTCTTGTGAACATAAAGTAACTGAAGCATACAGGTGCCTGTGCCCCATGGCTGCTTGCTGTCTGGAGCCTTTCCCAGTACATCTGAAATCAGTAGACCTCTTCCACTGTGGCTCCGTAGCCCTGGTGGAACAGGAGTAGTGCTCCCTGCAGTTGACATATTCACTGTCTATGTCAGTAGGGCTAGCAAAGGGTGTATGTGTGCCAGAAGCAATTAAGAGATGCCATGTTTTCCCAAATTCAGTTACAACTTCTGTCTATCTACAACCCTAGGTAGATGTGCTTCATGGTGCATCTCTGGCATGTTCCACCCCAGAAACGACTTTCCAGCCTCAAAATAGGTGGCTGCATATATGCAGTCATTTGGTGCTGTAGTTTCTGTACAGTAACTTGTGTAGGAGTGGGCTTCCTCATGCACAGGAGGTGATGCTGGACGGGGTAAACTCCTGAGAGCCTGTGCCATGTGAGAGTTGTGGAGCTGCTGATGGTAGCCCCAATGGTCTGCCAAATGGTGCAGTTTCATTTCTTTGCACCAGTGCTCACCCTCCAGAAGTGTAATGGCCAATGAGCTGCTCAGTCACAAGGACATCAAGGCCATGTCAAGGCTCAAAGTGCAAAGAGCAGAATTTGCCTCTTCTAATGGGAGCATATAGCAAAAAGAAAGCAGAACAACCTCACCAAAACAAGCCTTTGTCAGAGAGGATGACATTATGAGCAATATTCCAGAACCTGTAATTTTTCCATCAGTTTGGGGTGTTAGAACAGTACACAGTAGGCTTAGATACAATGCTTAATCTATCTTATCTTCGTAGAGGAATGAGGTGAGATTAATTTTTATGTGGGCATTCATATCTCCATTGCTTGAAATTACCTTGCATCATCCATAAATGTCTGCAAAGACAATAGCAACGTACCCAGGGGACATAACTTTAAGTACTTGTCCTCAGTCTCTGGGACAGCACCACTAAAACATGCCCGTATTTTAACAATTGCCATGTGTTAAGTCTGCCTGGTGCAAGTCAATATACTCTCTCTTTAACAATCTCCTTCTGCCTTCTTGTTGATAGGCCTTCCCTGCAGTCTCCTTAAACTAGAACAGATTAAATATACACACAAGCTCACTGCCCCAGGAGGCACCACCACAGATACCTGTGTTCCACATGAACGAGGTGTGAGGAGGGAGGGAAGTGACACAGCTGCCACAGATTGTGGCTATGTCCCACTGGTTGATTCAGAGCATTCAAGTCAGGAGTTCTACACTCACTGTTGAATTTTCAGGAAATACAAAGGGGGAAGCCTAATTTTAATCTGCGTGAATGTGCTTCTGGGGTGCCAGTTTCTCATATGAGTCTTGACCATGGAGCCACACATCAGCTGTTTCCTCCTCATGGATGTGTATGCTGTAACGATTTTGTCTGCAAGCTTTTGTGTGCATGGTTATGTGGAAAGGGAGTTGGTGGCTAAACTGAGGACTCCTGGAAGTTTTCCCTGCTTTGAGCCCATTTTCTGCCTACACTCCTTTCCCCTTTTGGTTCTTCCCTGATGATTTCACTCTGATACTATTTCTGTCTTCTCTTCTCTTTCATCCACTCCTTTCCTCTCATTCACCTCTGTTTCTTCTTTAAGCTCCATGAACGTCTTTGTTTCCCACACTGGGGTGGTAGCACAGGGGTTGCTTTCCCTCTTTTATTTTCCACTTCATTTTTTTTGCCCTATCTCCAGTATATGTTTTTCTTCTTTTAGTCCCCCCTTCTGAATCATTTTGCTGTTTTGGTCTTTGCAGAACCATTATCTTCTGAATTGTCTTTGCTTTTGACTATTCAACACCCTCTGGGCTGACTCAGCCCAGGCTGTGTGGGAACTGATTGGGAATGAATCAGCAGCTCAGTGCTCAGAAGGGAATTAACTATCTATTTACACTCAGATGATTCCAGTCTCTCCACCTCCATCTCCAGTGACCATTTTCTAAATAAAACTATTTTTATTCCTCAGATATATGAACAGGCAGAGTAGTAGAGAGAGGCTGGAAAAGTCGTGTTAAAGCAGGTGGCTGAAACTGTTAAAACTTTAAGTGATAGCTAAAATTAGTCCAAGTGGAGAGAAGATTATTAGCTAGGAGACTTGAGGGCCCTATGGAGTGGGTGGTCTGTTTCCAGAAATCAAAATGTTCAAAAAACCCCAGCAAAAATCTTTCACATTTAAGTGTTATTTTTTTTTATTTATTTACAAAAATGGACTTTCCTCATGCAGAAGTTATCCCAACACAGGAACAGTAGCAAGTGTGTATGCAGGTTGGAAACATTTACACAGAAACATTACACAGAAACATTCTGTGATAACATTTTGAAGCGCAGTTTCTGAATACTTCATTTCCACTGAAAAAGCCATTTTCATACATGCAGTTGGAGTGGCTAAAGGATAAAAATCACAGAACATTCACAAGCTATTCCCCAGCAAAGCCAGATTCATCTACTTTCAAAGAAATGCTTTCTGATAGGATATTTCCTAACTATTTTTCATAGTTTAATATTATTTTACTGCCTGCTGCTCTGCTACACTGAATGCCTAAACACATGTAAATAGAGTGCTGCTGACACTGGGCTAGAACAGGAGCTAGTCTATTATCATCAAGGTCTCCCTATGGCATAAAGAAAATACAAGCAATTAGAGGACACATTCTGCAGGAGAGGGAGCAGTTTCTGAATAGCTGTTTCTCTAATAGCTTTAGTTTGATTTCAACAGATGTACCTCTGGATGAAGCCGTGAGGTCTTTCTTTTGTTTGCCAGGTGACTGAAATAAGCTTGTTCTCTTTTGTTTCCTTCAAAATGTCAGTGATCAGTTCACATGGCTTAGAAGATAGAAAATAAGTATCTTGTCATTTCTCTGAGTTTCAAGGCCAGAAACCAGGAGGATCATTCATGAAAATGCTTCCTGAAGTTCAATAAGACTCTTGTGCTTCACCCTCTGTGCTTTGGTCCAGCTGAACACATGTTCATGGCTGGCCTATAATTACAATAATTCCAAGTGAAACAAATTGTAGGGAGAATATGAAACATAACACCAAAGCCAGAGTAGAAAGCATTTTCTTTGAGGAAGCATCCTTTGATTTGTGTGATGGAGGGGACCAAACCTTTCTTTAGGAGTGAATGCCTCAAAAATTCTAATTTTGGGATCTGGTAAATATTATGATTTTAACTGATACAGTCTAAAATGAGTTTTATATGTTGAATCTAGAAGTAACTCTCCTTGTAAATACAGTGGCATAGGCCTGCCACAGAAGAATGGAGAGAGATCAAAGACATCGTAAATTGCTAATAACGTAATACTTGAAATAAATTGTACCACATACTTGCTTGGCTTCCATTTTCAGAATGATTCACAGGTGATTAGAAAGCAGCTTAAGAGGACAATAAATATAGAAGAATAAGAGAACAAGTTGGTTTTGGCTGTTGACACATTTTGGGGTGCCCATCAAGGCAGGAAGTATATTGACTTCTATAAAAGTTCAGCAGAGATTTCATGGAATAGCTGCATCAGTTATCATTTGTGTGTTGTTATGGAAAAGGAGACAGAAATATTTGTGTTTTTTTTGAAGCAGATACAATTTATTGTAGGTCAAATGTAATGGATTTCAATGGATTTTGTACTTAGGAGGCTAAGGTTTTAGTTAACAACTGAGCTTTAAAGAGATAGCTTTGGAGAAGAACAATTCAGTTGTTTAGAACTATACTGTAATGCTAAAAAAATGTCTGGAGGGGTGGGTATATTTTGAAGTCAAGAAAATAAGAAATCTTGCAGTTTGCCTTCTTCACTGCTTTACTTGAGGAAAGATCCCATTATGATCTTCTTTATAGAGAAATTGTTTAGCTCCTGCACAAAGAGATTAATAATGAAGCTGTTCCCTAAGAAGTCAACCTGAGGTTTTCAACTACATCACATAGTGTGAGTAGTTCAAGAAGCAGTGCAATTTGTGTCACACTGGTTGCTGATTGAAAAATAAAAATAAAAATAAAAGCAACTCTGAATTACAAGAAAAAAACAAAACTGTTTTCTCTGCAGACAGAACAACTGAAGGATGGACATTTCTATTTGACAGAGTAATCGATTGTATTATCCTCTCTCAGCTGCTTGTGGTCCCAGTGCAGCAGGGTATAGACCCATCCCAGGCTGCTTTCTTCTGTCTGAATTTATTTATTTTTTTTAGTACCATCTGTTTTGCATATCAAATTCATGAGGAAATAATCTTTTATGTTTTAGAATTTTATATCACTCATGTCCATCTTTCCTTTTCTTAGTCTTCTTCTCATTATCTCTAATTTTAAAGCCATTTTTGACCCTGAAAGTCAGAGTATGTTGAAGTGAGGAGTTATGAGGCCACTTAGGGGACTGTGTGCACTCAGATCAGAATGTAACAGCACACTTTTAGATGCTGAAGGCATCTTCTGTGCTTGCTTTGCTATGGCTTGCTGCAGCCAAAACAGCAGCAGTGTGTTGGTCTGGTCACAAAATCTCAGGCCAAGCTCTGCTGAGGCCTGACGTCTAGGTTCCCATGTGGACACAGGGACAGATGTGAAGCCCACTGAGAAGAGACAATTCCCTGCGTGGGATTTTACTGGGTCTGAAAAATCAGGTTGAGCCATGAGGACATAAATCCCCATCTCATCCTGGGGGCTGTTTGTGGCTGGGCCCAGTTGATCCCTCAGCCCAATGTGGCTGCTCATTTGCTGCCACCAGTGGGATGAGGGAGAAATGGGAAGGCAGAAGTGCAAAAACTCCTGGGCTGAAATAAAGGCAGTTTACTGGGTAAAGCAAAAGCCACTTACTCAAGCAAAGCAAGGCTACTACTTTCCATCAGCAGATGCCTCTTCCAGGAAAGCAGGGTGCCTAGAGATTTATTGGGAAGACCAATAGGATCACACAGAAAGTCCCACTTCTTCCTTCTTTCCTCCACCTTTTATCATTCCACACAATGCCACATAGGACAGGCCATGTCTTTGCCAGTTTAGGTCAGCTGCCTTTGTCCTGTCCCCTCCCAGCTCCTTGTACACCCTTAGCCCCTTGCAGGCAGGACAGCAGGAGAATCTGAAATGTTCTTGCCTCTGTGCAGCACTGCTCTGCAACAACTGAAGCACTGATGTGTTATCATCATTATTTCCTTCATAAATCGAAAACACAGTGCCATACTGGCTACTATGAAGAAAATTATCTCAGCCAAAACCACAAAAGGACTCAATCTCTGCCAGCACAGAGTGTGTCCCATGCCTTGACTAAAATTTGATTTTCTGAGACCATTCAGTAATGAATGTGATAAGAGAAAAGTCACGTACAGCAAGTCTAAACTCCACTGGTGGTGACTGCTGCTGCCTAGAAAGAAGGTGCAGCACAGCAGAAAAAGAGGTTGAGGCTGTTCAGAGAGGAAAGAGTGCACTGCCGAGACTAAAATATTTTTTTAAATCCTCAGATCACTGGGACATGAAACTTACAGTAATCAAATGGCCCATCCCAAGCTCAGGGAACGAGCACTGTGGCACTCCAAGGTGCCAGCTCCATGGAAAGGCAATTATAATGACATTCCTCTGTCATGTGTTTCATTTCCCCGGAGAGGTGCTTGAAAATTACTCTGATGGTCTGGTGTTTGAATGATACTGGGAAGCTGTTTCTGTAGAAGATAAAGACTTTCAGTGATCAGCATTGTGAAGGTATTTTTTACTACTGACATGCGTGCAGGAACTTTACCATGCCACCAAAATACTTAAATAGTACAATCAGCTTGAAGTAGATTTTCACATGGCAGAAACTGGAGCTTACCAAAATTCTGAGTAATTTGTTTAATAGCTTCAACTCCTGGCCTCCATTTCACTGTCACTGTCCTCATCTCAGCGCCCTCTTTGGAGACTGACTCATAGCTCACATCTATTAGATGAAGCGTAATAGAAAAGAGGGTGAGGCTTCAGAGGCCATGAACCTCACTTCTGCATTGTTTTACATCACAGTGTTGTTTCTTGCATAGGACCACATCAAAAACAACCTACAAGCCATGGTCAGCACAGGCAGAAGCCCTGTTCTTGTTGGCAGTGCACAGCTACACGCCTTTTAGAGATCATGGCACAAATAACAGAAGGAGACTGTGGCCATAATGTCGCATCCAGGCTAATATCATTTGCAGGGCATTGGAGGACCTGGCCACCTGGCTACTTTACCTTGTTTGAAGGGTCAGCCTGGTCTGGGAATGGAAGAGTCACATAGGAACTGTACACAGAGCCATTGTGAGTGAGCAAAGATGCACAGAGGCTGATGAGCTCATGTAGATTTCACCTTTAGTACCACCAAGAGGATAATCCTCCTGTAATTTCATTCAGTTCTGATAAATTTATTCTACTGAAATTGTATAACTCTATCTGAACAGGATTTTTATACTGGTTCTTGATGCAGCTTGTTGGAAAGGCAATATTTGTTGCCCTTTGTTTTCTTCAAAATGTTTTTTTTTTCATCCTCAACAGGAAAGCAAAAGATAAATGTATCACCCCTGACCTAATCAAAGGTCCTATTTGTACAAAAAGAAACAAACTTCTCAGCAGACATCAAAATAATGCTGGTTTTGAAAACAATAGTGCTGCAGAGTTGGGATTCTTCACATTCTATGTAAGGTAAAGAGGAGATGCTCCACTAGGGAAAGCAAAGACAGATGAGATTTGGGTCCTGAAAACCCCTCTGGCAGTTCTGCAAGTCAGTTCTTCTTGCCATATATTGCCCCCTTATGGACAACAGGTGACCAGAAATGGCAACAAAGCAGATTCTCAAAAAAACCTCTTACATTGTTTATATATATTTTATTGGAAAATACACCTTCCTCATCTCAAAAATATCTAGATGGAACATGAACTCCTGTAAGAAGCGGGACTCGGAGAGTCTTTGTGAGTCTTGTGCTGTTCCAGACCAAGTTCAGTAGAGTGGATTCTGTAACAGTTTATCCAAGAGCCCAATGACACTAGGTCAGGAATGACAAAAGGCTGTTGGAAGGCAGAGCCCAAACAGAAAGAGCATGTAGCTCCTGAAGATCAGATACAAATACACCAAATCTGAGCAAGAATAAAGTTAAATGTGTACACTGCAAACAATAGGTTTTGCAAAAGTCTTTCAGGACTGGCTCTGTAGGTGCTATCCAATCATAAGCTGAGTAGCATTGTGCCAAAAAGGCAAACATATTGTAGGAGTACATAAAATTTTATAGGAGTACGTAAACTGGATCAAAACTTCTTGAGAGGAAAAACTCCTCTTGACTCAATACTAGGCAGTTTCCATTCCTTGTATTGTGTAATAGATGTTAGGAAAAAGAAAAAATGAGAGTCCAATTGAAGAGCATGAAGAACATCCAGAGAAGGCACAGGAGACTATTCAGATGTATGGAAAACATGACTTCTGAGGAAATAGAATAAAAATCAGACTTAGGCAAAGAAAAGATCAAACAGAAGCACAATAATGTAAAAAAAATATATATGTCTACAAACTAGAAAGAAACAGGTCTTTCTGCGTGTTGTTTGTGGGAAAGGTCATTGCTTATATCATAGCAAGGAACATTTACATTTGGCACAAGTTAAAATTCTGGAGCCACAAGGAACATCAAGTACCAGATTGCTTGTCAGAGAGGTTGCAGAATTTAAAATCTTATTGGACAAGAAAAATTCCCGGAGCAAAGTGATGATGAATTCTGCACAGCAATCTTCAAGACTGTGGACCTAAAAATAGCTCTGAAATGTTGCCACAGAGACCATATAAAATGCTTGTTAAGACTCCTTAATATTTATAGAAGGAACTCCAGGGTAACTTCTTAAAATTTACAGAAAGAACCCAAAGAAGTGTCCGAACAGTGTAAATCACACATCAGAATTTATTTATTAAAATATGATGAAAATGACAGAAAAAAAACGAGAGTGTGAGATGTTAATTAGCATGTTATCGGGACTGAGTCAGCTTTTACACAAAGAGCATTTGAAACACAGCTGAGAAGGACATTTTTTTCTTTTTCCTCTCCATATACAGTGTCTTATTTTCTTGGCAGGGAAAGACTTGGAAGGTTGGAACAAGAGGGAAAGAGAGAGAGTACTTATTCTTCTTGTTCCAGAAGAGAAGCATAATATCAACTTGAGTCCAACTTCAAGTAGTTCTGATAATCCAGGAGAAGGAACCTCTTCGACAGTGATCCTGCAGTAGGATCATACTCTGAAGGACTGCATCAGAAAACAATGAATGTGTCCTATCTAGAAAGTAGCCATTGCTCCTAGACTGGCTTAGCAATTGCTCATTAATCTGATTCTCTGTAAGATTCAAGAGCTCTGGAAGAAAATCAGTAGGGTGCTGCACAGTAACTGTGCTGTGTTAACTGTAATGGTGACCTTGCACCAAGCAGGTGCAGGTCCCCAGCCTCAGCTGGCCCCATTTTCCCATGAGGTGCATGGGGAGTCTCTCTCAAGATGGATTAGTGCTACCCGTACTGAGGAAATGAATAAAGCTGGACTTTTCTTGCAGACCTATAACCACTAACACAGAGAAACAAAGGGGCAAGCTCTCTGTTCCCAGAGCACCAGGGGGCTCTGCAAGACTGGGTACAGATAGTATGAGATTATACTGTGAGGAATAACACCATTGGTATTTTCTCAGAGATGAATGTGCTGACAGCTACTCACTTCACACAGCCGTAACAGCAACCATCTCCCCAGCTGAAAAGACTTTGCTTTCTCCTGAAGAAGAATTTGGTTGCTAAGCAGTAACTGTGTGGGCATTAGACCTCTACAAAATCTTGGGGATCTGCTTCCCTAGAATGTCATGGTGAAGCTCAAACATCCAACTGAGATGTGCTAGTTTTACTGCAACAGCTTATAATAATGTTTTTCATAACGTGTCAGGGAGGAGAGATTTGTTGTGAGCTCAGGCAGGTGGATCAGTAGTGTGAAGTCAGGTTGGAAATCTGTAGCTAACTATGCAACCCAGGTGTCAGTGCTGGATCCAACATTGTTCTTCATTAATGGCCTGGACAATGGGGTAGAATGCAGACTCAGTAAATTCATGGATGACACAAAAGTGGAGACAGTGGCTGACTCACCAGAGGGCCATGCAGCCATTCAGAAGGACCTCAACAGGTTGGAACAGTGGGCTGACAGGAACCTAATGCAGTTCAACAAGAAGTGCAGAGTCCTAAAACCAGCTGCTGGAAAGCAGCTCTTCAAAAATGGGCCTGAGGTTTCTGGTGGACACCAGAAGAACCGTCACAAAAGTTGCACAGAGAGGTTGTGAGGTCTGCTCCTTGGAGACTCTAAAAGCCACATGGACATAGACATGGGAGCCCAACTCTGGGTATCCCTGTTTGAGCAGGAGTTGGGCCAGACGGACCCAGAGGTCTCCACCGGCCTCAGATGTTCTGGGATTCAGTGACTCAGCTGAAGGCCATTTAGAATTATAGACTTGGGACTGAAGAGGGAATGGCACTGTTTTCTACAGCAGACCTGTTGAATGAAAGAGATGTATTCATCTCATCTCCCTTGAGTTACTGATTTAAGCAGAATTATGCAGCTTATAAGATTTACCCTGACTTCTGCTCTGTCCTGCAAAGCTCCACACAGACCAGCTCTCTCAAAGCGAAACACTCTTCCTTTCTCCCTTAGCATCAGTTATAAAAACTCTTATGTTGGCATAAAACTTCTGAATATCCTGCTGTGGGCAGCAGGGTCATTCCCAGAGTGAGATCAGAGGAAAGTATTTAAAAAATTTGTCAGTCCTTCTTGTGAAGCAGTTCTTGCATGATGTACTCCCACACATGCACTTTGTAGACTGAAGTAGGAGAAAGCGAGAGAGCATTTCACACTGCTGCAATCATTGGATTAGACACTTGCAAAAGCAGAGAACAGTGCTGTCACTACAGGCTGCAGGAGAAATGTGCTACTTGCTGTAGCTGCTAGTTTGCTTACTCATAGATGCTGTTGTATTTGCTACTTCTGGTTGGAGCAAGAACATTGCATGCAGGATTTACACAGTTTAAAAGTATAAAGAAATCTTGTTGGTTAACACACAGAAGGCAGGTGGGCTTGAACAAGCTGTTAGGCAAATGTTAGTGAGCTGACCACCTTAAGAAGCCGACAAGAAACTCTTTGCCAGCGTGATGATGTGCTGCCCCACCCCCTCCTTTTTCCAGATTCACCATTCCACCAGCAACCTTTTTTGGGCAGGGAGTGACCACAATACTGGTTGCTTTCTGACCCTGGCTGGCTGACGGAGTACCAGGCACCTTGCTCTGCAGCTGAGGACTAGCCAACCAGCATCAACCTAACTGCAGGTCTACATGCAATCTTGTTTAAGCTAGTTTATTGAGAAAATAACATCTAGCTCAAAACCACAATCTATATTTGGTATGACTACAAGTCATCTTGCTCCATAAATTGTGAACAGCCCCAAATCCCTCTGAGCTCTCCTGTATGACAGCAGGATCTCTCCTTGAGTAGGGACACCTCATGAGGTTACACCTACTGCAGAGATTCCTAACTTCAAGACACCCCTTGCTGATATAGCTCCCTTGTAAGTAACTGACAGATAGCTTCTTTACATCTTAGACTGACTGTGCACATTTGATCCCTTAGACCATTGTCCAAGTTTGGGAGCAGGAGTGGATCCAGCTGCACCTTGGCTCAAATCTCTGTGGTTCAAGGAGTTTAGAAAGCAAGGGGATCCATTCTGAACCTTCTAACTCAATGACAGGTTCCTTGGTTGAGTGTGTGCTTAACCCTATCCTCTGTGCAGTGGACAATCAAGGTCACCTTGCCACCTCAAATCTCGTCACTTATATTAAACTTTCTTAAATCACTGTTAGTACTTAAAAATATATTGCTGCTTCCCTCTTAAAAATGTATAGGATCTATCTGCAACATCTAGGCAAACAGACATCAGCCAGGCAGTCTGATAAGCCTTAACAGAGCTGGCCTGCTTACCTGGTCCAAATGCCTTTCCCCCTCTGGACTGAAGGAAAAAGATCATTCAAAATAGACAACAGAGTGCTAGTTACAAACAGCAAGTCAAGAACTTCATTATGATGCAGTTTTGCATTTAAAAAATGCCTAATTTGTCATATCTGGGCTGTGCAAATTTCCATGAGACTTGCAGAATAATAATCCCACTCTTCAATTATAGCAAGAGACACACAGCTGTGAAATTTCTGCAATGCTAGAGCACATTGTGCTTAACTACAGTTGCTGATGACAGTGTTCAGTGTTGGCCATTTCATACCAGAGGTGAAGATTTTCCCAGGCATTAGCAAGCAGAGTGGCATCCAGACACACCTGGCTGGGAATAACGCAGGGCTCAGGAATGGAACCCCCTCCAATGGATGGGTACTGATAGAAAACAAGATTCCCCATTTTTATGCCAAAAAAGAAAGGAAAAAAAAAAGAGAAAAGTTAAGCCTAACCTTTAGCAAAATCACTTGTGGAGCAGTGCTTCTGGGGGACTTTGTTGGCAGTAGTTGGAAGATGCAGTTGCGAATGGAACTAGGAGCAAAGTGACCAACTTGTGCAATGGCTGAGAGCAGCAGGAAGAACCTAGCCAGCATGGAAACTGGTGCAAACAACATCCACACCACACAAAATGAAATCGGCCACCCCATGCCATCTGCCCTGGAGCATCAGGGGAGACCAGATTGTAGGGTGGGTAGCTGAGAAGTCTGCACGTCCCGCATGGCTTGTTGCCCCCAACCAGAAAGTTGTTCCCACACTGTCATGGATCACTCCTGCCTGAAGTGAGCTTTCCAGGAGTGGCTTTTTATATTTTTCCTGGAGCATGAGACACTTGCTCTGGTCCATGTCGTCCTCGGACACAGTACAAAAAAAAAAATCCTGGCTCTGACCTTCCAGGGATCTGTGCTCAGCGGTGGTGGGACAGTAAGGTCTACCACGAGCTCTGCATGTGGCCATGTGACTCTTCTCCATATTCGGTGAGCTGACAATAACCTGGAGCAGTGTGCTGGTCATTTTGCAGACCTCTTAGCCTATCATCTCTACAGCTGCCCAGGTTGGTGCCAGAAAGATGGTCCAATGCAGATCCATGATGAAAGACTGTCTCATCTGTGTGCCCAGGACTTAGAAACAGGAAGAGGAAGAGGAGAGCTGGAGGAGACAGACAGCTGCTGCTGATGGAAGGGAGTGGATGCAGATGGGTTGGGGATGTGGAGGGCTGCAGCCATAGTGTCTTTTCCCTTAGCCCTTTACTTTGTGATCTTTACTGCACTGTACAGGCCTTGCAGTGCAGATTATACAGTAGCAGTTTCAAGAAGGCACAGGAATAAACCAGTCATAGCAGCCTGAATACACAGACACCCATCTGGAGAAGGCAGCTATTTTATCCTAGAAAAGTTAAAGTCAGTGTGTTTAACTCAATACTATGTTAGCTAAGGGAAGAATTTCACTAATGTGGATGTCTTAAATTAATTCTACTGTCCCTTGAAAAACTGCACTGTAAAAGCAATGGAAAAGCCTGTGGTTGGTAAATACTTGGGCTTTCCACACAGCTGCATGGTATTCAGTGGGGTACCGGGAAGTGGGGACTTTCTCTGCCTCTGCTAAGTTAACTGTGACCTTCAAGAAGCAAAGTTGAAATCTTCAGGCAGTAATTTTAAAACAAAAAACAGTGATGTGCAATGCTGCCTTCTTTTGTCCTGTTACATCAGGTAGAAGAGGTTCTTTGGGGTGACTGAATCCCAGAGCTTCTCTTCCCACATGAATGTTTAATGTAGCAGAAGTATAGCTCAGATGGAGTCTACCTGTTGTGCTTCTTCCATTAGGATGTCCAGGGTTCAACAGCTTTGGAAGGGCAGCTGGGAGAAAAGTTGGTACCATTTTCCCAGCAGACATGCAGGTGTCCTGCAAATCCCATGCTTGGAGGAAGTGTCTGATGTATTGGTCCTTAATTGCCTTGATAAACCACACATCACCAGCAAGCTCGAATTGTTCCAGCTTCTCTGATCTAACTGAACTTGTGCAAAAATAACTGCAGAGCCACACAGCAAAGCTGAGTCTTTCTGTGCTGAAGTCACTGAACAGAGCACCAATTTCTGCTGGAGAGCCATACAGTAGTATATGGCCCCAAGTTAAAAAAGCAAGATTAAAGTTGGGCTCAGTGACACAGTGTGCTTTTTTCTCCCCCAGACTTCTGTCAGAACTCCTCAAAATTCCATGACTTAACTTCCAAAGTCTGCCTTTATACTCTAGCAAGTAATGCCCTTTCAGCACCAAGATAGAATATTTGTTGTTTTTCAGTAGTTTTGCTGTTTTGGGAAAGCAGTCATATGGAGACATTTTGTTTGTGGAGGATTATGTCAGTCTAGGCTAAGGCCTGGCACCTATGTGTTGTGGTACATGTAAGAGTAACTCTGGTCAGACAGAGAAAGTCGTCAAGAAAAGAGAGAGAAGTAGAAAAAAGAGCTGTTCTAACAGAAATCGATAAAATTTACAATTTAGGGTGAGGTAAGGAATTGCTTGCCAACAATGAATCAGAGAAGAAAATTAGGCTTGAGATTGCCTCGTGCCAACTCCTCACTAACCAGTCAATTATGGGGGTTTTACGCATGATTCACAACTGCAACCAATCAGAAATATACTTTGTATTATTTAGGAGTTGTATTTTTCCAAATAAACTCTGTTATCACTTTCATAAAGTGCCAGAGTCCGTTCCTTCTCTCCCAACAAATGTGATCTCAACACGATTTTGGGACTGATGCGACGACACAGAGGGAGGTTTTATGATTTTTGGTACTGGTATTCCACATCATAACATCATGTAGTCCATTAAGAATTGGAGAGTTAACACTCCAGCCCCATGGATCATTGATAATTCCAGGTATACCTGTCTCAGAAGAGAAGAACTACATTCCCCAGAGGACTTTGCAATGCTTTGTATTTTTACGTGTTTTCTGCTCAGAGGGAACAGATAAAAGCTCTCTGCGGTCACAGGACACTTTCTTTCCTTCGGGATTGACTCAGCAGTGGGTGCTCGCTGCCATCTCGCCTTCAGCGTTAGTGTAAGGCCTTCAGTTTATTGGACGCTCTCTCTTGCTCATTTTATTTGATTCATTAGCCTCAATTCCAATTATATTGTATTATATTGTGTTATTTCACTTTCTGATATCTTATTTAGTAAATTAGCTTTCCTCCTCAGATCGTTGCTGCTGTTTTGTTTCTAGGCCCATCTCCCTTTTCCCTTTTTCCCTTTTCCCTTCCCCTTTCCTGGGGTGTGGGTCCGTGGGTCCCCCACACCAATCATCACGGAACCGGGCCGATCCAGCCCAGTAAACCGTTGACAGTGGGACAGCTGGACTGACCCAGGATGAGGATCAAGATATTGCTGGCCAGCAGAGTGGTGAGCTTTGCCGAGGGCAGGATGGGGCAGAGCACATCTGTGGAAGAACAGGCAGTCATCAGACTCCTCCTGCATACCCTTTCTAAGAGAGGAGTTAAGCATAAAGCATCTGTGGTGCGTAGACTGTTGGCTTGGGGTAAAGCTAATGGCTTTCTGACCACCGCTGCTACTGCATTGGTAGCGGGCTGAGGGTGCAGACTGGGAGACCATAGGCAAAGGGGATCATCAAGCAGTAGAAGTAGGACCTACATGGCACATTTTACACCAGAGCATTCTTGCCTTATGTACAGGGTGAAAGGTTGCATCTGTTGCAAGGAAAGTATTAGATGAGCAGTCATCAAATGAAGGCAAGCAGGAGCAAATAAAGCCTACTTCGCTGTCATTGCCCTCACCCCAAGTGACAGAGACAGTTATACCCACTTCCTCTGTAGCAGTGTCTTCTATGCAAACTGAGCTGTTCTCAGACAATGTGGCTGCAAAAGACTCTGATTCTAGTGAAAATGAACCTGATTTGTTTCCCCCCCATGATGATACCTGGCCATCAAATGCTTTGAGGGCTGCCACTGTAAAAAAACAGCAAATCTAGAGAGAAGGGATTCTGGGAAGAACAGTGTCTGGAGGATCGCAAGATCTGCAAAACAGATAGCAACAAGTTCAGCAGGCAGCAGCCTCTGAAGGCAAGGTACTCCGCCTTCAAGCTTTTCCAGTATCTGTAAGACCTAATAAACATGAATGGTCTCTGTTTCACTGGGACCAGATTAAAGAAGTAAGGAAAGCCATTAACAGGTCACGGACTCTCTGTTCCTTTCACACAGTCTTTGCTGGATAATATTTCTGGGGCTATGGTACTGACCTCCTGGGATTGGGAACAGTTAGTAGGGTTGTTAGTAACACTGGCACAAAAATTGTTATGGGAAGATCGGTGGGAACGCTTGTGTGCTGCTGAGGCATTGTGTAAATTAGACAGACCTGCCAGAGACCCACTACTCCATGTAGGGGCAGGTCAGCTGGTAGGAGCACCTCTGTTTAGAGATCCAAGGGCACAGGCACAACTGCCAGTAGATGCACTGCGTACTTCATGTTTTACTCTGAAGGTGTTGTTATCCTGCCAGAAGAGGGAAAGAAAATGCAGTCCTTTACAGAAGTAAAACAAAGCAATGGAGAGCCATACCTGCAGATCACTGATAGACTCAGAGACGCTTTGAATAAACAGATATCTGACAATGAAGTAAAAGTTGCGATTCTTATGAAACTAGCAGTTGAGAATGCCAATGTCAATTGCAAACAACTTTTGTTAAGAGCATCTTGAAATGCTACTACAGTTGATATGATATGAGGCTTGTAATGCAGTGGGGGCAAATGAGCACTCTGTGTCAATGTTAGCAGATGCATTTTCAGCTGCCTTGTGCATGGGCCAAAAGTGTTACAACTGCAGGAAACAAGGTCATCTTAGAGCACAGTGAAGGAATTTTTCATACAAAGCAAGACCCGAGACAGGACAGAGAGAAATATGTGTGCATTGTAAAAAGGAAGGGCAGAAAGATGTTTTTCTTTCTGGGACATGGGTTGCACAGCTTGTCAACTCACCATGCCAAGACACAAATAGCGTCGTCCCAGGATACCTAGATGACAACTCTGCCAGCACTTCATACTTGTGGTGAGAGCCTTCCTCCAATGGTACAGAATGTCAAGGGTATGACAGGAAGTCTTGTAGAAGTTAAAAACGAAGTGAAAGTATTGATGTGGGATGCAATGACAGGTCAGTGGACAGGTCCTTATATGTTACTGGCTTAGGGTCAAGGTTATGCTTGTGTTTCTACAGGTTCTGGACCACGATGGGTACCAGCAAAATGCGTGAAGCCGTACCTGCATCAACCATCATGATCACCTGTACCTGCACCACTGTGATGGCCTTCTGGGTACCTGCGCAGCCAAAACAGAATGTGTGGGTTATCTTAGCCAGTGCAATGGGACAAGAGACGATCTGTTTGTTGACTACCTCACCAGAGAACCCATTCTCAACATGTTTTTTTGGACACCCTCTTGATAAATGGCCCATTCTCAGTTAATACCAAAGGTTTACTCTTCAGATGTCATGGAACATGAACGATATAATTCACTGATGGGATGAGTGAGCATCTTATTATCAAGAGAGTAGCCTTGAACCACAAGAACTTGAATTATTGGGATCAGTTAAAATGGACTATTGTTTGCACTTTAACTACAGTGGAAAAGATCAATCACTAACTCATGAATGTTGATTCTAGCTTAGCTGTTTATAGAAATGCTTTTGCCTTGTGTAATTACACTTCACCTAACATTTTGAGTTCTACTAACTGCCTAGTTAGTTTACCAGTGGGTGTTTTCCTCATCTGCAGGGATTGGGAACAATCTGGCATTCCTTCCCAAAGTAGAGGAGGTCCGTATAGTCGAGGGAGATTAACCTTATTAACACCCAATCTTACTATGATCTATGAACACAGGAAAAATTACAGAGGCCAGAAAAGAGTTGTGCATGCATTTAAATCAAACTTCAAGGATAATGTAGAATTTTGGATTCATGGAGGAATAATAGCAGCATCCTTTTTAGCTCCAGTTGCATTAGCTTAAAGCATTAAACACGCTTAATAAACTTGGGTGTTGGCTGGCTAAGCAAACAAATGCTACTTCTTTGGCTCTGAGTGTATTGTTACTAGGTGTACATTCAGTGAGACATGCCACATTACAAAATCATGTCAGACAGATATAGAATTCAATTATACAGTTAGGCAAAAAAAATCACTGCTAATTTTACTTCAAAATGCAGTTCTAGTCTTAGTTTCTTTGTGGTGAACATGAATATGAGAGCTGTGGGACTGCATATATGCCATGCCTTCTGACATGGCTTGTGACATGGCGTGAGATGAATTTTAGTCTCACAAGACTGGTCTATATAAAATAATGCTCAGATAAAGTTCTGCTTTTGCCAGCCTCAGCATTGCAGTCACACTGGTTTCTTGCTCGTTCAGCAGAAACCAGTTCCCTCATGTGCTTTCTGTGGCCAGGGGTCAAGCTAGCTCTTCATCTATCACTGCTTGGTGATGTGGTAACATTCTGGAAGGTTGAAATTCAGCTGCCCACTGCATTAATGGAGTATGATGAGCTGTGGGCTACTTCTCTGTCTGCTTGCAGCAGTGCTTCAGGGTTAAAAAAAGTGCATGTTAGAAATGCAGCATCTCTCTGGTACAGAGACAGATGCTTTCTACACAGACATTTCCTAGAGTAGAGCTGCATTCGAAGTCATACACATCTTAGATTCATAGATTCATAGATTCATAGATACATTAGGTAGGAAAGGACCTACAAGATCATCTTGTCCAACCATCCTCCTACTACCATCCCTACCCACCAAGCCACTAAATCAAATCCCTTAGCACCTCATCTAAACGCTTCTTGAACAGCACTAGGGATGGTGCCTCAACCACCTCCCTAGGCAGGCCATTCCAGTGCCTGACCACTCTCTCAGAGAAAATTTTTTTTTCTTAACTACTTACAAAATCTTTAAAAAAATCTTATCTTCTTAAAAAATCTTAACTACCACAAAATCATGGCAGGGTTGAGGGAGCAGATCCGCTCCACTTCCTTCCAGGTAGTGCTCATGTGGTGGCTGTGCCCTTCAGAGCCGTCCCTGATCAGCAAATGCTGCTTTCTGGTATGACAGAAAACTGCCAAACTCTACATGAAAGATGAAGACAAATTTCTAGTCCAATCTCCCTTCCACAGTACATGGCTGGGTGTGGAAGAGATACTCCCACTTTCTTGTTGGTTGTGCAATTATCTGAGCATATTAGCTTCCTGAGAGCTAGCACATCCTTCAGCAAAATGTCAGTAATGTAATAGTGATTCCAACACAAAGTGTAGTTTTTCCAAATCCAATCTCAGCCTCCATACAGAAGAAGTCCTATTTATTATTTGGAAATGAGAACAGCTCAAAAAGATCACAACTTCATACTTTTCTTAAATCTATTCTTATGCACTTATTCAATCCTCTGCTGATAGAAACTGTAACTTACATGTACATCGTAGACATTATCACAGTTCTGTGGATTTAGCAACAATTTCTTGGTACTGAGCATTGCTGGGTATGTGTCTCACTACAGTCCTCATGACAAAACACTATCAGTCTCCACAACAGTAGCGTTGGGGATGGGAGGAAGTTTTTAATTTCTAAAATAAAGCATGACTATACCATTTTCGGTACAAACACATTGAAATGTTAGTGACATACCCTTTTTCAAAAAGGCCTAACATGAGAACAACGCTCTCCCTGCATGATGGCCCACCATATGCTCAGTGATTTTACAGATCTTGCCAAGCTCCTCTACCTGGTGTTGCAGGAAAGCACTAAGATCTTTCTGGAGCAGAAGAACCTTAGGGAGATTTGTGGACCAATAGTACTGATACTAGCAATATTCCAGTTCAGCGTTGTTTTGACAGTAGAAATCAATGTTTCACTCTTGCAGTCAGTCCTGTATTCTTACTTCAGTGCACAAAGGTTTATGAGCCTAATCTAAACTCCACCGAAATGAAATAGTTCTTTTTTATGTGATGTGTTTCAGATCAATGCAAAGATTCATTAATAATACTTTCAGTGTCAGACATTCACTTTTGTACTTTCAGGACAAAGATGACCCTCATAATTCGAAGTCTCTTACTGTTCTTTGACTCTTAGAATGAGTTCCTGTGTAGCTCTAAGCACGGGATGAAGATCAGACTGTGCACACACACTACATAACCAGCAACTTCACGAAGTCATACTACTAGCGTAACTAACATCCTCTGCAGAAAAAAACGTAACACTTTTTAATGTACTTTTTGGTACACTTCTATATGCTAGATCTGTTAAATACTAGAAAAATGCTGTGAAAAGAGTTTTTGCTCTTTCTTTTCTAGTATATGGTTTCAAAGTACAATGTGCAAGAAAAACGGATGCAACAAATCTCAGAATCTCAGCTACACTGAACATAAAATCAGATGGGCTGCACTGTACATTAAAATGTTCATGGATAGTTACCATCTGGAAAGTTAATTCCTGAACTTGGTGCAAGTTCATGCCCATCAGTGAAAGAAAAGATCACAGCAGGTGTACCTTGAGGTCTTCCAAGAGAGTTTGTACCATAAGTCCTAGCAACTTAATTTTGGCTTTCAGGATCTGCTTTCCCTTCTAGTATGAATGTTTTGCCTTCACCAAATCTTGAGCTTTGTATATTGCATTCTTGGTTTGGTTGTTTACTGTACATTTTGTTCACTCTCTCCAAACCAGGAACGTGTCTCTGGGCATTTCTTCTTTTGACATAGCTTAATGCAGACCAGATTTAGAAAGTCAAGTTACCATTATGAGAGCTGGCTCAAGTTACATTTTAACTCCAGATTGTTTATCCAGCTTTCACAAAACCATTAACAACATTTTTTTTTATGTTATTCAAATTTATCAGAAAACAGTCAGATAGTTTTTCAGAATGAAATTAATAGTACTAAGGAAGAGGTGATTTTAACAACATAACTCCAAGCAAAAATGTCCCATTGTGTTCTAAGTAATAAAGGGTGGCAACAGGTCAGGACTTCGCTTTTCGTATTAAAACCAATATTTACTTACAAACAGTTGCCTTTGAGAAGGCGATTTCTTCTTGCCTTATTTAAAAATTACCCTAATAATTTAATGTCATTTTGTTCTTCTTATCCCTGGCTATCCCCTTGACAATACATCATGGTCATATTTGTGAAGCAATCCCACAGATGACAGCAGCAATCAGGGAGAGGAGAATGCAGGCAAAACCACCCCAGTGCCAGGATTTTTCAGGTTTAATTCAAAGCTCTGTGTTAATATCTTGAGATGGCCAAACCTCTGGTGAGCTCAGTTGCTGTGGGGGCCCAAAGAATACACACTGCTGACACAGCTGACCTGACTTTTAGTTTGTCACCATCTGCTGTGTGTGAGTTTCCAGCCTGCCTTCTGCTTCCTCCTCCTCCTCAGCCTTCACTATAAAATCCCCTCCAACACCCTTGCTGTCTTTCCTTTCCAATTAATCCTGGACCTTTTTCTCACCATCCTCCACACCTCTGCAAAACACCCTTTTTAACCAATAAGGCACTACCCTGCTCTTTTGTTCTCTTCTCTCCACAGCAGGGACTCAGAAATGGTACTCTTTAATTGAAATGCCAAAAAGAGCTCTGGCTAAAGATAAATGGTCACAGGATCCAGTTTATCTTGCCTCAAACATCCCGCCCGAGCCAGCTGTGACAGTTAAAGAGTCTGGCTCCTCTGGGTCACCAGGCATGCCTTATTAAGCGGGTTAAAACACATGTCTAGGTGGTGTTAAATCATAAATAAAACTACAACAGCAGGAACCTTCTCTGAGCATAAAATACAGAAGCCTCATTGTAACCACTGAAGTTCTCTCTTCAGAGGCAAACTCTCTCTATTAGACTCCTGAAATCTGCTTTACTACAGGGAGCACAGCTCTTCAGCTGAGCACAGAAGTGAGTCTGCCAAAGTAGTCCCCAGTGGCAGAAATTGCCAGAGCACACACAGCATGAAAAGCGTCTCCCACTTTCCTTAGAATTAATATCTGCCCAGCTTTCACTGGAGTTTCGCACCACTGGCAGTTGTGTGTTCCACCCTTGGGGCAGGCAGGAAGGAAGCAGTGACACTGATTTGTGTAGTTCTCTGAAACATGATTTCAACAAGCCAGGGGGTGAAATTGGCATTCTATTCCTCTGTTAGTACCAACCAGGCTCAATCTGCTCAGTTCATCAGCCCCGAAAAACTGCATCATACTAACATGTTCTGCCTAGATAACTTGGCAGAGCAGGGAGACCCACAAAAATATCCACAAACCTGAAATTAGATGAGCACAAAGGTAAAAAGCAGTGACGGAAAAGTGGTGGTCCAGAAGGTCACTTTCAGTTTGACTGTTCTCTAAGGTGAAGGGTGAAAACCATAGGAGAAGGATTTTGGTACTACTATCAAGTTTTCCTCATACACCTGAGTAACATATGTTTCTCACGAGTACATATTTACAGGTTCAGATATTTGCTGATGCACAGTCAGGTAACTGTCTGTTAACCTGGTATGAGCAGGGTGGGCAGGTGTTACATACTCAAACTTTACATGGCTGATATGAAGTCTAATCTGGTACTCATTTTGCACAGACAGATTTCTCAGTTTCCAAGTTTTCTTGCCCGTTTAAATGAAGGATATGGCAAACAATAACATGCTACATTAACCTGCAAAATATTGCACTGGTGGGAATTCTTGTGTGTTTTTCAAATACATCTTGGATTTGGTCTCTGGCTATCCTGTCAAATGATGAAATGACAGATTTTTCTGACAAAAGAAGTCATTCACTGCAGTGAGATGCTTTTATTTCATACACAGACTCATCATCAAATTTAAAAAGACAGAAAACTATTGTTATTTTGAAAGGGAAAGTACATTTTCCCATATCCCCTTAATGTTCATATCTAACAAACCTTTTTATTCCCCTCAAAAATCCTGCTGTGTATATCACTAGGTGCACGTTCCACCTGAAGGTGCTGTTTTCTCTTCAGGCTCAGGGTGATTACGTGTCTGAGCACTACCTGCAATTACTGATGATGCGGGGGAGAGCTGTGTGCATAGCATTCATCAGTGAAAATTGACATCTCTCTCTGACACCCCTCCCTGCCCCTAACACTGGAATTGTTAGCTTTCCCGAGAGTGTGAAGCAGGAGATTAGCTGTGCTTCACAAACTCTGGCAGCTCCATTCCTGTGTGCAGGGTAAGCATTCCAGCCTTCTCCAGGGCAAAGGCTGGATAAACAGCATCAGTAAATTTATGCCTGATGGTGAACAGCACCAGTCCTCTCTCTGCATTGAAGAATAACAGTCTGCCACTATTGTAATCCAACAAGATACCGATCCTGGCCAGTTGTTCTGTCACGTGCACATCACTCATCACATCCATGTGAAAAAATCTGTAAAGAAAGCTGCAGAAAAATGAAAATCAGAATACAGCAAGCCTCCTCTTTGTGATTTACCAGAAATAACTTACTGCTTAATTCCCACCTATTAACAGTTTGCCATAAACAGCAGCACATCGTGTGGTAACAGAATTCTGCTCAGCACATAGCCCACCTACCTAAGTGAAAAGTGGCATTGCTTCAAAGCCCTGCTCAGCACACCAAGGAGTCCTTTTGTTCAGTATCTTTGAATTCTCATGATAAAAGCAGACTTGCCAAAATTGTAATCATCTATATTTTTCATCTTACACATACTTGTGGGGATTTAAACATGAGCAGTGCTTTAGCAAAACCCTTTGCTTCTCAGATGTCTTGTTTAGCTGGTCATGTTCATGCATCTGCATAATTTTGCTCTACAATAATACACTTGTTTACATCAAGAGCACCTTTATACCATGAAGAAGGTTATTATTCACAGAACTCCAAGTAGCCTAATGCAGGCCCAGTGAAGATTAGCTGGCAGACCTGCCACAGTAGCAGGTGGATCCCTGTTGCTGTGAAGGACAAGGCAGGAGAAGGCACTCCCTACAAAGGCTTGAATTCTTTGGAGCTAGAAGCAGATTCAATAAAGATTGAATTTATGGACATGGTGGGATTTTGTGAAACAGTTTAGGATATGAACTGTCTGTGCCTGGGAAGATCATGGAACAGGCCCTCCTGGAAGCAATGTTAAGGCACATGCAAGACAGGGAGGTGATTCGAGACAGCCAGGGCTCCACCAAGGGTGGATCATGCCTGAACAGTCTGGTGGCCTTCTATGATATACTTTCTATGAGCACTTGCTATGGTGGTCAAAGAAAGGGCAATGGATGTGATCTATGTGGACTTGTACAAGACCTCTGATATAGGCTCATGCCACTTCCTTATCTCTAAACTGGGGAGATACAGGTTTGAAGGGCAGACTATTCAGTGGGTAGAAATTTCATGAATGGTTGCAGCCAGAGGGTTGTGGCCAACAGCTCGATGTTCAAGTGGAGTTGGTCACAAGTGCTGTTTTCCAGGGCTCTGTCCAGAAACTGGTGCTCAATGTCTTTATCAAGTAACATAAGACAGTGGGATTGAGTGCACCCTCAGCAAGTTTGCTGATGATGCCAAGCTGTACGGTGTAGTTGACACAATAGAAGGAAGGGATGCCATCCAGAGGGACCTCAAGAGGTTTGAAAAATGGGCCTTAGTGAACCAAAACAGAGAGGTAAGTTGGTTGGAGGTTTTTTTTAATGTGCATTACAAAATTTTTAATCAAGAGGGGGGAGGTTTAAAGCTTCTTTGCAGTTGTCCTTTGCTTGCAGAAAGGAAACAGACAGGTACTTTCTGCTCTTGAAACTCTTTAAGTTGTCCAGCATTACTTATATGACACCCAAGTAACTTCACAATTAGCTAGACTCAGCTTTACCTTGTTTGTGTAGGACAGCAGTGCATGCACCAGGAAGTATCACTCAGTCCCACAACACTGCTCTGTGGTGTAGTTTCATAGCAAATCCCAATCCTGTAGCTTCTGCAGGCAGTGACAACAGTTTCCCAGTAATGACATCCTCGAGCTGGCAGTGGTTCACCCAGGACTGATGGAAACCTATTTGTGGAAGAGGTAGAGTGTAAAGTGAATGTGTTGGTAGGCCAACCATACTGTGATATTTGTTGCAGTCACATCACGCAACATCATCAAAAACTAACGGATGATACTCTTCTGTCTGTGGGGTTCTATATGAGACTTGGATGTTGTCACTGTGAGACCCTATTTTTGCACTAAGATGGACCCACCTTGAGTACAGAAAACTCATAAGCTAGCAAAAGGTGGAAGGGTGACTTTGGAGGCAAAAAAAAGATCTCAAATTTAGTAGGCTTGCTCATGCCAGAAAGCATGGCTATTTTAAGTAGACACAGTGACAAACACTATGTGTGCAAGTTGTAACAGTTAAAAAAAGTGTTAAAATTTGTAATACTCCATTACTTTACAGGAAGCTGTATGAGTATGGCACATCATACAAGAGGCTCTATGCTTGTGGTGAGACTGATAGCAGCAAGTGAAAAAAAGAGTCATGTTTGCAATAGATGGAACAAGCCTGATACAATCATTCTCATACACACCAGGGGCACTTCCTAATTGTCCAAAGCCAAGGATGTTTTGAAAAATATTACTAGTAATGCCCTCAGCAGAAGAATAAAGTTTAAGGACAGATTACTTCTAGCCACAGTATATTTAAAAACAAACTCATACATTTGGTCTTCTCAGTGCAGCAACAGATTCTTCTGAGACTACAGAGCTCTGAAACATTAAGCAGTAACCATTGACTGATGTAAATTCAGTTGTCCCAGAAAGCAATTCCTCTGTCATTGACTTTCAATGGAAATTCCTCAACATCAAACACTGCCTGGCACCTACATCAATGCTGCAACCACTGCAGTGTTTGAAAGGAAGTCTGTCACACAATGTCCACGACTGTTGGACTGAAACAATTCAGTTCTACAAAATTAGTTAGTGATGTGTGAAAGCTGCCTACAGAGAAAAGAAATAGTGAGGCCCATAGTGAATGCCATAGGCTGGCTGTGCTTGCATGCTTCTACTCACCCAGTGAATGTAGCTTTCTCTGGAAGGCAGATCACAGTTTCATCGGGGGAGATTTGTAAAGCAGGATGAGCTGTGTCACTCAGTATGTGAAATCGAGTTCCTGGTACAATTCAGAACAGAAAACTGGGCAACAATGCAAAAACTTCTGATTTGTGTTTGTTTGCTACAGCAGTCTTCTGGAAACCAGGCACAGGAATCATAACAGGATGTACTGTTCAGAAAATTAGCTAGGTATAAAGCACTCTTTGGTGTTAAAGTCAATTGAATCATTTTCAATCAACTGCTTTTTCAAAATAGCAAATTTGAATTCTGAGGCTGGTTTGAAAGAATCATGTATGATTTAATATGTCATATCTCTGAAAGAATTTAATAGTTTTGCCTCTGATGTCACAACAGTTTTACATTGACATAAACCTAACAACTTCAAATAAATTTGTCTCAGTTTGTGTTAATTTTAAGCAGATAAAATATGGTCTCTTTTATCTCAATGCCTTACTTTTTTTTCCTATCACTGAAAATTCAGATACAACTTCTGGAGAAAGATGATAAGAAAATTACTGCTTTGCACACCTATCTCTTTTCTTTCTGACATCAGAAAATGGTGATCTACCTTTTGTTGAGATGAGAGCAGCTTCACTCTGTTCACTTGTCCCAAATGGATTGACAGCCCTCAAGTAGAAGAAATAGTTCACATTGGGCTCCAGGGATACTTTCAGTTCATGTCTCTTTATACCAGCAAAAGATCTGCAAATTTGGAAGATTTACATACATTAATATATATGCAGATATGGAAACAAAGAAAGACTAATTTATGCAAGCAGCTAACCGAGCAAATCATATTGTTGACTGCTGAATCAAGTGCCACAGGGAAGATCCAAGACAGAGGGGTGACCACTGTTTTCATAAACAGCCAGGTTTTGTAGAAGCTTTTCTATTTCACTTAACATGTCCTCCCTGCATTGTCTGACAAATTTTCAGGCCTTTGCTCCTTACACCTTCTCCCTCAGTACAGTCATTTGGTAAAACACTCACTTTATGTTCATTTTGCAGCATAATTAATCACATAAAATGCAAGCAGCACAGCATAAAATTCTCATCTGCCTCCTGTAAAAAGTCTGCATTACAAAATGAACAAGCTAATGAAGAGGAAAGTTTGTGATTAATTCATCTGCTTGATAGTGAATGTACTTGTGTTTGTACTGTTTGGGTACAGGCTACAGATACAAAAGAATGGATACCCTTATCCAAGAACACACATAAACCAGGAACTTATTAACTCCTCACTCACAAACTGCTTATCAGTGAAGTCTTGGCTCTGCCTCCCTCACTGCACTATGTGCTCCAACAAGCTGGTTTTGCATTAGGTAGCAGCAGGAGAACTGCTTTGACTAAGTCTCCTGTTCGAGTTCTCTAGATAAACTCAAGCACTAACATCCAGAGCCACTGATTTATTGTTACACTGCAGGCAAAAGAGACTCAGCATCCAGTCAATCTGCTTCACAGGCACTTTGAAGCCCCAGTGAAAACACTTGGGATAGCTAGGAAGATGTCAGCTTTATTTTATATATCATTGGGAATATGAAAGATGAGCTTAACAAATCCTCGCACAAATGGATCCTGATTTTCCTCATTTTTGCCTCATATAATAATGGCAAAGAAATACAGTGCGTTCACACTGCACTGTATGTCTGTTCAGTGAAGACAGGTTTTTTATAGAACAGGCAATTCCCTTCAACTATTTCTTCCACGATTCTTCAAGGCAAGAATTCAAATATAATGAAGGTGTCCCTGACCTCTAGGCTGAAAGATGGTAACTTCAGTGGTAAGAAATGAGATGAATGCAGAAGACTCAGTCTGTACTCCAGTAAATTCACAAACAGCAGATTTGCTTCTTGTGAGCATGCAAGACATCTTCCTTTCCAAGCAGGGTTAGAGATGGAGCCCAATACGGTAGGTACCGTCCTGCAAGTAATGTCTCTGTGGGGTGCTAGATTAAACAAATCACTTTTTCCACCACTAATTACTGTGAGCCCAGAGGAGGTAAGGCAGGCAAGCCAGCTGTCAGCTAAGATCTTTGCTATTCATTTGTAGCGGATGTTTTTCCCCACCCATCCCAGCAGAGAGCAGTACAATCTGAAGAATAATCAGTGTTCATTCATCCATTAGGATTTTTCACATGCCACTGCTGCATTTATCAGACTAAGGTAAAAAATCCCACAGCCCTACATACGGCATATTCCTGTTAAAACCGCACTGAGCTCTGTGTCTAGGAGGATAGTGTCTGGGGAAAGGATAATTCATCATCTTCATTAGTCTGTATCAGGCATTTTGTACTGACAGGTGACATTAGAAGTGATTAAAAACTGTGAGTAAAGTGATTAAAAAAAAGTGAGAAAAAGCACTGGGTGTTCCTGCGATCTTTTCAATTTGAAAAAATTTCAGACCATTCAGGGCTCTTACATGGTCAGCACTGGGCCCTGCTGCCTTTGCAGAATGTACTATATTAATGCTACAGCTAACACAATGTAAAAAAAAAGTAGATTGCCCAAAGCAATCACACTTTTGCTTCACTAACCAAAGCCCTGACCACAAGAGCACTTCATCAAGGCATTGGGAAATAGGCAGGCTGAAGTTCTTGGAAACTTCCCTGGAAATTTCAGGGAAGAGATGCAAGATGATGAGTGACCTTTAGATACAAAATAGGAAAAAAGCTTTGTCACGCACAGGAGTCAAGAGAAAAAGGAAAAATGGGTTGAACAAAAATGCAAGATGGGAACTGATTATGGAGGCAAATAGAAAAGAATCAATAGAAGGAAAAATGGGGCCAGAAGCAGAGGAACAGGAAAGAGGAAACAGAGGAAGAGAGCACCCAAGCTTTGAAAAAAACTGTTCATGCTTCCCATGCAAGTCCGGCCCAATCTGTCTTTTAAGATTACATCATGGATGTGAGTCTGAAGCACAAACCACCAAGAAGCTTGAATAAGAAGTTACCAGGTGAGATGAAATAAGGATATACTAAGCTATTCCTCAAAAGCTTTTTGTGGCAACATGTAGATCAGTAAGTATAAATTACAGCCATATTCTCTGGTGCCTTCTTCCATCTTCTGGAAAATAGAAGGTATTTTCTTTTTACACTGTTGACTTTTATTTAATTGCTGTCTAGTTACTAAAACACAAAAAAAATCTTCTAATTCTAAGCGGGCAAGTAAATTTTAATGCCATAGGTAAACTTGGGATATTCATGTTCTTATGTCTGGATCCTGGAGGCCAGGTACTTGGGCCCAGCTGAATGCAGAATAGTCAGCTATCAAAGTTCAGATTACTCTCTTTCAAACTTGAAATTCCTCAAAGAATTTGCTTGCATGAGTAAATGTGATAGTAATAGCATACTTCTTTAAGCTGTAATAGTGAGAACGAAATACCTAGTCCTTATCTTTATGACCTGATCTTTATGTGTATCTGGTTAATAAAACAGCAATCAGATTTTTGAATAGCATTCTCTACTTGATAATCTTTTTTAGCTAGCCTTAGTTTTTCTAAGAATAAGAGGCGATCAGTGTTACCTACAATTATGGCTTAAGAAACATTGTTGGCTACTGCCAGCTATGAAATAGAACGTGCCAGGAAGAAAGACTTTTGTCTTCAATACTTAGCCAGCTCCAAGATCATGAGACACCAAGGGCAAACAAGAAATAGGTGTTACTGTTCTCTCTCTGAGTAAAGGATAGAGTGAGGGGGGAGAAGAGTGAATATTGAGATCTTCCCAGGTTTTGAGCAATCACTGTTGTTCATCATGTTTCAGAACATTGCAATCAGTAATAGAAAAAGTAAAGATGAAAAGAAGGTATGATCGCTGTCCAGCTTACAGAAATAGAAAACAAGCGCAGGAGAAGGGAAGGGAAAATGCATTTCTAATATCCTGACTATGCTGGGGAAAAGGCTGTTTCATTTCAGAGCTCTTGTGAGAAGCATTGCAGCTAAATCTTCCTTGAGATTGCCAACAATATTGAAGCTTGTAGTTTTGGTCATGAAAGAGAAATGTAAAGGTAACCTTTTATTTTGTCCTGACTATTTCCCACATATGTACACATATGCCTACTTTAAGAGTGATGGGAAATGTGATAGTTTTATTGATAAAGCATGATGCATTCTGTCCTTTAGAGGAAATGTTTTATTATTTATACTGTCCTCCCAATCTCACACCATCATGATAAAATTTCAAAATCTAGAAATTTAAGAAATATTTTAAGTTAATCATTTTATATCTCTCTCTCTTTTAAGTATTTCTGTGTCTCAAAATCCAGGCTCCACATTTTTGTTGTGTGCTGTTCAACACAGAGCGAAAAAGAGGTACATGTCTTTTCACCTTTAAATTGACAAGCAATATTACAGCAGCACCTGTCTGCTACGTTTGTGATTTCCCTGTTTTTAGTGGAATCTTATGCTGCATTTTGATGCATATTTCTCTCATCAGCATCCTCACTTATTTCAATAACACGGTGTCTAGAGAGTATTTTTTAATATTGCATATGAACCCAGAAAACGATACGCCTGGTAGTGATTCAGAACACCCTCTGCGTTGTAATTGTCATTCCCACCCCCAGCATCCCACTGAAACAGCACCTCCAGACCTGTGCTGGTACCTCTGATGCCAAGCTAGAGCTGAAAGCACATAGGCTTCTGACAAAAAGTGCACAAGCACACAGAAGAGGTGCACCATTAGTGGGAAAAAAAAAAAAAAAAGCCCCTGAAGCTAAATAAAAAGAGTAAATTGCTCTGAATTCCATCCAGTTGTGCTGCATGCTTCATTTCCTCTCCTCCATTCCTGCTCTGTCACAGAGTTAGATCGCCAAAGCATCACTTGCAATGGTCTTCAGTGCTACCTTAGATGGCAAACTCAGCACAGGCATAGTGGAATAAGATTCCCCTATTTTCTGCACAACTGCTTCTCTATCTGTTTGGACAATTGTGAGCAAAGCCATCAGAGGGAGGAGTGATATCCTGCTTCCAGTGTTAGACCTGTTCTTTGAGCAGGCAGAAAATTTCAGTCACTAGTCGTGTCAGTATCACATTAATGGAGAGGATGATACTCATTCACTTCCACTTTTATGAACTCACTGCATACCATAATGATTTCTGCCTCCCCAAGTCTTACAGATTTCTCCTAATGTGATACATGGCTTCCTTGTGAACAGCCCACATACCCAATCCCTGGACTACACTTCACAGTTTTCCATCTTCCACCCACAGCTCCATTGACTTCTCAACACAAAAATACTGAATGGCAAGAAAATAGCAGAGCTCTGGAAACTGGAAGAAACATTTCAAAGCCTCGTAAAAATTCTGGAAAAAAGTATCAAATAGGTGAGGAATTTTAAAACTCCAGAAGTAGGTCAGAGACTCATAGTTGTAGAAGATTTAAAATCACAGAAGTCAGAAGGTTCCAAATCAAGACTATATGGTCGGTGTGGTAAGAGAGTCCAACCAACATCAGGAATGCCCTGCATCATCTTCAATCTGGTATGGGGTCTGGTGTTACTGCACTGCAAAAGAAAGGTTGTCTTCTTCTCTGGCCTGATGCTGGACATTTGAGCATTCAGGTTAGTCAGCATTGTGACATAGAGGTCAGAGTTAATGGTTTGTCCATGTTCCAGAAAATCCAGACAGAACACTCTTTTCCTATCCCAAAAGGCACTGCATATCACTTTACCCATTCAGGGCTTTGTCTTTAAAGTTCTCTTCAGAGAGGAATTCACATGTTACCACATGGACTGCCATGGACTCTGGCTTGTAGTGGTGATACCACATCTTTTTACTGGTAATAATGCAAGACAGCGAAGTGACACTTTTGCATTGGTTCAGCAGGTCCTGAGAAACTTGCATATGTTATGTTCTCTATTCCTGTGTGATCATTTGTGAAATCCACTTGGCACAAACTTTGAGATTGATTCCAGAGTTGCTACCATAATTTCCATTGTGTTGAAGCCCAATTCAGCTCCATACACAGTTCCCTGGTCATAATTCATCAATTTGTGCAGATGAGCTGATTGAGACACTCATTATTTTGTGGTGTGACAGCAGTGCATGGCCATCTGGAACATAGCTTGTCTTTCAAGTCAGTGTAACCATTGCTGAAATACACCACCCACTGGCTCACTGTGCTCACATCCACTGTTTGTTCTGCACAAATATTCAGCAAGCATAAATAGACAAAAGGAAGGCAGGCAATAATGCCAGGAAGCCTCTGTGGACAGCAAGGAGCTCCTGGACTTACTTGAGTACAAAAAGAAAGTCTATAGGCAGTGGAAACAGGAATGGGTTACGTGGGAGGTATACAAAGAAGTTAACTGAACAGCAAGGGATCAAGATTAGGAAGAAAAAGTCTGGTCAGAATTAAATCTAGCCAGAGACATAAAGAGGAACAAAAAGAAATTCTACAGGTATATCAGTGATAAAAGGAAGGCCAGGGATGATGTAGGCCATCTCTGGAAAGAAACTGGAGACGTAGTCATGAGGGATACAGAGAAATCTGAGAGGATCGGTGGCTTCTTTACATCAGCCTTAACTGGCAAGGGCTCTAGCCACACAGCCCAAGCTGCAGAAAGCAAAGGTATGTACTTGGAAAAGGAAGATATGCCTTCTGTAAGTGAAGATCAGGTTTGAGACCATCTAAAGAAAATGAAAGTGCACAAGTCCATGGGACCCAATGAGATCCATCCATGGGTTCTGAGGGAACTGTCAGATGAAGTTGCCCAGCTGCTATCCACCATGTTCAAAAGTGGCAATCTGGTGAAGATCCAACTGATAGGAAAAGGGAAAACATAACCTCCATTTTCAAGAAGGGAAAAGAAGAAGATCCAGGGAATTACTGGCCAGTCGGTCTCACCTCTGTGCCTGGTAAGATCATGGAACACATCCTCCTGGTGGCTCTTTTAAGGCACGTGGAAAACAAAGATGAGGCGACTGGTGGTAACCAACATGGCTTCACCATGGGCAAGTCATGCCTAACAAACTGGGTGGCCTTTTATTATGGAGTTACAGCATCAGTGGATGATCAGGAAGAACAACTGATCATCTACCAGGACCTGTGCAAAGCATTTGACACTGTCCCGCATGACATCCTGGTCACCAAGTTGGAGAAAAATGAATTTGATGGATGGGCCACTTGCTAGGAAAGGAATTGGCAGGATGATCGTACTCAGAGAGCTGCGGTCAGTGGCTCAATGTCCAAATGGAGACTGGTGACAAGTGGCATTCCTCAGGGATCGGTGTGAGGCTGGTGTTATTTAACATCTTTGTAGGTAACATGGACAGTGCCTTTGAGCACACCATCAGCAAGTTTGTAGATAGCACCAGGCTGAGTGGTACAGTTGACATATTAGAGGGAAGGGATGCCATCCAGAGGGACCTGGACAGGCTTGAGAGGTGGGCCCATGCCAACCTCATGAAGTTCAACAAGGCCGAGTGCAAGGTCCTGCACCTGGGTCAAGGCAATCCCAAGCACAGACAAAGGATGGGTGGAGATTGGCTTTGAGAGCAGCCCAGAGGAGAAGGAGTTGAGAGTGTTTGATGAAAGATTCAGCATGAGCCAGTGCCAGCAATGTGATCTTGCAGCCCAGAAGGCCAACTGTACCCTGAGTTGCATCAAGAAAAACATGACCAGCAGGTTGAGGGAGGTGATTCTGCCCTTTCAGTCTGCTCTCATGACCTCCACTTGGACTAATGCATCCAGTGCTGGGGCCTCCAACACAAGAAGGACTTGGAGTTGTTGGAGCAGGTCCAGAGGAAGGCCACGAAGATGGTCAGATGGCTGGAGCATCTTCCCTGCAAGGACAGGCTGAGAGAGATGGAGCTCTTCAGCCTAGAGATGAGAAGGCTGCTGGGGGACCTTATAGCAACCTTCCAGTACCTGAAGGGAACCTATAGGAAAGCTGAGGAGAGACTTTTTATAAGGACATGTAGTAATAGGACAAGGGGAAATGGCTTTAAATTGGAAGAGGGTAGATTTAGACTAGATATTATGAAGAAATTATTTGCTGTGAGAGTGGGGAGAAACTGGAACAGGCTGCCCAGTGAGGTTGTGGATGCCTCCTCCCTAGAATAATTTGAGGCCAGGCTGGATGGGGCCTTCAGCAACCTGGTCTAGTGGGAGGTGTCCCTGCCTACAGCTGGGACTTGGAACTAGATGACCTTAAAGGTCCTTTCCAACCCAAACCATTCTATGATTCTTTGATCCACAAATGTCAATGGGTGCCATTTTTTCAGCACAGAGGAGTTCAATGACACATCTTTCCTTCATATTTCTGTCAGACGCCAGTGTGTCAGACTGTCCCTCTGCTGTCATCTGTCACATGGCAACAAAATGTAATAGAATATTGGCAAGAAAGTTCAACCTCTACTGCCACACCACCAACACCCACCTCTGATACTGTGAGCCAACATAATAAAGTAGGAGGCAGTACTTTCAGAGCAGCCCTTGAACAACGATCATGCCAGCAAGTTGCATGCCAGCCTGCTTATTTTCTTCACCCAAAGGAGAGGCACAGTGCTCACCAAAGTGGTGTCATCCTCTTAGTGGAAGAAGAGTAATGCAGATTCCCATACCTTTCCCACCCTCATCCCCATTCCCATCCCATCTCTATTCTTCAGCCTCTATTCCTTTCCCTTCCTTTCTATCCCCCTCACATTTTAAACCCTATTTCTGTTTTCCTCCCTGGGGTGACATTAAAAATGCTTTGGGTGGAGAGTGAAATACTACAGTCAGATATGTTTAACACGTTCTTCTTAGAGATCATTACAATATTGACAGATACGAGCTTTAGTGTTAATTTCAAGGTTAGTGAAATAAAAGATCTCACTCTGAGCACTGAGCCCTTCGAGATTCTGTGCTGAATTGCTTCCTGCTTATTCCCACAACCTTTTGCCCAATCAGGACTATACTGCAGCAAAACACTCCCTCTTTTGTCTGCTTTCTGGGACAACCTTGTGGATCTTGATCCCCAAGGTTTACATAGGAGGTAAACAGCCACCAGCACATTTAATGCCTTATGTCCAAATCCTACACAGCTCCAGCTTTTTGTGGGGGTATTTCTCCCTACCTGCTCCTCTCTTGGCAGTGTCCCTTGCTTTGCATAAGTTTCCAGAATGACGCGTGAAAGCAGACATTCAAGCTGGGACTGCAGAAGGTGAATTTTATGAGATGGCTGATCATTATTGCTCACACCTTCTCTAGGTGACCTTCCCTCACCTCTGCTTTCCTACTGTGTGCTTGAGAGGAGCTATATGAACTTTCCAGGACTGCTGGGAAGCACGTTTGATCTCCCACATGGGCACAGGGGAATTGCACAGCTAAGAGACTGATGAGAGGCACAGGCTGTCTGTCAAAAGACTTAGTGTTTGGCTGGTCCCCAAGATGAGCGTTGCTCAGGAAACCTGAGAAGGACATACACTGAGCTTTCAAGGAAGGTAGGAAAAAAGAAACTACAGTGTTTTCAGCTCCAAATGCTCCTATGTGGGCATTAAAGACACAACTTTATTCTACCTAATACAGGTATGTGGCAAAGTAACACAAAGTTCCTTGCATGTACTTTCAGAAGGAAAGTCAGACCAAATATTTAAGATCTGACTCACCACCTGGAGTTATTTTTCTCACTCATAGGCTACAGAAGGAACTGATTTCTAGTCCTAACTTGCACCTTATGTGAATTAAATACTAGTAATACAGACAGCATGCTTCATTTACAAGTGAGCTCCTTCTCCCCTGGCTTTACACTCCCACAAAAAAAAAAAAAAAAAAAAAAAAAAAAAGTAATTTTTAAAAAGAAAGGTGCTCTCCATCCTTGAAACATCCTGTGCTATTATAGAAGCTTCCTAGGTTAATCTCAGGAGGGTTGTTTTTGGAAAAATAAAGAGAGGTACTGCTTTGAGGGAAAATAAGTGGTTAAAAGGTGGTCTTTGGCACTGTAAAAATAAGGTCAAAGCCCTTCTACAAATAAAGACATTTTAACTGCAGCAATTCAGAGAAAAGTCTTGATTTTATCTTCTGCGAATTTTTCGTGTGTCACAGTAAAAGGAAAGCTTCTGCCCACATAAAGGCCAAAAAGTCAAATGTGACTCAGTATAATTATAAACATCCATGATTTTGCATCAGTTTACTTGAAAAAGGGAATGGGTCAGTTCTGGCAATTAACTCTACACTAACAAACTGCTTGGTGCTAACAGCACCTCACTTACAGATTACAGGTCACACTTCCTTGCTCTTTTTTAAGAAAAGGAGGCAATTCCAGTTAACAGCAAGGAAACTTAAGGGCAAACACATATCCCAGATTTTGGGAGCAGCTATATTATTCCTGACCAACTGAGAATTTGGCAGCTTGACAGTGTCCTGATGGCCTCATGAAATATGTATAAACCTGAACAGGTCATGGCTGCTCTCCCAAAGAGCAGGAAAGCTGGATAAGTCACCCCTCCTCCACTTGCTTGCGTTAACACAGCATGCTGGTGCTGGGTAAAACAGGGTAGCTCAACCCTGAAGAAGTTTTTTCTTTCAGTTTTTAGCCTAATTTTGTAAGCAACAATGCACACACAATTGCTGTGTCTTACATGCCTACTAGAAACCTGTGAACATAAAAGTCCACCTAACTAATTATGACTGCAAGGAGCAGAGTCCTTCCCTACCTATCACACTTTCATGAAGACCATGTAAGCTAGCCTGTATGTAAAAACTACAGTCAGGTCCACCATAGGGTCCCACTCTCTACATCGGCAACTGTAGTTGTAGTTGTAGTAGCTCCCCACAAAGCAGAGAGCAAACTGAACTGAACCCCTTCATTCCAGTCACTCCTGCAGAGCTCAGCTGCTCTCTCCTGCCCTGCCTGAGGCCATCACAGCTGAGTCGTAGTGATTGTTTCCCCAGCAAGCATAGTCCTGCAACTTCTGGTTGATTGCAGGCAGTGCAATGTCTCCAGGGTTTTGGCCCCAAGAGAGAGGGATTGCTCACTTAAGCAGAATGAAAGGGAAGTATTTTTGTATCTTTCAGCCTAATCTCACAGATTAGTATCCAGCCTCCAAGATCTTCAGCATGCAGAAATTTATTTCTTTCTGAAGACAGAATGATCTGTTTAAGACCCATAGTCTGGGGAGCGCTCATTAATGTCTGCCTAATCCAATAGACCAACGTTTCGCAATTGTGGCACTGACCTGAGACCCTCTCCTTCTGGTGAATGCTGTCTGCAGTACTCCAGGGTGAAGGACTCTGCTGCTGCTGAGGCAACCTGCCAGCGGATGGTAGCTGTGTCCCAACACACTGTGCAGTCTTCAGCCTTGATGGTGGGGATGGCAGGTGCTGGGGACACAGGAACATATTAGCTGTACTGCAAAGAAGACACCAGCAGCTCGTAGGGGATACTTGTAAAGGAAAGGAAAGGGAGAGTCATCTCCCTTCAAAAAACACAGAATAGTTAGCTTAACTTGTCTAGCAATGACCTGTCACTTACTCATGCTTTAACAGCAAAGAGTAACCTTATGAAGGGGGGAGGGAGGGAGGAACATGCTGTCAAAGTCTCTGTGAATATTTGTGCCTTTCTGCATATCCTTAAAATGTCCAGGTAGAATTCTACGCCTTTTCCCAAGCAGACATTTCTCATTTCTACCCTTCTTTACAAAGCAGAGCACCAAGGCAGTTCTGTGTATAGTTCTGTGCAGGTTATCTCAGTCCTGTTCTCAGCAGCTCCTGCATGAACTGCAGCAATAAGAAATATGCTGCTGTAGAACTGAGGGGGAAATGATGTGTTTCTGCTTAATTATGTAGTGTTATTTTTGCAATGCGGATACTAAAATTTGGTCCTGTAATTTCTCTTTTTTAGAGCCTCAGTTTAAGAACTGCAGGCCCAATTGCAAAATAGAAAACTGAATGTAAAGCAGTGCACTAAATGCAAGTAATCAAAAGCTATTCTGTGAAATAGCACATCCAACATCACAGGCCTAAAATGGTTTTGTTGTATTCATCTACTCTATCTCTTTCCAGGGAAGAGCAACATAAATGAGCATTGTGATCTACTGTTCACTCTCATAAACATCCTTAACACCAATCATTAAAATAAAATTTATTTTTAAACATGTCATAGAAATTTGTTACACTTTTAAAGAAATCAAGCCTCAAAAGGTTTAGGTAAAGAATAGGAAACGGACAATTTTATGACAAGATAATCTTATAGAGCTTCAATCCATATGGAAGATGCATTCTGCTTTGTAACAATAATAATTTCTTATTATTAGAAAAGGAAAGAAGAAAATACAGAAGCACATATTGATTTCTTCATTTAGTGAAAATCAGGTTTCAGGTTAAGATGTACTTGATATTTTACTACAGGAACAGCTAATCTAGGTATTCACCAGAGCAAAGAATATGTGGGATAGACTTTTATCTGGTGATAAATCAGTGCAGTTCCCTTGGTAATCATCCTTTATTTCTCTTCTGATATACTTGATTGTTTTTAATCAAGTCTGTTTTTAAAGTTATCTGTTGCTAGAGAATGAAAAATTAATAGCTAAATCCACAAATGCCTGCATTCAGAAAAGGAAACACATACCTACATTAATGGATGTGCAAGTAGTACATCACAAGACTTAACCTGTTTGGCTTTTTTTTAATTTGAAATTATCTATCTAAAGAGCAGGCAGAGTCAGAAGAACAGAAAAAATTGTTACTGTGCTTCTAAGTTTTTTTAACTAATTAACTGTAGTTACTGTACTAATTATAACATACAGCTGATTTCCTTGTAATATTCTCATAGTTTCATGAGAGATCTTTTAATAGACAAAAGATAGAAATGGGTAAATTATTATTATGCCTCTCAGATAAAGTAGCAGATAGGTTTGAATGACTAAAGAAAGTGTGTTTACTCTTTTTTCTTTAGGATTGCAGAGGATTCATCTGGATGTCACTTGAGTGTAGACAGGTGGAAGACAGATATTTACTGCCCTCTATCAACAAATTTGATGTCTAATGGATTAAGCAAAAGGCTTGTTATGGTTGCTGCCAAGTGATGTCAACAATATA
This sequence comes from Callipepla californica brunnescens, assembly GCA_023055505.1. Lineage (NCBI taxonomy): Eukaryota > Metazoa > Chordata > Aves > Galliformes > Odontophoridae > Callipepla > Callipepla californica. The sequence goes on along the minus strand of JALIRH010000052.1, from coordinate 3,464,206 downwards.
CTCAATGTAGTACAGTAATTGCGTTATGAAATTGTTAAGAACCCTTGTCTAGATTTTGTGAATGCTACAACAGAATGATTGTTTTTACCCAGTAACACTAGAAAAATCATCTGGCATGAGTGTCTCAGATAAGGTCTTGAACACAAGATGCTATGTTTTGTTTGTAATTCAAGAATCAATATTTTTGTCAATAGAAATTATTTAGGAAATTAAAACTGGGAAAATTAGTCAGTCAAATGAAGCTCATAAACAATACTCATCTAATTACCCAATGTAATTTACACTACTCAAAAGGGAGCAAAGCCTCAGCTGCACCTGAGATGTGTGTTCCACTGAGCTAGATGTGGCTTCTAAGATCCGTAAAGCAAGCCTCCCCCTGAAAAGTTAATTATTTAATCAATGCAACGTAGATGTATCCGAGAGAATGGTGGAGAGATAAAAAATGCAGCCATTACCTCAATTTTCCACAGGAGAAGCAGTGGCAGAGCAGCAGGGTGGCTTTCCCAGAGCTGCCCTAGAGCACACAGTGCACTCAGAAGAGAAATTTGTAATGTGTTGCTCCAATGCCCCAGTCACAGGGACTGAGATTAGAAACATCTTCGTATCTGAATACTTTCAAATTACCTCTCAGGAGCAATTATGCTGTTGTCTTGTAGCAAAAATGGAAATGATTGTGAGTTGCCTGCAATCTGGCAAATGGACTGAATGAAACAGCTTTCTCTGCTTTGGTAACAATACGGACTAAAGTTTCTCTAAGAACCTGAAGCTTACTGTAATCAAATACCAGGCTACGTACATACCTGTTTTAAAAATGGATTTTTCACTAGGTAAGCTACACCCTGTACAGTTGACAGCCATGACCCACACACTGTAACATCGATCTGGCTCCAGATCCTCCAAAATGCAGTGGCTCTCCTTCACTGTCACTCTGTATTCTTCCACCAAAGCTAGGAGAAACATACACAGGCTGTTACACATACATGTATTTCTGGTAGGGCCTGTAATTGTTACTCTCATCTAACATGTAAGAAATAGTATGTTAAAACATTTCTACTAGCCAAAAAGTCAGTATTTTACTCTGACTCAGTTTTGACAGAAAGTTTTTGACATGCTCTTGAGTACGCTTGGTAAGGGGAGCTTATGACCTTCAGTCTTACTGTGGAGTAGGCTGCAGTTTGAGACATGCATTGAACAGTTGTCAATTCTGGTTTCATTTCTCTAGAAAATAACCATTTATCATAATGGAATTTATTTCTCATGCATCCATTTGTGTGTGCACATACACATACACACGCATGGATGCGTGTTCTGAGGGACTCAGCCATCATCCTGAGCTTTTCAATGAATGAGCATCTGTCTCGTTTCTGAGCTTCCATACCTAATATTTAAAATTTTTGATGTTGTTTTGAAAAAAAAAAATCTCTGGAGTATATGAAAAAAAAACTGTGGAAATGCTAATGACCTTTTCCTGTCAATTTTTAAATTAGTATACATTTTGAGGCTCTAGAAACCTAATTGTGCATATCCTTTTGCAAGCTCTATCTGCACTCTCCATTAGTATCAAAGAAATAGCAGGGACGTATCCTGTCTGAAAGTCAGGCTGCTTTAGAAAAGCATCTGAATAAGCTGCTTCTCTACAAGCAGCTCTCTTGCACTTTGCAGAATGTAGTATTTACTTTGTATTTTGGAGGATGAATGAGAAGATTGGGAATGTCATCTACTTCATGCTCTCCTCTGCTGTTACCTGTTCAGTGCAGGATTTCACCACTGTGCCCTGGGCCCACCCCTGCAGCTCAGTCTCCCCTGTGCTGTCACGAGGTCATTGGAGGAAGAACTGCTACTGTCATGAAGGCAAGACTTTACATACCTCCTTCATCTTTGCTGGTTTGAAGCTCCTCCATACAATACACCTGGAAGCAGTCAATGGTATCCCCTTCATTCACAGTCCAGTAGACAGCAATGGAGGTGCTGGTAGCTGAATTTGGTTCTTGAGGTATTAAGGTTGGTGTCTGTGGGACTGAATGGAGAGTCCTCAGTTGTTATTCACAATACTGTATTTTCAGGTGAATTAACTACAGGTTCATGAGCAATCAGGTTTCTTATTTTCATTCAGGTGCTTGTTTCCACAGAACAATGCAGCAAGTATTGGAAATGTGGACAACAGTGGTGCAGTTTTAGAGCAGTAGGTTCATCTGATCTAAAGATGGTAAAAATTAACTGCTCAGAATAAGAATCTGGTTGCCCATTTCTCTCACAGACCCAAAAATCAAGGTTCAGTACTGAGACCACGGAAACTCAGACCAAAGCATTCACCAATGCCCTGTACAGCTCTCAGAGTCCCTGCCTACAGGACCATTCCGCAGATGGATAACTGTATGGCTGCTCATTTCTAGCTTCCAGCAGGCTGAGGGGAGCAGCATGCTGCCTCCCAGGCCTGGACAAGTAGAACTGTCACAAAACCCCAGAGGCAGCAAGAATGCCTCTTCTTTCTCCAGGAGACCTGCTCCTTGCAGTCACAGTTCCTCCAGCTGCAGTCTGGCTCTGCTTTCCACTTCAAGGCACATGTCTACGGTTTAAGGGCTGGTTCTGGGGACCCACGCCCCAGGAAAGAGAAAGGGGAAAAGGGGGAAAGGGCAGGGAGAGATGCCTCAAAACAAAACAGCAGCAATGATCTGAGGAGGAAAGCTAATTTACTAAATAAGATATCAGAATGCAAATAACACAGTATAATACAATATAATTGGAATTGAAGCTAATAGATCAAATAAAATGAGAACGTCCGAAGACTGAAGGCCTTACTCTAATGCTGAAGGCAAGATGACTAGGGGCACACACACTGCTGGGATGATCCAAAAGGGAAAAGAAAGAGGGATTTCATGACTTGCCAGCAATTTTATCTTTCCCTCTGAACAGAAAATGGAAAAATGCAAAGTAACACAAAATCCTCTGGGGTATGTAGTTCTTCTCTTCTGAGACAAGCATACCTAGAACTATTGACGATCCACGAAACTGGAGCATTAACTCTTTAACTCCCAGTGCACTATACATGATGTTATGATGTGGAATACCAGTAACAAAAGTCATAAAATTATGACAGCACGTAAGTCCAAGGGAAACCCAATAATTTGAGGTCACCTCCTCAGATGGGGCAGAATGGGCCCTGACTTTAGGCTCCTTTAAGCAAATGCCTTCCCCTTATATTCTATCATCAGAGGAGTGAAAACTTTATGGAAGAATGACTGTAACACTGGAGTCTGAAAGTATTTGTTTGAAGCAAACAGCACAGGATAGCTTGCTGATGAGGAGCAGGAACTTGCAGAAAAAGGCAGCCTCCAGATACAGATGTAACTGATTCCAGAAATGTGTTCAGGTTAAAGGAGCTACTACATCAAGGAGGGATTCACACAGTGTCTCAAATACACTGTCAGACTGTCATCAATGGGGACATGCTTTTACGAAAAGGAAGACTCAGATGTCATGCACTCAACGCCTGAGAAGCAGGAGTCTCCCTGAAACTAATCCAGTCCAGAGGTCGACTCATACTGCAGGTGCACAGCTGGGTGATCCTGCCTGGTATAATCATTTTCCCTTATTCCCAGATTTTTGGTGATCCAGCGAGCTTGAGTTTTGCCTTAGCCAAAGCATCCAAACCTTCTAAGACAGGAGCACTGAGAGGGAATCTTGACAACACTTGTTATTATTTAAAGGATGGATGTCAGTTGAAAGGGGCCAGGCTTATTTTGGCTGTGCCCAGCTAGAGAACAAGCTGGAACATGGCAAGTTCCATATGAACATGAGGAAAAAGTTGTTTACTTCAAGGGTAACAGAGTGCTGGAACATGTTGCCCAGAGAGATTGTGGAATCTATTTCTCTGGAGCTACTCGGGACCCATCTGGACACTTGCCTGCATGACCTACTGACTAGGTGATCTCCAGAGGTCCCTTCCAAATCCTTGATTCTATGATCCCTCACAGCAAAGTCTTCCAAAATTCCCCAAATTTCATATAAACTTTGTCTGCTGCTGATCCGCACAGATTCTCTGTTGAGAAATTATTACTCTCTAAGATTATGGTTTAACAGGGAGGGAGGGGAAAGAAGGAAGCAAAAACCCCCCGAAGATTTTCATTGTTGAAGTAATTGCAGGGAACAGAAATACTTTGGTCTCTTTCTTCACCCAGTAAATTTCCATATTGCATGAATTCTGTTAGAATCTCAGCAAAAAAAGCTTTTGCTTTTTCTCAGTTATCTTCACAGTAATGATGATAATCCCCTGTGGCATGAACAAGCCAAATGCAGATGCTGTTTGTTTCCTTATGATTTATGCAGAGAGCTACCAGTACAGTAGGACTACATCTGCTTCCCGCTGAAAAAAAAAAAAAAAATCCTTCTCATTGCTAAAACCATTCCCATTTTGTCTTTTGACTGCGTCTAGTTGGTCCATTTAAAAATTGATCATCATTAGGAAAGGACTACCTTTCAGTGGACCCAGTGGGAAAACCAGCTTCTTTTCCTGTGAAGTTGCCTAGAAACTGCTATGATCACAGAAACCCCGCAATTGCAAAATTTGTTATTATGCCAAATCTGAAGAGAAGCTTATTGAATGAAGCTTCTGGGAAGAAAAAAAAAAGTTACAAATTAAAATTCAGTTCAATAGCATTGAAAAACATTTGATTTCTAATTTACTTTTGCATAATAAGAAATAAACTTCTGAAAGGATGTAATTTCAAAGCAAAAAGTTGAACTATTCTCTATGGAAATAGAATATTTCTGCGTTATCAAAATGATGGCTCTTCTTAAAATAAAAAAAAACATACTAAGTTATATTTTTCAACAGAAAAATGGGGCATTTTCTGATCTGTTTAATTTCTGAAGTACTGTACTGTAAGGAAACTTGTCCTCTATGCCACCTGATTTCCATGGACCACAACATAGAAGAACATAATCCAGAATGCTTAATAGATAATTGCACCTTTCCCATGTAATGGGAAATAATTTTCCTTTGCTTTGCAATCTTGAAGAAGGAGAACAGTTACATTTCTGTGATTTTAATTGATGATTGTTACCATCATCAAATATCCTCACATTTTGGTGTAAATGGGAAGGGCCTACTAGGCTTTTGAAATAATTAACTTTCTCATTTTGAAATGATTTCAGTTCCTCTCGTGACAGAATATGTGCTTTAGTGTGCACGAGGACGTGCTGCTGTTTCTTCCTTATGATTACATATTAGGTAATGGGTGGTTTAAATGAAAGAAGAATTGGAGGGAAAAGGACTTTTCATTAATGAATGTGGAATTTTGAAAATGGGTGGTGTTTTGAAGGAAAGATTTTTCTGTAGTGATGAAAATAAAGTTCTTTGTATTTGCTCAGTAAAAGACTGTTATTTCTGAAGGAAAAAATATGTGGATTGAAGAAACGTGACAAATTCACATCTATTTCATCAAATTGATTAAATCAAAACAAATTCTGAATGTCTGGCATTTGACTCCACTATTTGCTAAACTACGTACTCAGAGTTTTCAATTGAAAATTTATTTTCACGCGGGCACTTACTTACTTCCATTTTCTTTCAGGAAGGGCATAATAATGAAAAAGAAAGTATTTAGTCCACTGCCCAACAAAGTAAAAATCACAATAGGAACAAAGATATTTGGTAGCTGAAGTGAAGGATGAAAACCAGGAATTTTAGAAAGAAAAATAGAGTATGAAGCTTGTAAGTTGAAGGGCTTTTAAAGTCAGTTGCAGATTGGCAGTCATTCATTTCCAGTCTGTAAAAGCAGACCTCGTCTGGAGCCATTTGGTGTTCAGTAAGCACAGTGGCTAACGCAAATAAAACTACACAACAGATCTCATCAATCTGGGAAAAGCACCTGTGGGTAAAGGAAATACAGCACGAAAAAATGGGTCTGTTCTCCCATATGACCTTGACAGTAGGTAACAACCCGGAAGGAAAGCATGGTTGCATGTATGGAATTGTGAGAGGGAGTTTAGTAACTAAAAGGTGGTATATTGCACATTTACACTTCTAAGTCAACACTGGCTAAGTGTAGAATTAAAAAAAAACCCAGCATGTATTTTCATCTGATTTCCTAAGCAGGTGAGGCTGAGATAATATTGCAAGCAGAAATGCCAGTCTTAATCTCACCTGAGAAGTTTTGAGTTTTGAATCCCTTGCACAAATCCACAAGTGTGTCAAGGAAGTTAAGGTCTGAGAGATATTCAGTTTCTCTACTAAATAAAAGTGACTGTGCAGAAGGAGCACAATTTAGTCACAGTGACACTGCTGAGTGCAATCAGTTCCTACTAGGTACATGAGAGTATAAACAAGACTGCACTTCTTCAACATCCCATTTGACAATCCATCTAGTAAACAAAGCACCACATGGACGCTGATGCTCTAGTTGCACTGGCCAGGGGCCAGACATGAGAAAAAGGCATCATCTGAATAGCCACAGAGTGACTGTGACAGCAGTGGTGCTTGTGACAGAGAGAGGGAGGTCACAAAGCAGGAGAGTGAGATGTAATCTCCCAGAGTAACCCTACTCTTGAGAAAGTCACTCTGGACTTAGTCTCCATTAAAAGAGAAATGGATTGTCATTAGTAGCTCTCTAGATCTGGGTAATTTCTATAAATGTATGTACAGGCAGAGCAGAAAGCCCACTTGGACAGGCTTTTTACAGGATAAGAAATGTCCTCAGAAGCAGAGGCTTATTTCAACTAAAGTTATTAGTCCCCCTTCACATCCCCATTTGGAGAAGTTTCAGTGTGCTTTCATACTCATGGCATAAACCCAGGGATCTTGGCCATGAGTTATTCCCTGGCTTTCCTTCCCACTGGGAACTGCACCCTTCTTGGAGGAAGCACACTCAGGAGACCATTCGATTGACTTCCATCTCTGCCTACAAAGGAACAGCAACTTCTTTAGCCTCCTGAGATTTACAGATAAAGATATGCTGCTAGTCTGAGATACCGATCTTTTAAGAAAGGAAAGAATCCTCCATTATAGCCCTCTTCCGTCTGCTCATCTTAAGGTCCTGCTATAAGCCAAACACTCGTGCACAATTAGACTTCATTTTACATTCATCTTTGATTGCTAATAATATGGTTTGCAAATTTATACTTGAACAGATTCTGTTTTTAGCTTCCTAAAATTTCCAAAGTATTGCCGAAACATAATCTTTTTTGAAAATGGTATTCAGAGATTCTTACCAGCCACATGTTTTAAAGAGTTCTGGTTGCTCTTTTCTGGACTGTCCGCATAGTGCTCAAACAATGAAAATGCACTGGGCACCTTTTCTAAAGAAAGAGTAGCATCCATGGCAGAACATAACCTATTTTAGAAGAAAAGCAGCCATGTAAATCACTTGTGGTGTCATGTAGCTTCAAAAAGCCAGAAGAAATGTCCATGCAACATACCTTGCTCTAAGTTTCCCATTAAGCTGAGGATTACATGCAAGGAGAACTTACTCTGATTTTGAACATTTACAACATACTGAGAATTCACATGAGGAACACCCTGAGAACAAACACAATCTGTACATACTGTATGTCTGTATATAATCTCTGGGAATATGAGGATTTGAAATATGCAGTAAGACTTCCAAGAACATCGGGTTTTGGGCATAGTAGCACAAGGTTACAGTCAACACTGAACTACAGTGGCTGCCCCACAGATGTAAGGTGAAGCAGTTGTTTGTGGAAAACAAACAAACAAACAAAAAAAGTAAGAACAAACAAGAAGGAATATGGATTTCACCTGATTACCCTACACTGAGTTCATTAGAAGAAAAAATCCAACAATATATTTTTAATTTTGAGACAGAAACAGCTGATGGAAATGAAAGATTATTTTTTTCAAAGCAATTGAAATTTACATTTCTCCTCATCGTTTTACACTGAAAAAGTGAAAAATCACTGTAGAAGTTAATTATGTATAATTTTCACTGAGCAAAACAAGTATTAAATATATTATCTTTAGAAAAGCACACATTGTTAAATAGGTTTTTCTCAGCATTTTTATCAAGTCAGGTATTCTTAAATAAAATAACAGCCAAACCCATGCACAAAACAGACTTAATGTTTAGTGTGCAAGTTAACCAAAAAAATTCTAAGCATGCAGCAAGCCTTTAAAAAAAGCTAAATGCAGACATGAAATCAAAGAATGCATTTTGTCACACAGCAGTAGAATCCAAATTTATAGTCCTAATCCTGAAAACATACATGGGAACTACGAAGGGATGTTTGGCACATTCTCATCAGACCATTCCCCTGGGTTTGTAACTTGAGAATGAGCTGGAGCCCTTATTTCATTTTTACCTCTCGGTCCATTAGCTCAGATCAGCATTTGTATCATTGGGACAACTGATGCAGCACTGACAAAGGTAATATGAACTAAAGTGAACATTTGACTGATGAAGGATGGAGGTCACCAAAATGACTCCCCCAAGGAGTGTGTCATATTATTACATATGTAAGAGAAATGTTTGCAGTATTTGCTGGTTTATGCAGGTGACCCACGATGCAGCTACGATGAAATATCCTGAGTCAGGTGGCGACAATGAGAAAACAGGACAGTATCTCTCTGTAGTCCCCTGGTAAGCTTTTGAAAAAGCCATTATGGAAATTGTGGATAAATCAGCTACTTACTCTCTCTCTCTTCTTTCCACCCCTTTCTCTCCCCCCCCTTGGGGTGTTTACAAATACAGACCAACAACCTCAGCCATGTGAGTGATAATTTGCATCATAAACTTTCAGAGATCATGTAAGATTGATGTTAAGGGATATAAACATGGTCAAAATGGTTTCTAGTGTATGTATATATAGCAGTAACTACAAGGAACATGTTTTTAATACCTTAGATTTAAACTTAAGTCGATAATTTAGAATGCTACTTATTTAATTGATGTATTATAAAACACATAGAAAACAAGTCACAACTAGTTAGTTACAAGTATAAAGTACCTTCCCTTAATTTCATTATTTACAAGGTTCATAAAAGTTACTACCAGTATTAGCAGTGCAGCTAGTAAATGAAGCATCCAGCACACTAAGCCTAGTATTCACTACAGTGCACTTAACCCATACTTCAGATACCTTTTATTCAATTCTTTAGATGACTAAGGAAAAAAAAAAAAAAGAAATATATTAACAGTTTCAAAACTCTGAGAAATTGAAGAGCCACTCATCCATCCCGCAGTTCTGCTACTCTCCACAGAGATAAAAACACAGTTTTATTGACTTGATGTTGGTTGGGATGCTGCTCTTTCTCACCCACAGAGAATTTGGTTCCTTAATAGTATTTCTATTCAAGACTCTCACTCAGCGGGCTATTAGAGTCTACATCTGGTTTAAAACTCCTGAGGAGTCAGTATTCAATATCTAGGTATAATCCTAGGGCACAATCAAATACTTTTCTAAATCAAAGCTATTACAGAAGAAAATCACTTCTGCATTAATGACACTTAAATACAAATTCTGGCTGAAATCTCCTTCTTAACTCCTGTTTACCAGAAGTAGTGTGATATTTGTACCTGTGGAGTAGTAAGACTTTCTCCCACACTCCATGAATCTTCAGCTAATATTTCCTTTCTTAGAGAGAGAAAAGTTCCTGTCCCATACTGGTAAAAGAAAGGGCTAGCAAATCTTTTATGATCCCATCTTGTTAGAACCCTGAGTATCACGGGAAATAGTTATCCTACCCTAAAAAAGAATTTCATGTTACAAAGCTTTCTGTTTGCTGAAGGACTAATCCAGCATTTCACAAATTTTGTCAAGAAGATAAAAAACATTTCTTATCCATCCCAAGGTATCCTATCTCTTTAAGGACTCACTGACTCATTGAGCAACATAACAAGAGGAAAGCCAAATATTGCTCCACCATTTCTCTAACTGTTGGTATTTGGTCTAGGAGCTTCTATTATGAAAGCTGTTTTATTTTGTATGAATGATTAGTCTTCAAAAAGTAGTTTTAATTTTTCATTTTCTTGCATCCTATGATAACCTCTGCATCTTCCAGCCTGTAAGCTAATTCTACAATGGGAGAGGATTCTTTTCACAGAAATCCCGACATCTCCTGAAACACTTCTACACAGGGGAAAGTTCCTCAGTTGACCTGTGAACAATTCTTGCAACACAAGAACAATCATGGGAGATCCAGGCCACTAATGATTAACTTGCAAAAGCCTCTAAAATGAGTTTATGTCTGACTGATGACTGCGTCATCAGGTAACTCAAGTCACACAGATTCACAATGGATGTTTTTGAAATCTTGAAAGGACCACTACATACATGAATGTCACATGCATGTTTCTAAACCACATGTGTTTAGAAATCTTTCAGTAGTAAATGTTTATCTCAGCATCTATAATTTGAATGCATACCTATTCTCTGTGTCTCCCCAAATAAACACGCAAATGAAAACCACCAAAAGAACCCATTCTGCTTCCACTTTGGTTAACTTTCAGTTATGCTTTATATTTCCACCTTTGTTTCCTACAGTAAAGTAACTCTTACTCTGAAGTTTTTATTCCTCTAGATAAATTATTGAGGTGTCTCTCAACTTTCTCTTCCAAAAACAAAACAGAACTATTTTAATGTTGTAAGTCATGTTTTCTTCCTATGCATCATCTTTGCAATTCTCTGTTCACATAACAAAAGTAGCTGATCTGGCATTTTAAGGATGGAATAACTGAGCTTGCAGGATTTAGCAATCTCAAAAAAAAAAAAAAAAACCCGAAACATAAATATCTCTTTCTCAGCTCAGGCACTGTGTAAGCTATAAGTTCTTTCCTAACTAGTATAATAAATCTACAGTATGAATACAATTTATACTTACATTTAGGAAAACAAATCCATTGAGTTCTTCCATTTCCTTTACCGTTGTCTCCAAAGTTTCCTTTGCTGAATCAACAGTTTGCTGGAAGTTGACCATCTGTTCATAAAGGTACTCCATTTTCATCTTCTTCACTTCTTCAAAGTTTTCTGATTTCTCATCATATTGTGCTACCATTTTCTTAAGCATCTCTTCATTCTGCTTTTCCAATAACTCTGCATTCTTCTTACAGTTTTCCTGGAAAATAAAAACAGATGTAAACTGATCTTCAGACTGAAATTACTATAGTTCATGGATACACAGAAATTCTCAACACCCATATTTGATTCATCCACCAGACTCCTGGCATCCTGACAGTAAGAGAACTTTATTCCTGTAGGCAAACTCATCTGGGAGAAATAATGCTGGAAAAATGCATTTAAAATAACGGCAGATATATCTTTTTAATATGAATGCTTAAAATTAAACTTCTATATTTAAGCATAGGGAGGAAGTCTGATAACAAAATAGCTAAAAATTCATGCTTTCAACTAAATTTAATACAGTCCTCGAGGCTTAAGAAAGTATGTAGATGTTTAATGCAGGGCTCTAAATATAGCTATGGAGTGAACTTTTTGTAAGCATAATCAAAATCAAGGGAGCTTTTTCCTCCCATGCTTGATAGTCACATATTACACTTCGCAATGATGTGCAAAATAGCAATCTTTTTTTTCCCCCTTAATGTAACTCCTTCCAGCAGGAGAAGTCATTTTGAGGAGTGGTGAAATAGCCCATCATAGCATAAAAAATGACACAATGAAAAAGTCAAATGTGATTTAGAAGCAATATTGTAGAGGGTAAGAAAATCAATGTGAAAAAACGCTGGACTTACCTCAACAGAGTTAAATAGTGATTCAATGTCACCAACAAACTCTTCAATCTTCATTGACTTTTTTTCCAGTGCAATTAGCAATTCATCTAATTGATCCTGAAATGTAAAAGGAATTGTTAACTGTGTTGTTTTATGGAGTTCTCACATACAATTTTTTTGGTTGAAACGAATGTTTTTCTTTGCCATAAGCCACCGTTGGAAAAATTGCTAAATTAAGTTCAGGCATCTCCCTGGATGCGGAGACAAGCACAGAAATAGCAGCTGGAACAGCTACAAAACTGTTACCAAACCAAAAAAAAAAAAAAAAAAGTGATCTCAGTTCAACAGGGTGCTGAGTGTCTCTACAAGTTGTTAAACACCACAAATTCCACTGTAGCTCTGCTGGAAACGGAGGATACTTATAGCCTCATAAGTATCCTCAAGTGAAAAAAGACCAGAAGAAAAGAAATTATGACAGGAAATTATGAGGCTGACAGATTATGCACCCTTATATTATTATTTTTTAATTAGAATTTTAAAAATATTTCCTTATAAACCAGAATCCATCAAAATCACTCTTTGAATTAGATGTGCAAACAAAAGCAGTCCAAGGGACAGCAGGTACCAGAAGCAGCTCAGAACTTTTTCTTAATGCTTCTTGACCATTCCTGAAAGAAAATGTCTGTGTACTCGAGTAAGATTTATAATTCATAAAAATACTTCGTTGTAAATAAGTTGCATAAATCTAAAAGGAGAATCAGCTCCTTTGGTAACAGCTTCCTATTGTGGCAAACTTCTACAGTCAAATCTGTTTGAAAACTAGCACAAGGCTTTCCATTAATTATAAATGTCACACTGGACTGTAAAACTGAAAGCTGACTTTATAAATGTTAAAGGTCAAAGCTCTGTTTGTAAAGATAAAATCTATAAGGTGCCATCCATAGCTTTTTTGTTGTTGTTTTTGTCTGTTTACTGTGAAACTGTATGCCCACAATAAAGTATTTTGCTATCTAACATCTCAGTGATTATACAGAGGTAACAAGAAACATACAAATACCATCTCAAAGTAACCTGAGCCCTGAGTGCTAGAATCAAATCAAGCCTGTGCTGTGGCCAGAATTAATACTGGCTTCATGGCCATGTTCCACAGCCAGGGAGTGATATCATGGGACATTTATTTGTGGCTTGATTTTACTTGCTGCAATGCACGTGCATATGAGAGATAGCTGAGGTCTGTGACTTTATTAGTGACTTACTGGTGGCTAATTATCACTTCTCTGTCAAGCAGAAATGGCCGTATGTAAAAAACAGCTCTCTGCCATACATCTGCTCCCCATGGAGATAGTTTGCAAATATTGATATCTGAAACTGGCACGTTCCTCTTCCACTTTTAATTTTCTTTCTTATAGATGATCCATCATAAAAATAACATAACAATAGAAATGTGAGCTCTTCTGGAATGTTAATGAAACTGCACTAAATCTGTATTATGGGCAACTGATCATGACAGAAAAGAGACTTCACATTTCAGACACAAGTTTAAACAGCTGGTAAAAAAGAACAGAATATCTTTATACTTGTACAACAAAAAATCTTTTTTGGGAAAAGTGAAACATCACATGCTTGTGGTTTTAACAAGTAGAACTGTAATCAAGTGAAGAATTAAATTCCACTGAAACAAAACATTTCCACTGTTACAGAGATTGAAGGTGTACTCTACTGCAATTGGATAAATTTCTATCTGTTTGTTTTGCTTTTTTTAATTTTTTTCTTTTTTAGAGCAATACAGCTTAAAAATAGTGAAAAGAACTAAGACTTGTAAAACTCTTGGCTGCAGCACAGCTAGAATACTATTAGGGAAGGCAAACATGAACAGAAAGAAAAGAAAATGTGGATGAGGTTTCAAAAAAAAATTGCACTGTAAACTCTGTAATTAGTCTAATATCTGCAAGAAACCAGTACGCATATCTGGACTGGGGAACACTTTGTGATGATACTGGCCCATGCATTTTGAGGTTTCTGTACTTTGTCAAATGAAATGAGCTGCTTCTACTAAAATTCTCTTCGTAGGAATATCTTCCCAATTCTTACTCAACACAGAAAACAAGCAAACTTGCACAGATAAAAAGACTAAAAGTTGAATATTATGGTAACAGCTACATATAAGCATGGCCATTCAAACCTCTGAATAAAAAAAAAGAATAACAGCTTAGCATGCTTAGGACTACTTAAGATACAGAACACCTTAATTATATTTTCCCTTCAAGATTTCTCTTAGGAACAGCTTTTATTTTATAGATACCATGACAGTCTTTCAGCTGCTTTCTGAAGAGTTTCCACTCCACTGACTACTTGGGAAGAATAGAGAAATTAGGCTCAGTATTTCCTTCCCCATCCAAACTAATTCTTACCTTCATCTTAGTTGCAGCATCTTCTAGTGTTGTGACTTCGTGATCCTTGTGTTCTCCAAAAAGCTTGTCAATAGCAGATATTGGACATTTGCAGTGGTAACAGTATGTATCTGTTTGTGCTTTCTTCGATTCTCTTTGTGGACTCTCAATTTCAGGAATGTTTGCTGCTGATTTTTCAGGATACATCACCACAAATCCTGAATCTTCAAGTTCAACAGGTGTTCTTTGCTCTGGCTCATTAAAAAACTCGTAACTATCCCCAACATGCTCAAAAGAGTCCCTGTCTTCAAATAATAGCTCCTCATGTGTGAGTTCAGATGATATTTCATCTTGCAGAAGCTCTTCTTGTGTTATCACATCATAGTCCATTGACTCAGCGAAATCTTCATAAGCATGGGAGTGCTGCTCTTCTTTTTGAAAGTCTGGCTTCTCCCGTTGCTGAATGGTAGGAACATGAGAAAGAATTTCCTGGGTATACTGATCATCTTCGCTGTCTTCAACAGGAGTTCTAGTATATGGAACATATTTTTCCACCTGAGTAATTGCTGTTATTCCATGCTGTTCTTCCTGGTTATTGCTAGATTCTTGATGTGCAATTGCCGGAGAATCAACTATTTGATCATATTCTTGTTGACTTGTTTGCTCTGGCAATTCCTCAGTTGTTTCCACAGGTACATTTTCTTCTCCTTGTTCAGTGTCATCACTTCTTGAACCTGAAACTATTACTCTTCCTCCAAAAGGAATGGCATGCGTTGGTTTACAAATTGTTGCTTTAATGTCACTGTGGACTTTCTCCACAATACCTCTCTCTGGCAGAATCTCAGTTCTGACACTTAAAACATCAGCAAAGCTCTGCTTGTATTTCTCCTCTGAACCCGGAACAGAAATTCCTCCACTAAAAGATTCATCCTCGGGTATCTGATCCTTTGGAGGCTCTGGGACTTTACCAGGAATTTCATCTTTGAGAATGTATTTTTCAAAATATATTCCCGTTCCATCATCTGTATCTGAGTTTCTACTTGGAAAAGATGCATTAGAGTTACCACTTTCTTCATCAGAAGGAGTCTCATCCTTTGTCTTTTCTCCTACTGCTTCTTCATAGAGATCCTTGTATAAAAACGATAGAGCAGGTGGCTCCTCTAGAAGCTCAGGATTAACAGCAGCAACAGTGGTAGGGAACAACAGAGATCGTTCTAGCACTCCTTCTTCTGAATCAAATAGTGGGGTGCCTGGTGACTTCTGTTCATCTTCTACACTTGTACCTTTTTTACTGCTAATGTCAATTGATTTCTGCAGAGGAAAAGGTTCTGGAGCACCTACATAGAACTGCATTTTGCTTTCTCCTTTCACAGTACCATAAAACACTTCATCTAAATCCTCAAGTAACGCAAACTCCTCTTCCAAAGTATCTTCCTCAGCAGTTTCTTTGGAAGATGTGGCTTGTTCCACAGGTTCATTGAGATCTTCTTTTGTGGGGAATGATGAAGTTGGTCTTTCAAAATGTGGCTTAACTGGGGATTTGTCATCAATCAAGGTATATTTTTCAAAATAATCAATTTCAGATACACCATTGTCAGAATCCAAGACTCCGTAATTTTCTCTTTCTGACAACACTGGATTTTCTTCTTGAGTTTCTTCAGTTTCTCCAGCATCATCAGTTTTGACCAGTTCTTCTACTTCATGGCTTTCAGACATTCCCAAAATTGACATATCAGAAATTTCTGTTGTTCCAGAAACTGAGACTCCATGGCTCTCATGAGCTAATTTTCTCTTAAATGAAGGATTTGTTTCCAAGTATTCTAGTTTATCTGGCATGTGTTTACTTTCTTCTTGATCAATGGAAGAAATATGTGTAGGAGCATGAATGTTGAGTATTTCATAACCTTCTGAAATTATATTGAATAGATCTTTTTGTTCAATAGGTTCTGGAGCATCCTGACTGTCTTCTACAGTGCTCATGTGCTTCATTTCTTCTTCTCTTCTCTGATAATGCTCAGGCACTTCAGATATTTTGTCTGCTTCCACATGTAAAACCACATCCATTTTTGTAGGATCTCCAAACCTAGTTTCACTCCCTGGACCTTTGCCTGGACCTGGATTATCTGCTCCTGGAGATGGTAAATCATGTCTTCCTACTCTGTGACCAGTTTCAGAGGACAGTCTATGGGAAATTTCTGTTGACAGTGAATCAGAAACTCTAAGCGTATCGCCTTTATTTTCTGTAGTGCCTGTTTGTCTGCTAGCTTGTATAGGATTAATTGAATGAGCTTTCACTTCTACCGCCAGCCAGCTAGCCAGTCCAAGAGATGGAATATCTGGATTCTGCTTTTCATTAGGACTGGGGAAAATAGATTTTGACTCCATTGAAGAAAGTCTACCTTCACCATAATGATGCTGAGTTTTGTGTGCCACAGTTTCATAAACACGATCTGGGGAAACAGATCTTGGTTGCCCTAAGGATGCATGCTTCTGCCCTGTGAAATATGGCTGCATTTCATGTCTGTACTCTTCTTCAGTGTAACTACTTGAAACTATATCTGTTTGGTTTTCAGGTATGCCTACTACATTAGGTAAAGATGATGGAATATTTTGTTTTTCTTCATCATCAATGAAAGCCACAGATACTGCTTTTTCAGATAAAGCATGAAAAGGTAGAAATGTATCTGATGACACAGGTTGCTGGTCTGCTACAGCAGCTGTCTTTGACTCTGCACTCACCAGCTGTGGCACCTTCTGTACATCAGCTTGTACTTCTTGCTTATCCTGCTTGGCAGGGAATATGGGGGAACTTAGCTGCTCTAATGACAAACATTCTCTGACATCTTGTTCATCTTGTTCTTTTGTGTGCAATGTGGTCTTATTTTCCAACTGTGTTGTCTTCAGGCTTGCTGGTTTAGGTGAATATAACTGATTTTTTTGCAGTTCTGGTTCACCATGTGGTGGAATTACATATTTACACTCTGATTGTTCAGACTGGGGAATAGCTAAGTTCATGCTTTGCTTTTCTTGTTCAGCAAGAGTGTACTTGGCAACCAAATTCTCACAGGCAAGTTTTGAATAAGGTGGAATTTCTTGCTGTGTTTCATCCACTGAATAAAATGGAGGTGAAGGTTCAGTCTCCAGATTTGAAGGTACAGTTAAATACTCCTGACTTTCTAGAGTTTCTGTTTTATCTAGAGAATATGTCTTACTTAATTGTTCAGATTCTAATTGTGTAGTTGTGTGGAAGTAATGTGCAGTCTGTTCTCTCTCTGTTTCAGGTAAAATTACATGTTCAGCCTCTGACTGTGCAGCCACGGGCAAATTTAGATTAATTCTTGTATTCTCTGCTTCTTTTCTTGTAAAGAAGAAGCCTGATACAGGCTGTTTTGTTTCTGCTGGCTCTGTTTTATAGTGGCTGTAAGACAAAGCTAAATGCTCAGAGGACTGACCTCCAGTCACAGGTGGAGACTTTGGACTTCTTTCCATTTCTGTTTCAGAATGTGAAATACCCAAAGGTATGTATAGTGCTTT
Organism: Callipepla californica brunnescens; assembly: GCA_023055505.1. Taxonomy (NCBI): domain Eukaryota; kingdom Metazoa; phylum Chordata; class Aves; order Galliformes; family Odontophoridae; genus Callipepla; species Callipepla californica. The sequence goes on along the minus strand of JALIRH010000052.1, from coordinate 3,446,601 downwards.
TTCAGGCAGAGATGAACAGGGTTGAGTTTTTTGGCTTGTTGTTTCCTTAGTGGAAAAGGATAAATCTTGTTCAGTTTCCAACGGAGTAGTTACAGATGAAACAATCCCAGTGTTCCACTTCTCTGAATGTCCTGCTCTTAATACAGCTGTTCCACACTTTTTTACTTTTTCAGTAGAATTTAGTGAATCTGACTGTTTAGACTTCTGTTCTGTGGTTTCCTGTTCCTCAGTACTGGCAGAGGTATAAGATACAAAAAGTGCTTCTTGTTGCTCTGCTTCAGCAGCGGAGGACTGCAAATTAAAATGCTGCAGTTCAGGAGGGGTCCCATCCCTCTCTTCTGTTTCACCTGGAACGTATGATGTCTCTGGATGTTCCAGATGGGCTGTCTGTGTCTGCTCTGCTTTGCTATAAGAAGATAATAAACCCAATGGTTTCACTCCATGAGTTTCTGCTTTGTCAAGAGAATATGAAAAATCTGGATATTTTAATTTTACTTGTTCTGTTTGCAATTGGTCTTCTTTTCTCATTGAATATGACAAATCAGAAGATATAAACACATCTTGTGCAGTTTCCTGTTTTTCTGCTTTATCAAGTGAATGTGATAAACATGGTTGCATAAAGTCTAACTGTGAAGATGGTTTCTGCTTTTCTTCACCAAGTGAGTGCGAAAAGGAAGGCTGAGCCAATCCCTTTTCCTCCAGTTTGCCAAAAGACTTCAAAGACTCTGGCTGTTGCAATACTATTTGGGCAGACTGTGTGCACTCTGATTTGTCAGTTGGATAGGACAAATCCATTTCTTCCATCTCTGGTTGTACAGTTTTGTGGTGCTCCTGATAGCGAGTTGAATGCGACAAATCATCACTGTCTGTTTTCTCTTTTATTCCTTTTAGAGAATAAGACAGCTGTGGATGTTGCAACTCTGACATCACCATTTCTTGTTCAGTTTTGTCAGGAGAAGACAATAAAGCCGTATGTTTCAGTTCATCTTGCACAGTTTCTATTTCATCTGTTTTACCAGGGTCATCTATAAAATCTTGTCTCAAGTCTTGCTCTGAATGTGCCACTCCTTGTTGATCTGTTGTTCCAGCCTGATGAGGTGTTACAGGCTGCTCTGATTTCCATTGTGAAGCCTGTGGCTGCTCTACTTTGCCAACAGAATATGGCAAATCTGGATGTTCAAACTCTGGGTGTGCTGTTCCTTGCCATTGTGTTTTGCCAGGGAAATGTAGCAACTCCTGATACTCTCCTTCCACTTGAACAGTTTGTGGTTGCTTTTTCTTTTTAGAGTAAGATGATAAACCTGGTTGTCCTGACTCAGATTGTGTGATTTCTTGCTGCTGTATTTTGTCAGTAGAATCTGATAAACCTGAATATTCTAAATCTTGTCTTAACGTATCTTGTTTCTCTTCCTTGTTTTCTCTTTTTTCACTAGAGGAATACAAGATGTCCGGGAACTCTCCTTCCATTTTTGTCCTTTTTGGTCTCTCCACTGTGCCATGAACACTTGAAAGTGTTGTCTGTTCTGACTTCAATTTTGCTGCTTCTTCTGTGTGTGATGCATAGCTTTCTCTCTCCTGTTTAATATCCAGTTGTGTGCTCTGTGTTTCTTCACTGGTGGAAGAGAGCAAGTTAGGGTGTGTTCCCTTGGTCATGGTATCTGAGAGATTTAGTTGATCAGGCTGCGGTGAACCCAATGATTGATTTGTTTTGATGACAGAATGCAGCAACTCAAGTTCTTCCAACTCTGATTGTGGTGTTTCACAATCTTCTGCTGTGTTACCAGAGAATGACAGATCTGTGCATTCTGATTCCACCTGTGAATCTTGCAGACTTTCTGCTTTCCAAACAGAGCACTGAAACTCAGAGTGTTCTGCCTGCATCCCTGCATTTTCCCTTTGCTCTTTGCTGAGAGATGATGAAAAATCACTTCCCTCTTCCAGCTCTGGTTGCACCTCTTCTTGTTTATGTAGTGCGCCAGTGGAATGTGATAAATCTGGATATTCGAAATCCAACTCATCTATTTGAGATTGCTGTGTTTCACCAATTGAGCATGATAAATCCATTATTTCTGCCTCTGGTTCTATGAATTCATGCTGTTCTAATCTGCAAGCAGATAAAGCTGGATGGATTGATTCCTCATGTGCAATTTCTTGTTTTGCTTCGCTAACAGAATGAGATAACTGTGAATGTCCCAATTCTGGTTGCACTTCCTCTTTGTTGAAAGAATGTAAGAAGCCCGACTTCTCCTCTTGTGCAGGTTGTGCTTGCTCAGTTTTGCCTGGCCAGGCTGCTAGGTCCGGTTTTCTGAACTCCAGCTGTGTATATTTTTGTGGTTGTATTCCATGAATGGAATATGATAAATCAGGATGCTTCAGCTCCGGTTTTGCCATTCCTCTTTCTTCTTCTTTTCCACTAAGAGATGATGTATCTGGAACTCCCGGTTTCTCTTCAGTTGGTTGTGGATGCTCTGCTCTGCTGGCAGACTGGTTACCATCAGGGCATTCCAAGACTGTATGCACCATCCCTTGCTGTCCAGCTTTACCAGCAGGAGATGCCAGATCTTCATTACCCATCTCCAGTTTAGCAAGTGGGCATTTCTCTTTTTTGTCATGGTCATCCAACACATTCAGTTGTTTCCCTCCCAGCTGTGTTGTTTCCTGTACTTTGTTGAAGGAACTGGCTAGATCAGGATGTTCAGGTTTCAGCTCTGCACTTTGCAGATTTCCTATTTCGAAAACAGAATGAGGCAGGTCAGGATGTCTCTGTCCTGGTTCTGCTATTTCTTCTAGTTCTGCTGTACCCACAGAATGGGCCAAAAGAGATGTTTCCACTTCTGGCTGAGCCATTTTCTGCTCTGCTTTTTCAAAGGGGTAAGTTAAATCCATTTGCTCTGATTCCAGTTGTACCCTTTGTTGCCCCTCTGCTTTTTCCAGAGGATATATCACATCAGTGTGTTCTGCTTCTGTCAGAGCCATTTTTTCATCTGGCCTGACAGTGGAAAATGAAAACTCTTGTCTTTCAAAGCCCTCTTCAGTGTATTTTAACTGCTCAGTTTTGCTAGAAGAATATGTAAACTTTTCTTGCTTTACCTGCTGTTTTGGTGTTTGCTGCTGCTTTTCTCTGTCAACAGAAATTTTTCTGTGCTTCTGATCCAACAGTGCTGCTTCTTGTTTGTTTGTTTCACTTGTGGAATGTGAAAAGTCAGAGGGTCTTGTTTCTGATTGTGCAATTTCTGGCTCCTCTGCTTTTCCAGACAAATATGTCAAATCTGGATGTTCCGAGTCTACTTGTGCTGTTCCTGGTAAAGATCTTTTCCTTGCCACCCTAGGCAAATCTTTCTGTTTTGAGTCAAACTCCTGAGCTGCTTGTTCTTTAAAATTACCAGAGGAAAACAATGTACCTGGATATTTTGAAACCAGTTGTGGGGTTTCTTGTTGGCTTTTTGGGCCATCAGAATATGATACATTTGGGTATTCAGATTCCATTTCCACAGTTTCATCTTGTGCTCCACACAGAGCTTCTGGTGAATCTAAATATTCTGCTTCTTGTTGCATTTCTTCCATGGAGTATGACTTCTCTGGATATTCTGCCTCCTGCTGTATGGTATTACCTGGTTTCAGTTCACCAGTGTTGCATGAAAAATCTGGGTATTCCATCACTAGTTGTGTAGTTTCTTGTTGCTTTGAACGGAACGGCAAAGTTGGATGTCTAAACTTCTCCTGTTCAGGTCTGTGAGAGGAAGATGGCAAATCTGGATATTCTGAATCCATCTCCATTTCCAGTGGTGCCTCCTTACCACTAGAAGAGGGAACAAATGTTTGCTTCTGCTCTGGATGCATTATTTCATCTTGTTCTGTTTTTCCAGTAAAACATGAAATAAATGTTTGCTTTGATTTCTGTTGTGTCTCTTCCTCCTGCATGTCTATACTTGCATAAAGTGTCTGTTCTGGATATGCTGGTTCCACTTTCTTTTCTTCTTGCATTAGTTCACTGAAAGAATATGACAAGGGCATATGTGCTAACTCTGGTTCGGTTGTTTCTTGCTGTGCCAATTTTATTTGGTCCATGTCCTGTGTTTCTGCTTTCCCCAAGTTTTCTGGCAAATCTGAATAATCCAGTTCCATTTGTGTAGCTTTTGGTTGGGCTTCTTCCAGCACTTCCAGTACTCTTTGTACTCTATTTTCTTGTTCTGTTTTTCCAGTGGAATATGATGTGTCTGGCTGAGCCAAATCCAGTGATGTAGTTTCCTCTTGCTGATTATCAGGAGTGGAATAGGTAGGAAGTAAATGTTCCTGCTTCAGCTGAACTATTTCCCCGTGTGTTCCATCAACTGAACATGAGGAGTACAAAGATCCTGACTTTTTTTCTTCTTGCACTGTTTCTCCAGTGGTAAATGAGAGATCCCTACTTCCTGAAGCTTGTTGTACAATTTCACTTTGTTGTGCTTCACTAATGAAACACGACCACTCTGGACTTCCTATGTCTTTTTGTACAGCTTCTTGTGCTGTTTCTCCTTGGGAATATGGGAAATCTGCATGTTCCACCTTTGGTTGCAGTATTTCCTGTTCTGTTTTTCCAGTGGAATATGAAGTGTTTGACTCCTCTTTCTGTTGTTGCTCTTTTGCAGCAGAATATGGGAAAAATGGACACTCTGACTGCAGTTGATTAGTTTCTCCTTGTAGTGACTTGCCAAAGGAGTAAAGTTTATCTCCAGGTTGTGAATCCTGCTGTACAGGTTGTGACTGTTCTCCTGTGTCACCAAAATATGACAAAAGAGATTTGTCAGTATCTACTTGTGCCGATTCTTGATGCTTTGTTTCATCCATTGGATATGGTAAATCTGAATGACTTGTTTCCTTATGCCCCATTTGCTGCGTCCTATCTTGTCCAGTGAAATCATATGTATCTGGATATACTAATTTAAGTTTTGTAGTGTTTTCTTTCTCTGCTTCTTCCATCGAACAGGATATGTCTGAAGGTTCCAACTCATGCTGTGCTGTTCCTTCTTGCTCTGCTTCTTCAGGGGAGTAAGACTTTGGTTGTTCCAGTTCAGAGGGAATAGATTTTTGCTGTTCTGTTTCTTCCCTGGAAAATGAAAAATCCTGATGTTCTGAATCCAGCTGTGCACTCTCTGATTCCTCTGTTCCTTCCCTGGAAAAAGAAAAGTTTGTCTGTTCCAGCTGTGCACTCTCTCTTTCCACCGTTTCTTCCCTGGAATAAGAGAAATCTGGATGCTCTGTCTCCATCTGTGTACTTTCCAAATCCTGCTCATCTTCCTTGGAGAAATCAAATTCTGGATGCTTAGTCTCCAGTTGTGTACTCTCCAGTTCCTTTGTTTCTTCCCTGGGAAGTGAAAAGTCTGGCTGCTCCAACTTCAGGTGTGCATCCTTTGATTCCATCATTTCTTCCCTGGAACATGAGGAATCTGGATGTTCTATCTTAGGTTGCGCACTCTCCAAGTCTTCTATTTCTTCCCTAGAAAAAGAAAAGTCTGGCCGCTCCATTTCTAACTGTGAACTCTCTAGTTCCATCATTTCTTCCCCGGAATATGAGAAATCTGGATGTTTTGTCTCCAGGTGTGGACTCTCTGATTCCCCCACTTCTTCCCTGGAAAAAGAGAAATCTGGCTTCTCTGTCTCCCCTTGTGAACTCTTTGGTTTATCTGCTTCTCCTCTGGAATATAAGAAATGTGAATCATCTGTGTCTAGCTGTGCACTCTCCAATTCCTCTGTTACTTCCTTGGAAAAAGAGAAATCTGGATGTTCTGTCTCTGCCTGTCTTCTATCTGATTCCTCATTTTCTTCACTGGAATATGAAAAATCTGGATATTCCATATCCATTTGTGCACTCTCTGCTTGATAGTTTTTATTAACAGAAAAATCAGGGTGATCCAAATCTCCTGCTTTATTTAAAACTGATCTTTTATGAGTTTCTTGTGTTTCTGTGTGAACAGGATATGAAATGCCAAAATATTTAGAATCTGTCTTTTCAGGAGTACGTGAATTTATTTTGATTACTTGATCCTCTGCTTGATTAAAGAATGAGTCGTGTTCTGACTCTGTTTGCTTTTCTAAGCAAATATTTTCCACTTCTGGTTGTGGGGTCCTTTGACTCTTCAGAGTTTCTGACTGTGTGGATGCTGATGAGTGATACTCTGTTTCTTGCTTCTCTGTTTCATCTAGAGAATGTGATAAAAGCACATGTTCAGACTCTGATTGTGCAGTTTCTAATGACTGAGGAATAATACTCTCCTGTCTTGTTTCGGATGGAGTGGTATATCTGGATTTAGCTGATGGAGCATTAGGTAAGTAAGACTGAACTGCTGACTTCTGTACTTCCTTCTCAAGATGTTCTGATGTGGATTCTGTAGGCTGGGTAGATTGTCTATCTAATTTATTAACAGAATCTGCTGAAACAGATGGTAGTGCTGAACTGGGCTGAATCTCCCCCTCCTTTGGTTCATCTAAAAGATCTGATGCTATCAGCAGTGATTGATCTGGTTTCTTATTTGCGGTTTCATTTGAAGGAAGTGACACTTGTTCCTCTGATTTATCATCAGACTCTAGTGCAGTAGTTGCTAACTTTTCTTTTACTGCCCTGTTAGCCTCAGGTGAACGTGAGTAACTTTGCTGATTCCTCGCTTCTTCAGGGGGGCTGAACTTTTGTGATCGCCCTGATACCTGATTCGGATTCTCCAATTGAGATTGCCTGTCTTTTCTTTCTTCACGCTGAAAAGATGTTTCTTCGCCAGACTTTGAAAACTTGCTTGGTTTATCTTTTCTTTTAACAGGCTTGGTATTTTGAAACAAAACATCTTTTCCAGTAAGCTGTTTTTCAAGAGGTGTTACAGAAGAATAGCTTTGATTTGAACGTGTTGTGGATTGTTGCCTTTGATTCCTTCTTCTTTCTGCTGGTGCTTCAGAAGTTCTACTTGTTCTCTGGAAAGATTTTGTATGTGTTGTTTCTGAAATGAATTTATGCGATCTTTCTTTTACTGATTCTTCAAGGAAGCATTCAGATTCTCCCGAAACTGAACTCTTTCTTTGGATTCTGCTTTTTTCTAGTGTTTCCGGGAGTGGCCCAGTCCCTCCAAAAATTGAATTGAACAACTGGATCCTAGATTTTACTGGTCCTCCAAGGATCGGCCCTACTTTTCGCAGTCTGCTTTCTCTAAATATTGATCTTATTGGAGCACGTTTTACTGGCTGCTCTACAATATTCTCCAGATCTTCTTTGTCCTCCAACATTTCTTCATCTGTGTCCTGTTCTTCCACCTGTTCAACATTTAACACTGAGCCCTGCACATCTCCTAGAACAGTTCTTGGTTCTTGCCTCTGCATTCCAGAAGAGTCACGTTTCTTATTGCCCTGACCTCCTCTCACATGTGTGGGCAGTGGCACCCAACTTGACGGTTTACGCTTCCTTTTCCGAACAATTTTACCTTCATCCATAATAAAGATAACTTTTCCTGGAGGAGAACCCACTGGAGAACTTTCCATACTGTAAAGATCGGAAGTTGTACTAGTTTCTGAAGTCCAGGGAGTAGAACATCTGCTTGAGCTGGTTTCCCATGTTATCCCACTATCTTCACTTTGAACTGTTACCATAGAAAAGGAGGGGTTAGTCATGATGTACTGCAGCTTGGGTTTAACATCTTCACTTTGAATAAGATCTTTTAAACTATAAAGGAAAAAAGAAACAGAAAGAAAGAAAGAAAAAGAGCCATAAAATCAAATAACATCAAATTACTGCAGTGAAATCAGTGCAATAAAGCAAATTTTTTCAAACTTATAAAAATGCTGCACTTGCATAAATTATGAAACACAAACAGAAGCAGAGTCATACTTCATCTGACAAATGTATTTTAGATAAATTTTTGTAAGACTTTGTGTTGCAAGGTTAGTTTAACGAAGGGGAGGTGTTTGAATGCTCATGACAATTCAGGAAAAAACTGCATTTCATCTGACCTTGTGAGGTCACATGGATTTTGAACCAGTGGCTGATGAGCTCACAGGATAATTTAAATTTTGTACTAAACATGCATAAGATACTGTCAGTGTTTTAACTGCACCTATACTTGCTTTGCCCAATTGTAAAATGTTTATGCAATCTGCACAGTAGTAGAGAATAGTCTATTGCTGTCTTCTCCTGTTTCATTGTCTAAGCACTGTACATATTGAATAATGTAATTTAGAATACATTCAACAATCTTTCCAGGCTATTCCTGAATGAAATAGCAATGTTTTATAAAACTAACTTGAATCCTTATGATAGGCAATCAATACACTGTCACATGCTGAAATTAAATCTAGTCTTATTAAAAAAAAAAAAAAAAGTAGAAATGTGTTCTTGGAAGCTTTGAAAAACAAACAAACATACAACAATCTCAGAAATAAGAATGTAGAGAATAGTGAAAGAAATAAAAAGACACTGAAACACAGTGCTATTAAAAAAATAATCTAACTAGGGCTGTAATAGTTACTTCATGAAAGCATATGAATGATGATTATTGCATTCAACACCAATAATCCTTGAGTAGATATTAGTTAATAACAGACAATTGTGCTAGTAGCTAACTGAAAGAAATGTAGAGTGCTTAGCTGGCAGAAGCTTCAGCAGAGATGAAGAAGTGGAGAAGGGTACAAACCTATGGCTACAAAAAGTCCAGTTCCACTAAACTGAGGATAAGGCCAATTTGTATGTGATTATGATAAAGCACTTTAACAAAGGTGAAGAAAGCAGAACCCAATTGACACTACAGGCTACGATCCAGCATCACGAGTGTGCCAAAGGCCAAGGGAACACTGGTGAGGAGCCCTGAGCATTAGTCTTCATGGCACCAAGTACACGGCAGGAGGCAAAGATTTCTGAGAGAAGACAAAAGGAAATTCTGTAGAGAGTCATACTCCCTCCATCAAGCAAACTCAGCAAACTGTCTAGAATGTGGAAATTCTCTCAGCAATGTTGCACAATATCTCAGTAAAGAAAAAAAAAGTTTCTAATCTGCTAATACTTCTAGCACTGCTGGCATTACCTTCAGCTAACTGAGGGAATTTGCTTGCAAGATCACAGCACAAGAAGCGCATGGGCTGGCTACACTAATATTCATGCAGATCATACTCCATCTCTGATGTGCTCTGTGCTAACCAAAGGCTGAAGTCAGTAGTGGTGAATGGGCTGGCCTGAAGGCAGTCCTTTGCAAGACAGCTTGCACTGAAGCCCACAGTTCAAATCAAATCTGACAATATGATAACAGATAATCATTGGTTAGCCAAAAAATAAAAAATAAAAAAAATCCCAAACCCAACACATAGCCACCCAAGAAAAACAAACAGAGAGAAAACCCAACACAAACAAAAACGCAGCATGTACAGCTGTTTACTTGCCTAGGAATGGTATTCCCTAGCAAGGCTGGCTTCTTAAGGCAAAATATATAGTTCAGAAGAAAAAACAAATCAAAGAAATCCATATCAATTTTGCTGCTAGCATTTCCTTTGCCGTTTTCATGGTTTGGCATTAGGTTGACATGGGCTTAGCAAAGATAACAACAGCAACAAATCAATATCAATAATACAAAGGAGAATTCATGTCTTATCTGAGTTCACAGTACCAGAAATCTAATCTTTTTACAGACTTTTCAACTTCTACATAGCCATCATAAACTTTTTTACCTGTTCTTCTACATTACCTGGTGCTATGAAATGAAGTCCCACACAGAACAGAGAAGCACACCCATTTCAGTCAATATTAGCCAATAAAAATGGGCAACCCTGGCCCTGCCTAATCAAAAAGTTTCATTAGTTCATGTCATGGTCTCTTTTCCAGACTTGCAGTTGTAGTCCACATTCCTGTGCAGTGCAATGAGCATGTGCTTTCTATTTTTAAGATCAGAATGAAAGACAGAGAATTCAAGCATTATCATCCAGTACATTTCCAAATTCTCCTCTCATTTTGTGTGCAACTTGTATCCAGCACAGTGGAAGTTTTCTCTTTGGAGGCATTGTCTGCCGTTGCAAAAACTATGTTCCAAATATTTCAGGTGCATAGATAGAGATATAAAAGTGCTGGCACCTAGGGATGAAAGCCAGTGCTACTTAATTTCAGACAGACATTTCACACCCCATCCTGTTGTCATACTAGTCTGTTAATGGACAGTTGCTCAAACCTTTTACAGTTTTCAAAGACACTGATCATCTGTTTTGTTCTTTCTGTCATAATAGCCCAAACCCCAGATTTTTCTTCCCACTTCCTCCTTCTCACAGTCTTTTGTCTCTCAAAAGGCTGTGCCTGCTGGGATTTTGGATTCCTAGTCCAGGACAGAAGGCTGGGCACATGTTCCCTTGTGTATCATGTTGGGAAGAGTTTTCACCTCTCCATCTGCCAGAGCAGGAGGGTTCAGACGCTGAAGTCTGTCCATCTGTGCTACACCACTGCCATTACAGAGAAACATTTAGAAGCACTAGCTTTCTAAAATCATCCAGAGCCTCCTTTCATCCTCTTCACATCAGACCTTGTCATTCCTGGTATGATTCAAATTTGTTGTTGTGCTGCATGACACCTTGCAAGCTGGAAACAACCCCATGAAACAACTGAGACGTCAAGGTGTGGAAATGACCTGCACAGATAAGACGTCTCATTTCCTGAAGGCTGCTTTCAGAATCAGACACGGTGCAAGGAGAAAAAAAAAAAGCACTGACCCAATTGCAGTGCCAGTAGAAATAAACACATCATTTTTTTCTGTGATTTTGTTCCATACATTTGTGCAGTTTCTGCCTTTACCGCTCTTTTGACCTACAGCAATTGTAAGCTCAGCAGCATCTCTTCTGTGCTTTTTCTAGTGCTAGAGCTCATGCATTTCCTTCTTCAGAGTAGCAGAATTAGGCTCTAAAGAAATGCACTGTTTTAAACCCAGCCTTTCACTTGTTAATCTCCTGCTAACTTCGGATCTTCCCGAGGAATGACTCTCATTAAAATAGATGAATAAATAAATTCAAGGACTCTATGACTTTCTATTCTTCTTATGTCACCACTAATGAAGTTACCTGGAAGTGCTTATAAATTGGCTGCAGAGCCCTTCTTGTGTAAACCCTGGATATTGACACACCCTGAGACTTTCCCATTGCAGAAGTAAATTGGTTGGGGAATTTATGAGAGGCAGAACTATTCCAGAGTCAGGCACACACCAGGGAATCATTAGATACTCCAGTATTATAGAGGGTACATAAAACAGTTGGGTACTCCCTTTCCATAACTGGACTACTGTAATCTCACAGTTAACAACACAAGAATTTACTAACTTACTAACATCATACTCATGTTTGCTATTTGCTTTAAAATATACAACACACATTTTCAATATACTTCTGCTGTTTAAATGATTAATTCTACATAGAATTAGAAACAAAAGACATCTGTCAAGAGTCATCTGTCTCAGACAGAAAAATGCCCAAAGGCAAGAAAATATTGCATGAACCCTCTGAGGATCAATGGGTTATTTATGCTGACAAGGACATGATGCCTTAGACCAGCTTCATAATAGGTTCTGATGCCAAGTTTTGCTTTCATTACTTGTATAGAAAAACTGTGTTGGGAATCAAAATTATTTAAAGATTTCAGTAAAAATCTTAATATGGGCATCATAATAATATTCTTAGACAAGTCAAGTCATAAGCTGCTGCTTTATGGTTTTTTTGTTTTGTTTTGTTTTTTTTTTTGAGCACCCTAAACATTAAATAGTGCATTTCCTATAGGAGAGCATTTTCCATCAGATAAATACTATTTTCTGTTTGTTCTCAGCAGTGCTGTCAGTAATCCATGGGAGTCTGATAGCTGACTGGCATTTTGTCTGTGCTACGGAAGGAAAACAACACCAACCTTTACCCTAGTGTACCACCAGAACCCCATCACACAGGCATCTGCTTGTGTTACAGCAGCTGGTGGGGAATAACAAGATGCAAAGGCCAGGCATCTCTGCTGGAAGGGGCATGCATGAAGAAAACTGCAGCAAAAAATGTGCCAGACTCCATAACTGCTGCAAAAGGATCAGCATGGAAGTGGTGCAAATCATCTGGAGCTTGCGAAGGGAGCAGGGGAACACCAGGACTTCGTTGCTTCACTCACAGAAGCACTTCCTGACCTTGGGCCATCATTGTGTTGCATAACTCATTTATAAAATAGGAATGAGAACATGTATGCTTGAAAGATGGAAATAGAAGGAGCCCATGGGAAACTGCCCGCTGACTGCAGTGTTGCACAATCAGGTGCTCTGCTGCATGTAGAGCAGGAACACAAAAATGGCAGAGAGCTTGGGGCTGTTAAAAATAAATCCATGACGGCAGGGTCCAGGACAGGCTGTCTTCAGCCAACTTTGCATATTGGTTACATATCCTCTCAGCTATATTTTCGAAACACAAAATAGAAATCTGTTCTGCAACTGGGGCTTTAAAACGTGTTTGCTAACCAATAATTATTGCACAGACTAAGTATATCCCAGGGGCTTGGCTCTGCTGTTCTTGCTTAGCCACTGCTTCCCAGATTGGCCCCAGCAGCATGCGGATCAGAAGGCTTTAACATCTACAAGCACACTGATATTTGCAACAACAAAACTTACACAGTTAAATAATCAGTTTTATTTAACTTTTATCATGCTATTTCTGAGAGCCAAGTGCAGCTACCGTATCTCCATATCTGTGCCAAAACCAAAATTTTTCATCTCCATTAGCCTAATTAATCAAATGGAGTTAAATTATAATTGGTTACCATCTAATGCAGCTGTTAAAATTAAAAAAAAAAAACCTCTCTGGTTGAATCTGATCTCTCTTACTAAGAAGACAGTTAAGGGTAGGTATGAACTCTGCAATTTGTAACATAACTGACATCTAAAGGGAATGATTTCTGTGATTTAATTAAACATTGTGATGCAGTGCCCACGTTTATGTTGCAGAGGCTGCTAGCCAGAAGCAAGACACGGCCGTGGGGAGCTGAAAACAGGCACTTTGTGGAGAGACTGACCTCCCAGCAAGAGCTTAATAACTATGGTCCCACATACATACATACATATGTGACCTCTCCTTTAATGGAAAAGTTAGCCATTCCTAGTTCTGTTTTACAATTCTAATTGTGTTATTAGCTATTTAGTTGTAGGCTGCATTAAAGGACAATCCAGGCAGCGGTGGTTTTGCTGTCTGCAGCGAGTAGCTCCAGCTTTAGCTGTTTTTATGTTGGGTTGTAGCTGTACACGTGTTTATAGTCAAGTAACCCAGCTCTCTGCCAGCATGGACCTAAGTCAACATCTTCATTGGGATAAAATCAGCATTAGACACAGGCAGTACTCCTCACTTTGAAAACCCAGCTCTTCGCTCTCACAGCGAAGAGACTTGTTTTCCTGCACTCCTGTGCTGTGCTTCCCTGTTTGAACTGAGTTCCCACAGAGCACTTGGAGTGGTTCTGCACAGAGGCTGTCCCACCCCCCTCTGTGGCCATCTCACTCTCTCCTGTGGAGTCCACTAAATCAAGAAGGTGACACGCACAGAGTAGTTTGTAAATGCAGGATGCTCCACAGCACTTAGATATGAGCAATTGTACGACCTAAATTTCTTTCAAAATTGCTTTCTGAAAATATCTTAAACTGCCACCATTGATGTTTTTGGTTCTCCCAACAGAATCCACCCCAAACTGATAGGCTTTGCTAAAAAAAAATCTTGCAACCTGATACAGAGGTTAATTCTCAAACCTCTCTGTTTCACTGTGGTCAGTAGAGCCCTCCTGGGTGGATTGAGTTGCCTGCCCCAGCGCAGGACCAGCCCCATCCACCGCACACTGGGACAAGTTCCCCCTCTGCATTTTCCTCACAGTAAAAAGAGCAGTGTTAGGACAGCAAGCAGCTTCTGTATGACAGCTATTAAGTGAAATAAAATGAAATAAAATGAAATGAAATGAAATAAAATAAAATAATAAAATAAAATAAAATAAAATAAAATAAAATAAATAAAATAAAATAAATAAAATAAAATAAAATAAAATAAAATAAAATAAAATAAAAAATGAACAAAAATTTGGAGTGGCAGTGTTCCCTGTTTCACACCCAAAAATCTGCCCCACAAATCCTGGTTGTCAGTGGAGAGTGTAGTATAGATCAAGCTGACCAAGCTTTTCCTTTTTTGGGAAACACAGTGACTGGTGAGGGAGGGATGAGTGGGAAGGGAGCAAGGGTAGAAAAAAGGAAAAAAAAATCCAAAGCGCTATTAAGATACTTGACCATTTTCTCTTCAGCAGGCAAACCTCCAGTGTTTCTCAGGCTGATACGTGACAGTCAGCCAGAAGGGGAGGAGCAGAGGGAGATGCCACTTGAGCTGGCAGGCCAGCAGCTCTTTAAATAGAAAAGCTTTCAGGGAATTCGGGGCTGACGCTTGCTGCAGAAGTCTCATTGCAGCCACTTCCACCCAAAACAGCCTCCACCTTATAGCTGCGGTAATCAAAAAGCCCCTGAAGCCACGGGGTGGGTGGAAGAGGGGCTCAGCAGGCCCAGGCCCAAGCCCTCACCTCCCCAGGCAGCGCTATGAGCTGAGGCCCCACGGGAGGCAGTACCTGTGAGTCAGCTCCTCTGCTTCCTCTGGGTCCACAGCCTCTTCCTCCTCCACTTCTTCCTCCTCCTCCTCCTCTTCTTCTTCCTCTTCTTCATCCTCTATGAAGGAGGAGGTCTCAGATGCCCGGTCACACTCTGCACCACGGTACCCCTCCATGTTCTTTCTAGCTCAGGCTCTCGTCGTTGATTTTTACCCCCAACCCTGTCCTCCCCAGGGTTGCCTGAAGCAACTGTCATCCCCAGCAGCTCTCTCGCTTCTCCTGACTCAGGGCAGTCTTTAAATAGACGGCAGTGAAGCTGCAGCCCTGAGTCGCTGCTGGTCCCACCCCAGGTCCTAGCACCAACCGGGTGCCAGGGCACATGGCACAGCCCCTGTGTAGCCTATTCCCGTTCTGTTACGATTACTGAATTGGAAGCTGCCGGAAATGTCTGGTTCTCCCATACAAATCTGAACCTACTAATTAGAAGTCCTGCTAGAAGACTAGAGAGTCCCTCAAATCCTAGATAAAGCACTAACCGTTTCTGACATCGTGTAAGATGAGAAGTGACAAGTGAGCCCAATGCCAAACAGGCACCCAAAACTAACCCTAAAATACAAGAGCTGAACTAACGCATCTTTCATTTCAAGATGTTAGCATCTTAAGTGCACTTTGAAACCTTGGTCAGCAGTGGAAAACACACCTACTAAGTAAAGCCTCCCAGCAGAAGTATTCCTCACAGGGAATAATGAAGGGTTTTGTTTGAAATTGTTTGAATTGTGTAGGAACTTTATCTGAAGTTTTCTATCAGAAGTTACAGACTGCCGCATGTCATGTTTACTTGATGGTGTTCCAGTTGTCTGGCACTAACACAGAAAGTAGCACTGCTCTTGTTTGCCCTGACAAAGAATATGACAGTTTGACATCTAGTGAAATTTATTTCCTGAATACCTCAGAATATTTTTTAATATATGAAAGTACTGCCACTTTCTTTGCTCTATGCCAGATACCCACTTACCCAATTGACTTCTTCCACTGTGAGGTAAACTAAATCACATTGCATTGCACTTGTTGCAGTATGGTGCCTGCAACTACTACTGTACTTTTATTACTGGGGGAGCTGGTCCTGGTATTGGACTATAAATACAGCTTATCAGAAGTAGATGAACTGAAGAAAAACACACAGGATTACTTGTAAAGATACAGGTCATTGTAAGCTTGTGTAAAGATGTATGAGTATGATGGGTCAGTTTTTCAAAAGTTACATCGAAGTTTCAGGAAAAAAGTTGTTTTCAAACAGAATGCAGTAATTTCAGGGTGGTTTTTTTTTTTTTTGCTATGTTTATATTTTTTGAATGCAAAATCTTAAGAGATCCTCATTTATGGTTTGATGCCTCACATCTGGTTCACTTAAAATGCATTTTTGCCAAGTTCAGACAACCCTTCTTCAGTTACATTATTTTGAGAGTTTACACTTTGTAGACAAAGAGATGCCCAGGCCCAGAGCTTTTTATGAAAGGAACAACATCCCCCTCATGCCAATCTACAGACCATGTTTGAATCTAGGTACCATGCTGTGCTAAAAAAGATTTGGTAGCATTTTACATAAAACAGGGCAACATGAAACGTTTCACCCATTACACCACTTGATAAAGATAAGGGATGATGCGGAGAACATCCACGTGGAGGGAGAACATTTTATAGGACTGACAAAGGCAGATTAAAACTGAAAGCCTGTTTAAAGGAAGCTGTTTCAAGAAACAAGCCAAAATATTAGATAGACTAGATCGTGTTTAAGTGTGCATGGTAAGCAACTTCCAGCAGGCACACAGTTTGCTGCTTCCAGAACTTCTAAATTATAAGACTTTAAATAAATTAGAACCTAATGTTTGCACCAGAAATAATGCTTATTATTTTGAGTTGCAAGGGCTTTCACAATCTTGTTAGAAGTGGCAACGGATGACAGTTGTACCTGTACAAATGCAGTACAAAATACCCATATAATTTTTTTTTATTTTTAACAGGTTCCTTGACCTTTACATTCATTTCCTTTTCAACTTAATTGTAGGAATTACAATAAATGTCCAATACAAAAGAACATAAAACAGCAAAGGAAGCTGTGTTCTCTATAAACTTTATTCCACTGAACAGCATATAAAATATTTTAAAAAATGAAAATATGAATTTGACATCAATTAGAAGTACAGCTTTGACAATGAATTGGTCTTCAATAACAAACACATGACAGGCACAAACTGTGCTACAGCAGGTCTAAAAAGTTTCATTACTTTGTTTGGAAAAGCTACAGTTGTTAAGATTACTTATCTGAAATCAATTTACAGCAGCTTCCAGTTAACAAATATTTACACAAAATCAAAACAGAAGCCCAGCTTAGTGTGGCTATGGTAGGACTGTATTTTAAGCAGATATCGCTACTACTTTGAATATGTAAAATGAAGCACTAAAAATTATCTTGCCTACTAGTGAACATGTATCATTTACATAAACTGATCTGTCCTTTTTCAGTTCAACTTCCTTGTAGTAGAAATGTTGATAGAAAATTCCAGTTTAGATTACAGTTTTTGATATCCAGAAGATTACTAACTGTAATCTAGCTTATCTAGCTTAATTTTCATACACTGTAGCCTTTCTTCGATATAAAAGGAAAATAAAACTGGGAAGTGCCAAGCTGAGCAAAAGTGCATACTGCTTTAAACAGACATAAAGCACAAGTTGTCTGTTCATTAAGGAGAGTTTATTGTGTGCAGTGCCTTAAGGATACAGACTCATATATTGTTTTAGCTCTGATTTCATTTATTTCATTGTTAAATTTGTCTGAACTGATGATTACACAGTTAGATGTTTATGGAAACAAGTCAGTACATTCCCATACACTGTTTACAACAGATTTATTCCTGTGGTCTGCTGCTTCAGTCACAACATTCTCTTCCATAAATCAATAATACAAGTGTTTTCAGAAAACAAATCTCTGAGTGAACAACTGCATTAATAAATGACAAAAATAAAATACACAGTCCTTCTTGCAAAGATTTCCTTAACAGAAGTATAACAAAAAAAGCACATCAGAAAATAGCGAAGGTGTAACTGCTCCTGGGTTTTTATACTGTTCTTAACTTCAGCAGGATCCAATATGGAGAAAATGAAAGAAGTTTGTTATCTTCTCTGTATGGTGGCTCTTAAAGGTAACACAAAGCTCAGGTCTTTCTTGTCTCGCAGTATCTGCCAAGACTGAGAAAAAGGTAGAAGGATTAGAAGGATAAATCATATTTTTTTCTGTCAATATTTAAATACCCTTTTAGGTAGTAAGCCTCACATATCCACGCAAATACACTTAATATTTTTCCCCTTTTGAGAAAAGATGTTTATTTTTTTATTTACTTAGGGAAAAATAATCTAAAGGTAAACAAAATACAGAGAACTACTGAGAAAGGTAAATCCTTTCACGAAGAGAGCAGACTTATGTTTGCAGAGATTGAAACAGATGTCCACGTTATTCAGTTATTACACTGATACTCTCAACTGCAAAATAATCATTTTAAAAGCACACATACCAAAACTCCTGATACAGGAAATGATATTCCATTATTTGCAGAATCTGTGTCTTTAGAACAGATTATTAAAATTTTCTTCTATATTCTCTCATGGATTCCAAGACACATCTGTCAGTCACATCTTTTAGATCATGAGCTTGTGAATAACTGCACTGACCCTCCTATGTTAATGCACACTCGTTTGGGTAATGAAAACCACAGGAATAGACAGCACTCAATAAAAGTGAGCCATATTTACACTACATTACTTTCCTAAAAAAATTAAGAATTGTTTCCTATTTATCCATATTTTTATGTATATTCTATTTTCTACGTGTAACATATATAAAATATATATCTAGTATACACCCTATATTAAATGTGTATCTATAAACATATACACACTGTGTAATATAAACACAATCATAAACATCAGAATCAGGCAGGTACAGTAATTATCCTTTGTTTAGCTATCTTGAAAACCAAAGTGACTGGAAAAATAAAATGGATGCAATTTTTACCTTAAAAAATTCCTCTTTGATAGTATCAAACTTCTGTTTTTCGTGTACAGCTCTAGCAGTGTTTGTCCTATCAAAGGGCTCTGCAAGATCAAAGGCAAACATTAGAAGTATTGAAAAAAACTACAGCCATTATATCTTCACGGAGCTAGCAATGGGGAAAAAAAAAAAAAAAAGAAAAAAGAGGAGTCAACATACCATTTCTTCCCCAGAGGTTTTTAAGCAGCTGATTCCAGCTTGTTTCTTAGTCTTTATTTCTGTGTAACATTAATCCAAAACAGTTTAAAACCCTAAACATACTAACATGTAAACCATAATAACGCAAAATAATTATTTCTTGCAAAGCACGATACAGTTGTGCTGAACTCATGCATCAGTAATTATCTGTGACTGCTTACTAGTCTGTGACATCAGAATAAGATTTTGTATATGGAAATGTTTTGAGACTTGCTACATGTTAAATTCAGCTCATGAAAAAGTGTCAGTGAAATACATAGAGATATTAAAACACCTACTATTGCTTTTTATGCAAGTATGGACTACTGTAAGAAAGAATTCTACAATATCTATTCAGAAGTTAACAGCTAACAGAGATTAAAGTTTGCAGCTATCAGACTACAGGTTTATATGGTTTTGATGTTTTCCTTTTTTTTTTTTTTTCTAACAATACTTTGGAACATTTTTTGATTAAAGTACTCATTTCTACTGATAAAACTTGCTGGCATGATGGAAAAGTAACAGGCACTAAACAATTACCTATTATGATCACTAGAAATAAAGATTTCTTAAGTCTCTTTTGCCTTACTAGAAAACTACTTAAATAACAGGTATTTTTCAGAGTGCTGGAATGTATGAAAGTCCTAGAAGGCCGTCAAAGCATAAAGATGCATGCTACATTAGGATTTGTTGTTGTTGTTGTTGTTTATTTGGTATACTGGGTTTATGTGGCAAGGTTTTGCTACCAGAAAAGCTGCAGTGGTGACTTCTGTGAGCAGAGCCCAGCACCGCTCTTTGTCAGATCAGAGCCAGCTCCAGCTGCTCCAACAGGGACCCGCTGCTGTCAGAGCTGAGCCATGAGTGACGCTGGGTGTGCTCTCGGGGAGCATGGGGAAAACCCTGAAAAACAGTAGCTGGGAGAGAGGAGTGAGGAAATGGGAGAGAAGCAGCCCTGCAGACATCAGGGTCAGTGCAGGAGGTGCTGCAGGTGTGGAGCAGAACTTCTCTGCAGCCCAGGAGAGGCCCACGCAGGAGCAGGCTGCCCTCCTGCAGCCCACGGGCACCACGCGGAGCAGATCGGCAGAGCCCGTGGTGCAGCAGTGGCTGAGGCCTGGAGGAGGCACAGCCCATGGATCCCCAATGCAGGAGCAGCCCCGGTCCACTGGGGCAGGAGGGCTGGGGCAGCTGCTGCCTGTGGGGACGGAGCCGGAGCTGCTCCTGAGGGTGGGCCCCGTGGGACGGAGCCGTGTGGAGCAGTGCCTGCAGAGCTGTGGCTGATGGGGAACCCACACGGGATCAGCTGGGGCAGGACGGCATCCCGTGGGAGTGTCCCACAATGAGCAGGTCAGAAAAAGTGGCAGAGATAACTCCCCTGTACCCTGTTGCTGCTCAGAGGGAGGAGGTAGGAGAGAGTGGGTAAAGGGAAGGGTGTCTGTAGTTTCTTTTAAGTTCTTACTGCTCTAGCCTATTATTAATTGGCAATAAATTACAATAATCTTCCCTACACTGAGTCTGTTTTGACCACCATGATAACTCACAAGTGAATGACTGAAGTCCTTAACTCAAACACTTTTTCACTGTATTTTTGTCCCTTGCCCCATTGAGTAGGGGGAGTGATCAAGCAGCTGTGTGCAGCTTGGCTACCTAACGTCTTAAACCACCACAACAGTTGGTTGTGAATTGGCTTTATTCAGACAGGGACACAAGGTAAACTAAAGCACTCAATAGACATCAGAAGGGACTGTGACATCGTGTAGAGTGGGACTTCAAATTTGTAATACATACAGTGGGACTGCAGTTTTACTACTGAAACGTATTTAAATTTGCAGTAAAATAAACAATTTCAAGCAGTAAAAGTTGCATTTGGGAAGTTTCTGCAAGTTTTTTTTTCAGACTACCTATATAAAGTTACTGGTGTACGTTTACAAGGCAGATTTATTTTTCTTTAGAATACTTTTCTTTAGAATTGAGCAATTCTCAATGAAACAGAAAACTGTCAATTAAATTTTCTAAGGTACCTAGTCCTCTGGCACCAATGATGTCATTTGGCAGACACACCTACTGCTACAAAGAACTCCATATCCCTCAGCATGTGAAACAGTATAGCACTTCCTTTGTTTGTCTCACATATGACCCTAATTGTTACTTTAAAGCTAGGATATATTTATTTTAAACCAAGAGAGATTTTGCAAATTAACAAGTCCCCAGCTGTACAACCTTAATTCACTGGGGGAAATGGCACCCTTCCTAGTCACAAAAAGCTGACTCACATCTTCCCTTTTTTCTTGCATATTTACTAGCTGTCAATGGACACATTAATTCCCTGAAGCACAGTAAAAATTCTTCTGCAATCAGTGACTATTTATACCACTTTACATTTTCTAGCCATCAGGACAGTAAGACTCCATCAAAATTTACTTTGTTCACGCACTGAGATGAAAGTATAAAAAATGTAATACAACTTGAACACCAATACTTAGGGAAAGCTAAAAAGGCATCATTCTTTCATATGAAAATATAAATAATCACGAAACTCCAAAACTGCTACAGAACCCTGAAGAATTACTTCTATTATTATTTTTAACATCTGGTACGAGAAAAAATAATGTACCGCTTAGAATGCTTCCAATACTGTTTCCATAAGCGACCGCTAATTGATTGTCTCATAAAATTACCAAGTTAAAAGCACTTCCAAACTTACCTCTTTTTTCAAAAAGAGAACATATGATATTGTTTTATATAGATGAGATTTAACCTCAAAACAGAATAATCACCAGCAATTTGGAGATTCTGACAAGGAATATGCACTAATAAAAGCAGTGCTCTCTCTATCCCTACAATGCCAACGGCCTGACAAATTTTAAACTGCTTGAAAAGAGCAACTCTGCTATTTTGTTTCTCAGAAAGCAGAAATAAAGTAAGAATCAGCCTCGAGACAGACAAAAATTAAAACACATTTTTTTCAGCAATTCCTAAAATTATAGTTCTGACAGACTTGGAAACCATAATATTTTGAAACTTTTAGCTACCTTAAAAAAGTTTCTTCTCCAATTACAAAGTTTAGCCAAATGCTTTCTGTTAAACTAGTTCAGCTCAAGAGCTATTGAAAATATGAGGCCTACTTTGTGTAGAAATAAGAAATGCACTTTTTTCCTTCCAATTTATAAATAAAAACTCGGAATACGATGATTAATCACACTTTCAGTGGAAGCACACTGTAAGGGGAAGGAATAGGAAGAACCAACTACAGATAATTTTGCTGTTTTAATAGTTAAAATGCAAAATGTAGCCTTTAAAAAGTTATATGCAGCCAAGAATATTTAACAAAAGTTCTAAAATGGTTTTTTTGTATGCTAATATTCTATTTTCCTACTTAGCAGAAAGAAAATCTTATCATTCTACCACACTGAAATGACAAGAAAAAGCTGAAAGCCTGAAACATATAGGCAGCCGCCTTGTAACACAGAGCATCAGCATCATGTGACGGCAGTAGGCACAGCTGCTGAGCATTCCCACCTCCCACATTCAGAACACAGCCTTGGCAATGTCTGCACTACACTATCCCAGATCAGCTGCGCAACTACTCTTTTAATTCTCACATTTCTTAACTCTGAGACAGTGAAGTCAAATGTGAAGCCTTCTTCATAAGTTTCAGTGTATTTTACCCTACAATTGGCTGGGGATTTTTTGGTTGTTTTCGTTCATGATTTCTCTTTTCCTTTTCTGTTTTTTTTTTTTTTTTTTTTTTTTTTTTTTCCCTGGACCAAATAAAGCATAGGAATTTTCATTGTGCGGCTTCATGCAGCCATCCATTTGACTTACAATCAAGTTAGTGAACTCCAGTCACAGAACAGCTGATTTCACCATTAGGTAATTTTCTCTGCACAGAAGTTGCATGAAATGATGTGCATGCACACACAGTGCACATCCACCCTGCCAGGAATCC
Organism: Callipepla californica brunnescens; assembly: GCA_023055505.1. NCBI lineage: Eukaryota > Metazoa > Chordata > Aves > Galliformes > Odontophoridae > Callipepla > Callipepla californica. The sequence continues at coordinate 3,423,807 of JALIRH010000052.1, read as the reverse complement.
TGAGAATGCCTGCATCTAAACCACAGGCCTTCTGCCTTCTGGTGCCCCTACGCACCACCAGAGATTTCTGCAGTCTCTCAACAACTCTTGCCACACTGTCGGGGTCCTACCCAAGCTCCAGCTCTTTCTTATCCAAAAACTTCAACCTTTGAAGTCCTAATCCCAATAGTCTCACATGTACTAGAAGCCAGGACCCAAGCCACTTCCATTTCTCAAACCTTTGCTTCTTAGCTGTGTCCTAGACCAGACACTTTAAATTCTTCTTCTTCACCCTGGCTCCTTTTCACAGTCTCCTCTCCAGCAAATTCACCTTCACCTGCTGCGCTCTGACTCTCACTTATCTTTTTTCTTTCATCCTCACAGTGCAAGTCTTTCCAGTTTACATAATACCCAATTCCTTTCCCTGCTTTTCTTTTCATACTCTGCTCTAACATCACAATCCTTCTCTATTACTTTCACTTTTCCTGGTTCAAGCTTCACCTTCTCCATGTAGACGACTGATGGCAGCTGAAAGGCAACCAGAGCACACGAAGTAGGTTCTTGCATTATGTTAATTCCCAGTACAGCTTGAGCTGCAGGTACCAAGACCAGTGACTCCAAAACGTAGCCTAGGTTTACCATCCGGTTCTGCAGAGCCTCTGTGGAAACTGTCTATTCAAATGTTCATCAAAAATAGCAGCTGCAAGTGGCTCAACATATGCATAATTTACTTACTGCTAAGACTTCAAATGCCTGAGCATTACTAAAACAAAGAATATTCTTACAGAGGAACCTGAACATGGTCCACTATGTTTTTTCAGAAGATCAATCTTGGCAAAACTGAAGACTATTTTTTACAGAGCAGCAAAGCATACTACTGTCCATAAAGGCCATTCCTTGTCAAAGCCTTAATCACTGTGCCAAAAGTAACAGGGCAATGAGTCCTCTTGAAGGAAAGGTCAGGAGAACTATTTTTAAATGCTACAGAACTTAAAGCTTCCTTCTCAAATGTTTTCACTAAGACTGTTTGCAACACTATTTACACTGATGAAGCTTCATTTACTGCAAGCATATATTTCACACACACATTATTAAAAGATGAGCACCATAAAATCTAAGTGACTGATTTAGTGTCTTAGTAGTTAGAAATGATAATGTAGCTTTAAGTTTTACCTTCTACACATATATATTTGTTTCTCCATTCAGCATCATTAGGTCTTGGAATAGCTTTGGCCTCACGAACTGAAATCATTTGATGGTTCCAACTAGGAAAAAGAAATTGCAGAACTTTTAACTCAATTCTGAATGAATAATGTCTTTTTACATTAATAAACTGTCATACTGCTCTGTCACAAGCCTGTATATTATAGACCTTTATGATAATGAAAAAGTTAACATAAAGTACTATACTAAAGTAAGGAATGCTGGGTAGGAAACAAGAAAAAATTCCACAAACACTTTAGTATATTTATGAAAACATCTTCAAAACAGAACATTATAGATTTCCATGACAGTTTGTCTTATTATTTTTTATTCCAAAAAAAACCACTGTCAATTTGAACATGGAGTCCTGCATTTATTCCTAAACTCAAAACAAATTACAGTCCAATACATCTTTCAGGTGTTTCTTTGGGGAAGAATTTAAGAACAGAGAAAGACAAAGTATTTCATTAACGTGCAACCAGTGATCAAGAGAGAAAAAGAAAGCATGCTTACAGATGAGCTTTCCCAGTACAAGAAGCTTATGAGAAAGTACTAATATTTTTCATATGTGGTAATGTAGATATGCTGCAACTACAACATTTAGAACAACTGGAAGCTGCCTTTGAATGTAAGCTGCTACATTCTGCACAGTTTTACAACAATGAAACCATAGGAAATGGTAACTCTGAAACATGAACAGCAGTGCAGTTTAGAGGGCAATCTTTATGTGGCTTGGCACAATAATATGCATAATGGCAGCCAGAGCAACACTTACAGTTTTATGATCTTAACCAGTCATTTTTCAGTTGTTCTTAACTAGGCCAGACAACTCCTGTGCCACAGAAAAAAGCTTAAAATTCCACCAACAGATCACAATACACCCCATCTAGATGGGAATAGGAAATAGCAGGGTAGCATGCTGCTAGCTGAGTTGGTGTTACGTACACCTGACTTGATCTCCTGCCTGTACGGTGCCTTTTGACATAATGCAAAGATACAGGCAATGTAAATCAACAGTTAAGTTTGGAAGAACTCTGGGCCCCATAGGTCATAAAGCAGCTGTCATAACTTTCCTAAGTCAGTAGTGATAAGACAGTCTACACTAGCTAAAAGACTGTGCCTGCAGATTCTAGAAATTAGCTCACGATTAAAGCTACTTTTAAAAGTCAGCCTTCCACAGAGCATGTATATTGCTCTTCAGCAACAAACAAAACCCACACAAAATTAAAAAACAAGAAACTGGAAGAGCTCCAGAACATTGGTTGTTACATGAAGAAGCAAACAGTTCAACTATTCGGCTGAAGTACTGTTTCACCTCAAACACTTCTGCTCTTGATATTTTTTTTTTCTAGGTTATACATGTCTTGATCCTTCATCAAGTAATAAAAACATCCACAATGTACTGATTTTTTAAGATGTAGTGATAAAAGATGTTTTATCTGTTCAAAAACCATTGTATATAAATGTGAAAACAAATAGTTTATCTCATTAAAACTTCTTCAACACTGCCTTGGTACCAAAACCAGCATGAATTAAAAGTGAATTACCAATAGCAAATGATTTGCTTATTGATTTCAAGCACTTCTACACAACTTCACGATTGCTAATGCAGAATGAGTACTCTAAATCTTTGTATTTTAATCCATAGGCTAACAACAACCATTTGAACAGCTATCTCAGCCATCAGTCATTTCTGGTGTCACTGCCCACATCATGTATGTGCAGCTCATGTAGAATGCAAGAATTCGATAGAAAACCAGGTGTGTATGAGTTCAAAGCTTGTATTTTTGGAAGAGTTACTATCTGTAAGGAGCTTTGGCTTATGAAATGTGTACAAACTGCAAACATACTTAACCTAATGTAGTGCTGTTGAAGAATATAACATTATTACCTAATTCTGCCCTGAAGGGAGCTGTCAGCAATTGTGTTCTATATTTTATCAAGACAATGTACCTTATTTTTGATCATGTCCACCGAAGATAACTTAACAAGGAATAGCCTTAACTTGAAACAAAAATTGTAAAAGCAGCACAGTCCCAGATGACAATCTTTAGTTCCCTAACAGTATTTTCAGTGCAGCAATGCCTTACTTCAAGGTCTTACTATGTAAAATGGCAGCCAAGATGAAACCTGCTGCCTTCACTCACTGAGGTAGAAGTGAAATCAGACACTTTTTTAAAGAGGCCCTGGTAAACATGGACCAGTTTCCAAATACCTTCTTTCAAGAACACCTCCATACATTTTTATACTTTGTCAAACCCTCCATGAAAGTTAAAATGGAGTTATAAGCATACTTATAGCTAGCCGTATCATGTGAAACATCATGCAGACTTGAACTCTACAGCAAGATAATTTCCAACCGTGTTGATAATGTTTAACTTTTGCCCTAACAGTCTTATCTGTGCAGGAACCTCCACATCACAGTTTTGGTAGAAAGGAGGAAAAAAAAATTAATTCTTGCACACACAACAAAAAGCCCAGACTAAGACAGTGAAATGAGCAGTGCACAAATACATGGTAGCCTGCAGTACCTTTGAACAACACAAGGTGATAAAATGACTTCTGGCCATACTCGCTGGATCTGTCCTGCTATCAAGTATTATTCACTGCACCAAGAAAAATAAGATATACATTTTAACTGAAATTACCCATTGGTCTTTGCCAGATTAAGGGGGAAATTTAAAATAATTTATCTCCACCTTGTTTTCATCTTCCTGATCAATACAGGCAACAGTTTATCACCTGAGCAATTCAGGCAAATAATTTCAATTACTTATTCTGTTCAAACATCAAAAATCTTCTTACATGATCCGATCATTACTGCTAACCATTACACACTGTTCTTTCAGCAAAATGGATTTTGGGTATTAAATTTTGTAGTGTTGTGTCCTGTACCATGGATAGGAATCTATAAGATTCAATTTTACAAACACTGGAGTAGCATTTTCTTTAGTAATCTTTTTAATCAAACACACTGCAATTCAATAGGGACAGTTAACTGGCACAGTACATGTCAGTTAGATATGACCTAACTTCAGAGACATATCATCTGAAATAAAATTGTAAAAAAAAAATAAAAAGACTAGTAAATGTTTTACAAGGAAAGGAAAATCATGAAAAACAGTACTGATTGCAGCAATGACAAACAATAGCTCTATGAAAGATACAACTAACAGCCCTGTGCTTTGTCTATTTAACTCATAATTATTCCCACCTATCACGCTGTTTCTACCAGGAGCCTCAATATATGTTTATTCTCACTGCCTCGGTACCACACACACACACACAAACAAATGTTTAAACATTTTTTGTCTGCCTTAATCTCAACATGGGCATAAATTTGGGTATTTCTTCTACAGAATTTTGAAAACTTCAAAACAAACACTCTTCTCATTTTTGAATTGGATTTAAAGTTATCAGGGATATACAGATGACCAAGTCAACAGTAAAACTAAGTTTTCCTTCCACAGTAAGAAGAGTTAAAAGTAATGTACGTTACACATCAGATGTGACTTTTCCCAACCTGATTTCTCAGCTGTAGATAATTTTCAAACAGAATTTGTAATGGATAATTGTTACGTTTTTAGGCAAAATACCGTCAGTCCATTATTTAAATATTTTACAATTAATGCTGGAAAACCTAGCCAGCCATTCAAGACATAAAATACTTTATCTGCATTCCTATTTTCCTATATTCTTTTCCATTTGTTTCTTCACTCAGTTATTAGTCCTGCGTTACTGACTCTCTAGCATCATAAAATCATGATACACTGAATTGAAGAAATGAAAATTTAGAATATTCCAAACACTAAGGAGTGCTTATTACTTACTCAAATTCTGTGGCATAGTATTTGAAGAAGCCTATTAGCAGTTCACCAAGACTTGACTCATTTTTCGAGAGGTAAGGAGGAATGGTACTTGGTGCCTGATGAACAAGATGCAGTTGCAGAGTAGGATCAAAAGATTCCTGTAAAAAAATAAATAAAAATCAGAGAGTATGTTTATACAAACACACACACAACCTTAATCTAGTTGCACATATTTTTTTACAAAACAAAAGCTGCCCTTTATTTGTCCATCAGAAATTCAGGCAGAACTTAGAAGCAAAAGGTTGTATTACTCTTGTGCTCCTCTGTTAGATATTAATAACTCCAATAAGCAGAATCATCTCGTATAGGAATCTCTGACATCATCCCTTGCCTGCAGTTCATTGAAGAATATTAACATGGGAGAATCTCTGAACTAGACTTGCGTTTACAAGCTATTAGAACAGCATGAGCAGAGGAGAGGCAGAGTAAGATAGCCTACACCAAGCTGAATGCAGCTGAACTAATATAGTGTAGGTGAAGATAATTCAGTTGTAATCAAGTTACCATAACTGCAATATAGAAACACTCAATCCAAAAAGAAGACTTTATTTCTTTTTCTCGCAGCATGAACTTGCATTTCAAGCCTACTAGCCCTAATATAAACCTGCACTCTGCCATATAATTATTTTAAAGACTGCAGTATTATCTTCAATACTCAAGCTACCTGAAAGAATAAAGAGACTTAACACAAAAAAACTGAATACAGAATGTGGCATTTAAGTTAAGTACATTTTTCTTTCAGAAGTGGTAACGATCTAAGCTATTACAGGATCTCCAGAGATCACGTCTGAAAATCTAACACAGAAGCAAGTTCTGTATAAGCTTCAGAACAGACAGACACATTTAGTGGACTACTCCCATCTATTCCATCTGTCTGGACAGCTAGGAATCCCCAGAATTCCATGACTGATATGCTTCAGCACTCCTGCAAAAAGTCAGCTTGGTGTCAGTTGGACTAGATGCCACACGGCAATAGAACGCACAGGTGGGCAGATCTGGTGGCACTACAGGACTTCTCACCCTTCACATATGTGGTACTGATACACTGAGTCACACAATTTGCCTTTTGTTTCTTGCTCAAGATATACATAGCACCTATGATCTAAAGCAAGTAGTTTCCTTCAAAGCACAAAAGTATTTTCAGGTTGCAGAAAGAGCTGCAGCAGTGATTTCTGTAGAAAAACAGACTAAGAAGGATGGCTTGTTTCAGAAGAAGCTAAGTGGTATTTATGTGCAGTAACCACAAGAAAAATCACACATTTTCTTAGGAAATTAGGATTTGCTTATGCTCTGTAGTTATTACTACAACATAAAAGACCAAAATCATTTTGTTGTATTTCTCATTTTCATTTTCTTTTCAGTATAGGTTTTCAGAAGCTGTAACTTTGCAGCACATTTTAAATACTTGACTATGTTCCTAACAGAGAGAGTAAATGAAAAACGTATTTGTGAACTTCCGGAATGCATTCTTTTTCTTAACATCTTAATCCACAGTTGTGATTTAGTTCTATGGCAATCACATATAGAATACTCTTTTAATTTTATTACTAATCCTATAATGTTTAGTTCATTTTCCTAAGGCAAGATAACAAACAAAAAATTGCGCTGAGACAGGGTAAAAATGGTATTTTTACAGCAGTGTTCTGGAAACACAGGAACCTGTAAGTGATTTAACACTTTCACATATGAAAACCTGCGTTCGTACATGCTCATTAGCAGTTTCAGAGTTATGGTATTGTATATATTTTTGCTTTTCTCATTTAAATCATTCATATTTGTCAAGCACTCTGAAGACATTTATGCAGTTCAACCACTACAATTTGAATTATTATTACAAACAAGTATATGTTACTGATTCTCGTAAGTGTTTTCTTTAAATTACATGCTACATAGACTTAAAATACTACAGCATATAAAATTTGGGCAATATAATTAGCAAATTTAGTAATCAAAAAAAAATAATCTAGGATATAAAACTAAACATGCAAGAACAGCTCCAGATGCTTTTCAGCAATGTTTTCAGCAAAAACAGGGAAAAATCAGAAGAGTTACAAAACAGGAATAAGTAAAACTTTTTATTTATTTGTTATCCTATTAGTTCAAGGCCTTCCGCATCTCGATTATCCTAATTATCCAAGATGGCTGACTCCATATATTTTCTCCCTGAAATACAGTGTCATGAAATACTCCCTTTTCAGTATTATAAGGAGGGTATGCAAAAGAAAGAGTAGCTTTCTAACACTATCTCCACAAAATTATTAGCAACGATAAAAAAACAACCATACCTCTACAGGGACATCAAGACACAGCAACAATGAATAAAGAAAAATATGAAAACAATGAATAAAAGAAAAAGAGCAGCTGAAATGAAAATGTTAGGAGGAAGGCATGAAGAATTTTTCTAGATAAATGATGACACTGGACATTCAGCAACAGTTCCGTCCTCAAACAAGTATTGAAGAGATAAGCTATTATTTTTAGGTAAGGAATTAGATAAAAGCTCACTAATTATAGTTGTAATTCTGCATAGGATCAAAAGCAGACAGATTCAGAGTTCTCTGGAAAGAACAAAGTATGATCTGGATACAGCCACAAATGCTATGCCAAAAGGGCATTACAATTTTGTGAGGTTTCAAATGTCTCATAGCAAACATACATTACTCAGACTCTGAAATAAAAAATATCAGGCAACTCAACACCTGTTGGAAGGTACAGAAAACTGAAATGCCACAGCTGGATAGAAACAACACTACTAAACTTATTAAGAAATAGCAACCAGGTTAAAGAGGATACAGGGATATTTTAAGGTCAGCATAGGGAGAATTAGGTCAGTAGCTGTCATTAGCACACATTTCTGACTGAGTGAAATCTTCTCTTATAAAGTAAGTTGTTTTCACTAAAGAAGTGATCAAAAGAAGCAAATAACCCTTTTTACACTCAAGTCTATTCTATCAGTGACCAGGCTTACAAACTGTTTAATTTAACCCACTACAGACACTTAAGTATTCATATAGTTTAGATAAATAGTTTCATATACATACATGATGTAGTAAATACATAAGTAACACTTACAGGGTAATTTTTTTGGAGGGATGGAAGGATGGGTTCAGGTAGGGCTATAAAAAAAAAAGTTCAAAGTTGCTGTGATTCATGTAATTCATAAGAAACAATATCACTGATTACCTTAAAGGGCTGGTCTGAAACGCTATCTTAGAAACATCTACTATGAACTTCACTTGCATGCATTATGTAAAGTAAAAGTTAATCCACAATATTTACATTACTTTATTTTGTATGTAATTGTATAAGGATTTAATTCAGCTAAGGGAAGACACTGCTACTAAGACAGTTATTTACAGTAGACACAAAAAATCAACAGCAGCTGGGTACTACTTGACTTTGAAAATTAATGCTAATTAATTGTTTTAAGAAATTAGTCTAGTCTTGTCCAAAAGACAAATCATAGCTTCACTCATTTTTCCCCTAGATTTAATATGATTCTGTCAAAGCATAGGAAATCTCTGTATACAACATAAGTACACACTCTTCAGCTGCCAAGTATTATACACAAAGTCTTGAAGATAACTTGAAGATAAAACACTCCTATCTATATATAAATAAATTATCTACTGTTCCTATCTATATATAAATAAATTATACATAAATAAATCTATACATAAATAAATAAAGTGTTATGCTCTTAACTGGTCTACTAAACAGCAAACAGGACATTAAGATCATACAGACAATAATGATACTAGCACAACACAAACTAAACAGTTATAACTTTCATCAGTCACCAATGGGAAAAACAAAACTGCACAACAAATGAGAGAAAAAATTATCTCCCAGATCTGATGGTGCTAAAAGTGGTGAGAAAAAAATCCTGAAGTATCAACATCCTTTTAAAGAATTAGAGCACGAACAGCACTATGAGAACAGTTCTTGTACTAACGCTTTAATATTACTGCATAGCGTGTCTTTTTACAGTTATGCACATCATTCACCAGCAAAAATGGTAATTAAGTTAAGCATACAGGACCTTGACTTGGGACCTAATTAACCTTCAAACAAGGACTCACAGGGGAAAAGATGTTAAAGAATCCCTCTTCCACATGGACTAAGTATTACATCAGCAGAATTCTCACTGCATGCTTGAGATACCTTCAAGAAGTGTAATATGTGAACTAGCAGTTGCTTGAATAATCATTTTGTTTGTGGGTGTTTACAAATAGGAAAGAATATTTTACTTCTATGAGATTTGGAATATTTTCCTATCCTCTGCCATAATGAAAGAAATGGTTACAAGACCTAGGCAATGCGAGTAATTAAGATATTTCATCTGGGTCTGTATAATATACTGAGAGGAAGGAGACATGGAAAAATTACTTGCCACTAGCATTTGCCACAAGTTACTGTTTCCCCAGTTTATAGAGACAGCTGGACCTGCTACCTGAAGGAAGGTTCATGCATAAGACACTGATGTATTTAGGAAATAAACTCAAGCCAAGGTTCTAAGTTTTCTGCACGAGTATGAAAACATGGAAATGAATAAGAAGTAAAGGAAAACAGTTTGCCTAGGAAAGACAGGGACACTATCTCCCGCTAAAGAAAGTTTTTTTTTTTTTTTAATTATTTTCTTCCCTAGTACCATCAACAAAAGCCCCATTAGAAAATTGTGTGACTGGGACATAAGCTGCTTTCAATACTATCACATGCATGTAGTAGAAGTGAAAAAAAAAAACAAAAAAAGAAAAAAAAACACTGAAATTTGCAGGAATAAAATATTAGGTGCTAGATGCATGACCACACAACTGCTGTTACTCCTTATGAAACTGACTGATCACACAGACTTCCATGAAAATAATTATTCAAACTTTCCTCTCTCCCAGACAGCTATGGCAGCTGCCACAAATGACTACAGCAAATGCTTTAGTGCTTGCAAAATTGTTAACATTACTTCAGGCCTATACATTTACACTTGCTAGTAACTCCTACTCTTTCTTTTGTACTCTGATGCACAGCCCAACAATGGGATGATAACGTCTGTAACACAACATTCCATAGAAGAAATTCCCCATACCCCATCAGTGTCCAGTTACAGCTACACACTGAGAATATATTGCCAACTGAAAAGGGCAGTTTCCACTAGAAGCATTATCAATCACTAGATCAAGTCATTCTTAAGATGTTCACTAATTGCTAAACTATAAACTTTTCACCTTTCTTGCGTCAGCTTCACCTTCACATAGTAATCTTTGTACCCTAATGTAGCTCCAAACATTTTCAATCTTGCACCTAAAAATTACTTCATCCTTTCAAAGCTGACTGTCATTCCATCTCCTCCACATCAATCATATCTGTATATATATATTTGCATTTTATTAATAATCTACACATTAGTACCCAGTTGCCTAAAGTATAGGTTCAGTGCTGTGACAGCAGACTTGATGTCTTCTTTCCACAGAAACAAATAACTCTATGGAACTCCACCACAGATGTAGAGAAAACACCATACAGGACAGACAACCTTATGTTCTACTGTCCCTGGGATGTGTACGTTAACAGTATGCATGTCGTGTAGGCAAAAAGTTCACACAGCCAACTGGATCCCAAACACATAAACATCCTCCTAGGTCCTCTACTACAGATACTGTTCAACTGTAAGAAAACTACCAGTTTGAGTGAACTATCATAAAAAAAGCTTTCCACCCTATAAGAGAGGGGGTGTAGTGTGATCTTGAAAGTAATAGTCGGCTATTCATTCTACAATACTTATCTTCACTCCAAGCCAAATAAGCTGTCAGATGTAAACACTGCATCTTTCCAATGGATTAAAAAAAAAGAAGAAAAAAAAGTTAAAGTAAAATGAAACATTTTGCCATTGAGACAGCGTAAACCCAGACCTATATACAGACTGGGAGAAGAACTCCTTGACAGTAGCCCTGCTGAGAGGGGCTTAGGGGTCCTGGTTGATGAAAGACTTAACATGAGCCAGCAGTGTACACACGTGAAGCCCAGAAAGCCAGCGGTATCCTGGGCTCCATCAGAAGAGGGGTGGCCACCCCCTTCTACCCTGCTCTCATGAGGCCCCATTTGGAGTACTGTTATGTATCCAAGTATAGGGCCCCCAACAGAGGAAGGATGTGGAGCCGTTGGAGAGGGTCCAGAGGAAAGCCATGGAGACAATCCAAGTGCTGGAGCACCTCTACTAAGAGAGGCTAAAGGAACTGGGCTTGTTCAGCCCAGAAAATAGAATGTTGCAGGGAGACCTCACAGTGGCCTTCCAATATTTAAAGGGACTTTATAAACATGAAGGAAATAACTTTTTACAAGGATTGACAGGGACAGGACAAGGGGGGCTGGTTTTAAACAAAAAGAAGGGACATTACATCAGATGTTGGGAAAGTTTTTTTACTGAGAGAGTGGTGAGGTGTTGGAACAGGCTGTGCAAAGAAGATGCCAGTGCCCCATCCCTGAAGGTGTTCAAGGCCAGGATGGATGGGGCCTTGGGCACTCTGATTTAGTACCTGATGTAGTGCTTGACAACACTGCCTTTGGCAGGGGGGTTGGAACTCAATGATCCTTGAGGTCCTTTTCAACCCAAGCCATTCTATGATTCATATGATTCAAAAATAGAAAAAAAAATCAAAATAAAAAACCTACAGAAACTGACAAAAAATGTTGAAATGAGTGGAAAGGACTATTAGTATATTAAAAAGAAAAAAAAAAAAAAAAGAAGAAACAAAGATGCAGAACTAAGCAGCGAAACACAAACTTTATGACAGGAATTAAGAAAATAGTTCCAAAGGTTTGTTACTCCAGATGATGTGCTCTTCAGTGGTTTCTTGTCTTCCTTTCTGGAATTACTTATCTCACAATAAGAAATGAAGAAACTCATATTGGATTAAATGACCTCTTATGCGATTCCTTAAGTTTTAAGCAAGAATTGCAAACTGCAGGATTACAAAAGTAGATTTCCTCTGGTGACAGAAAGTGACAGGGGAAAGCTTATTTCAATCTATTCTTCAGTAACATTTTTAGACTGTATGGCTTTCTTGAATTCTCAGCAGGGATCCTCAGACCTTCAGGTAAAGCTCTCCTGCTCCAAACAGATGCTGAATGTTTCAACACACTGCAGACACAAGAAAAAGATGCTGCCCCTTGCAGTAAAATACCCAAACTTCTAATGGTCTTCAACATCAGTCACTTTATAGAAGGAAATTTCACATCAGAGCAAGTCTAACCACATGGTGCATCCCCTCCACATTCAGTCCTTTGCACTTAAAAACAAGGAAAACTGATGTCACATTATTTGTCTCCAAATTTATTTGAAAGTTCCCCCCCAAAAAAAGTTATTCTTCAGGCTTAGACCTTTTCAACACAGGCACCTTTTTCAGGAACTAGAGCTTGAGTTTATTTTAAACAGCGTCCTGCAAATTCTGTGTTGTTTTTTTTTTTTTCCTTTTTTCTCTTTAAAGTTGGTAACTGCCTTCAGAGAGTACGTCCACTTTTTATACCAACCCACAGCACTTGGGGAATGGAGTATAACCATTTCCTTTTCAGATTTTTCTGTGAGGAAGATAATTTCTGCCAGTGTTTAACATTTTTAAAGAGAAAACTACACAAATATAAACTTCAAAACTTAACAGTTTTAACATGCAAAAACATACTTACTCTGTAAATAGTGCAAAACCATCAGTACAAGACTATAGCTGCTTAAAGTACCACGGCTGGCATCATTTATGTCATGAAAACTTGCCCACTTCTTAACAACCAGTACTAATGGACGAACACGTTTCTCAACTGTAAATAAAATAAATAATTCTCAAAAAAAGCACATTCAACCAGACAGCAACAGTCAATTTTTGCTTCTTCTTGATGAAAATTACACTATTCTTGAATTGTAAAGTTACCTTTTGCAAACTTTTAATAGAATGTACATAATCATTCTACAACTTCCATCCATCTTACAAGTCACAAAAAACATTTGCATTTGAAAAACAGCCATTTGAGTAGTAAGATACAGAGATATCTAGCCAGCATAACTCTTGCAATGTAACTTGCAGATAGGACAAAACTGGATGCACCAGTTAATGAAGCAGTGCTGCATTCTAAGTTCTTTCCAGCTTATTGCATAAATTCCCTGAATTGACTTACTGTCAGGACAGACCAAAGGCAAGTCTTTTAAATTTATATCATCTGAACTTTGAAAGTAGGAAAAACACTTTTTATGACTGAAAGCCACTGAGATTATGTTTAAGTTTTCTTTGAGGTCCATGAAAGCAGTAAGCATGCACTCAAATCCTAATTTTGTAATTTTCTTTGGTTTAAGTAGGTTTTTTTTCTACACCAACGCACACAACATGAGGAACAAGAAAGAGGATTCAGAAGCATTGCCTCAGTTCCAGAACTATGATTCAACTGGCAAGATGTGGTGAGAAGTGTCCTGCGATGTCTATCAGAGCAGATAGCCCTGGGCTTTTGAGGAGGGAGAGACAGAGAAGGTGAGGTGGGGTGGTGCTGTATGTAATGGAGAGGCTAAGCCGTACGGTGCTTGCCCACAGCTGAGAACCTCTACTGCTGTGACACTCTACTATATAGACCATCCAGACAGGAGAACAACACTGACATATTACTTTATAAAAAACAAGAGGATATCTCTACATCAGCTGCCCTTGTCCTTACAGGTGATTTCAACTTTCTAGATGTTAACTAGAAAAAACACACACTTGCTACATAAAGGTCAAGGAAATTCTAAACACACAACGATGACAACTTCCGGGTCAAGGTACTATAAGGGTGCCTACTAGGAAAGATGCCCTGCTAGATTTGATTCTAGTAAACAGAAGGTCTTACAGGCGAAGCGTAAATTCTTTATCATTGTGGTGACAGTGGACATGAAATAGCTGAGTTCAAAATCTTTGGCAACAGTAGGAAAAGGGACAGTAAAAATTCAATCATGGACGTGGGCAGAGCAAACTTAATTAGTTACCCTGGCCTTAAAGAAGAGGGCACCTAGGCAGAATGAAAGAAAAGATGGGACAGTAGGACACCTTCCACTGCTTTTTAACATCTAGATTCTTATCTGCCCTACAGCTAGTTATTTGTGAGAAATTTGTGGCAGAAGCTAGGAACAATTTTATAAGTATTTGATTTAAGCCCTTACCCCCAGCCATAAATTGAAAACTTTTTCCTACTCTTTTAAAACTCGGAATTAAATTCCTTTCCAGACAAAGATGTACAAAGAATTATACTCGGTAACTTACCCTGAGCAAGAGTTAGACTACCGTAATAAAATGAAAATGGAACACTGAAATGGCTTGCTTTGAAATCTTATTCAAAATTAACCAGTAAAGGTAACTTGATAGCTTCCTACACCTACAACTCCCTAGCAATGAACATCTTGAGTACTGTGTCCAGTTCTAGGCTCCCCAGTTAAAGAGAGACAGGGAACTACTGGACGCAGTCCAGTATAAGGTCATAAAGACAATCAGGGTCCTGGAGAGACCTGGGACTGTTCATCCTGGGAAAAAAAAAAAAATGACTCTGAGAGAAGATCTTATTGATGCTTATAGATAAACAAAAGGCAGGAGGGAAATTAATAGGCCCTGTCTCTTTTCAGTAGTGTCCAGTGATGGAACAAGGGGCAATGGGCATAAACTGGAATACAGAAGTTTCATGTGAACATGAGGAAAAACTTCTTTACTGTGAATGATAAAGCACTGCAATGGGCTGCCCAGAGAGGTTGTACAGTCTCCTTCTGAAGAAATACTGAAAACCCACCTGGACACTTTAATATGTAACCTACTCTAGGGAAGCGGCTTTAGCAGTGGGTTGAACTAGATGATCTCCAGAGATCCCTTCCACCCCCTATCATTCTGTAATTAGCCTGAAATTTGCTTCTTATGTAAGGATCTGCTACAAAACATTATGGTGCCAACTACGAAAAACTTAAGTTTACTAGACTCATATTACTTCCCATTAAGGAGCCTGTTTCGCAATCCTCTCTGAAACACAAACTCCTGAGGAGTCACAACCCATACTGTTTTGGAGTGAGTATAAGAGCTGAAGCAGCATTCTGCATTTTACCAAGAAAAGACTCTGAAGAACATACAGCTACAGCTAGCTATCAGCCATATAGGGCAATTAATGACTGTTAGGACACAAAAGAAAGGGAACAGAACAATGTGCTTGACACTGTTACCCTTCCCCTCCCTCATTATCTACAGAAAACTGAAGTAAATCCTTATCAGATATGTGGACCTTAGTATGAAGAATATTTGTTACCTTCTGTATACTATAGTATTTGATTAGAAACATACCTAGTGGACACATCCAGGCATGTCCAACCCATGGCCCACCAAGAGCCCAACATGGCTGCCAATATGGCCACCCCTGTGCCCCAAGCTACAGAGGCAACACCTCTTTATTACAGAGTGGCCCTAGGCATGCTCCTATTGCTCAGCAACAATCAAACCAGTGTGCTATTAACACTGTCCTCTGAAACCAGAGCTGATTCAAGTGATGGCAAATAATTGTAAGCATTCTGATACACTGGCTGAATACACTACTGTGAACCGTGCAGAATACACAGCTGTGCTTTCCATTCAACAGATAAGTTTGAAAATAAGTTTTAAGACTTGAAAGCAAATCGATTTCTGCTTGTGACACTATCTGCAGTTGATATAAATAGATGACCTACATATTTTCAAATGGAAGGTATGTAATTGATATCAGATATTCAACTCAAAAATCTGATCGTGTCTCTTTAACAAACTTTCGTTAAGACTTCTCTTACCAGGGAAAAATATCCTTTGTTTCACAACCACACCTTATCCATGTCACTGCTTTCTGGCAGTGCACGTATTTGTGAACAGTTCTCCAAGACCCCTCATCAAGGTTTAAGTACAGGAAGAGTGAAATTTCAGCAAAAATCTCTGAGGGCTAAGAACTGTAACCACTTCCAGTGAACCAGACTGATGTGTTAATTTCAGAAAAACACGATCAAATATCCCACTAGCTTTCTGGTTTTGTTCTCTTTATTATTTTAAGAAAAGTATTAAAAAATAAAAGGCTTTGTTACTTATTAATTAACAATGCTATACATTTTACAAGGGCTGCCCTGAGAGTAATGCCTCTTGTTGTACAATGTTGGTCCATAATGTCAGAGGCAGATAGTGGTACAGCAGCAGAGGTTGAACATACTCATCAGTATTCCCTTATTTCATTGCTGCGTGACAGATGGCAGCAGAGGGGCAATCTGATAAAGTGGCATCTGACATAGAAGCATATATGGAGCAAAGGTGTAGAATTGAGCTGCTACATGTAGAAAAAAAAAATGCACCTACTGAAACTGGCACATACTGAGCATTTATGGAGATCAAACAGCTGATGTGTGCACAGTGAGGCAGTGTGTGGTATCTTTCAGCAGTGGCAACAGTGGATCACCTCCACTGGTGCAGATTTAAAAATCTGAATGATTTACATGAGCATGAAGGCTCATTCATCTCAGGTGACAATGCATAACTAATGGTGGCAACTATCTGCTGAAAAATAGAGTTTTGTAACTGAGAATTTGCTTTGTCAACCAGTGCTACTGTGCACTTTGTATTTGTTATAATTTTCATGAAAATAAATAGGAGGCACTAATTCTGGAGCAACATGCGGTCCAAGACAATTCCTATTCACTCAGTGCAGCCATGCAAGTCTGTAGGCAAAACACCCACTGTTTACTCCATACATTTAAAGTGAGCAAAAAATTTAGCTTAAATCTAACTCATGTAGCTAACTGGTAATTTTATACAGTTCCTTACTGAGCTGTATTTTCATAGTGTATCAACACCAAAATACAAACTAAGAAAGCATGGTAAACTTATCGAAACAAGGAAATAAAGTAAAAACTTACTGTATGCATAGGTTCTCAGAAGGAATGTATTTCTTATTCCTACAATATTGTTTACATTCAAGTCAAACTCCACACAGCTGTTAGAAAAAATTGAAAAAAAAAAAATAAAATCAATAACTACATACTAATTCCGAAAATATTTATTACCAACCAAGTGACAGAAGTAAAGAAATGCACCCTTAAGATAACAATGCTTTAGAAGCCTCCCAAACAATGCAAATCATATGTTTTGATTTTTACTCCAGTTTCGTCTACAGTAGTTGAATTACTTACAGGCTTCAATTGCATTATCAAATTCAGCTGTATTTATGGAGAATATATACAGACACAAATGTAGAAACCAGAACAGCTTAACATATAATTGTTAAGATTTTAACAAATCTTTCTCTCAAATAGAATTCCAATACATGATTTATTACTGACACATTTGATGCTAGCAAGGATTGTTCAGCATATTCATTCAACACATATCATGCCACTGAACTGAAAAGGATACATAACTGGAAGAGGTCAAAATGTCAAGAATCTGTTGCAATGATGATTAGGGATACTCAGCAAGCACTTTGAAAAGAATTTTTTTTACTAGTAAACAGTGCATTTGAAAAAACGGTGAAAAAATAATAAATATCAATCAAATATTTCAGAGCACAGAATTTTTAATTACAGTTTCATATAATTAAAAATAATGATGCAAACAAGCATTACCTGCTGTATCTGTTCAACAATTAAATCTGAACCTCATACTGCCTACACACATTAACTACCCATAGCACTCAAAAACCTATGAGGGTTGCTCCTAAAGTAATGCCTCTGCTTTTACTATGCTGGCCTGCAACATCAAAGGTTGTCAGTGGTATAGCAGCAAAGGTTGAACCTTGCAACCAATATTCCGTTATGTGTTGTTGCCATGTGACAGATGGCAGTAGAGGGGCAGTCTGAAAGAATGGCATCTGACTTGCTGAACTTTTATGGAGATCAAACAGTGGACAAGAGCAGAGCAAGGTGGCGAGTGGTATGTTTCAGCAGTGATGACAGGTCACATCCAGTGTGTGGTTTTTTGGTGTTGTTTTTTTTTTTTTTCTCTGAGAGGGTGATGCAGACTCTTGTTCACTGCTGGCAAAAATTCACAACTAATGGTGGCAACAATATTGAAAAATACTGTTTGTCAGGCATAACTTCCCCTTTGTGAATGCATGCTCACTATTTCTCATGATTTTCTTCCATTTTGTATGTCTGGAAATGATTTCAAGGATTACATATTTCATCACCTTCCCAGGGACTGGGTTCTTCTTCTTGCCCTTCTTGAAGATTTGAGTAGCATTTGCTTTCCTGTTTTTCAGGTATTTATCCTAGTTGCTAGAATCATGCAGGCACTGAAATGGGTTGCAAAACAAGCTGTGGATGCCCTACCCGTGGAGACGTTCAAAGCTGTGGTGAATGGGGCTCTGGGCAACCTGGTGTAGTGGACAGCAACTCTGCCCAAGCAAGGAGAGACTGGGACTAGATGATCTCTATAATCCTTTCAAGTCCAAGCTCTTACACCATCTTATGACTTGCAAATGTCCAGTTTGCTCAAGTATCCTCTAACCTCATCCTTGTACACTAAGGATACACCCCTTCCTGCTCCAGCCTTTCACCGTGGTGCCTTGTACCTGGGATTCTTCTAAGTTGGTCTTGCTAGTTAAGAAGGCATTCAGCAGAAGCTCTTCTTGCCTCTGACCTATCTTGACTGACTCATCTCCATTTGGGCTTTACTAACTTCATCCCTGAATGCTCAAACAGTGTCTCTGTGTTACTTCCAGGTTACCTATTGCTGTTTCCACGCTCTGTAGGCTCCCTTTTTTGTCTATGAATTTGGACATGAGCTTCCTGTTCATTAAGAAGGCCTCCTGGCATACCTGCATGACTTTGGATGCACTGCTTTTGAGCTTGAAAAAGACAATACCTGAACATTAACAACCTTTTTTGGGTCCCTCTTCCCTCCATGGCTTTATCCTGCAGGACTCCACCAAACAGATTCTTGAAGAGGCTCAAGTCTGCTCAGGGCTGTGAGCTTGCTATTCACACTCCTTGCAGTCCTAGGGATCTCGGAATTCCATCATTTCAAGGTTGAAGGTAGTCTTGGCTGCAGTGACCACCACACTCTCAGGATAATATATAAAATAAAGGACCAGATTGAGTGTCTCTCCTTATTGGCTCCTCCACCACTTGGACATAGAAGTTGTCATCACTCCAAGAACCTCCTTGATTACTGATGCCATCCTGTGTTACTGTCCCTCCTACATATATCTGTGTGGTTCAAGTCCTCAACAAGGACCAACACTTACAAATATAAGGCTGCTTTCATCTGCCTGGTCAGGTAGCCTGTAGCAGACTCCAATTACAGGATTATTGGATAATATCAGAAGATGATGAAAAACTTGTTAATTTCTTAGATAAAATTGTGAACATGACAGACCCAGTTCTATCACGGAAGAGTTTTTACTTATTGCGTGCTTTTGCCCACAATATGAATGGTCATGATTCACTTATAAAGGCATATTATGATATGCTTTTATTTAGAGAGACCAGAGAAGTGGGCTTGTTTGCTTTTAACAGACAGAAACAGAGTTGCTGAATTTTAGAAGTGTGTGGGTAGGATAAGATGGCTGGATAAAACAAAGTTGTCTGAATTTCAGTTCACAAAGAATAGTTGAATTATGTTACGTGCAATATACGTAACTGTTACAAAACATAAGCCCATAGATGTATTAAGATTTGAACACTACTCAAGACTCTCAACAAATTTGATCAGTTTACACAATCTTTTTTTCCTCAATGTTAGACACTTACTATACCCGATTAAGAACTACATTGTTCCCCGTTCTTGTACGTTCCTTTCTGTTACTTATTTTCATGTGTTCATAAAAAATACAAAACCAATAGAAGAATATATAACACATCCACTTCACTGCAATTACTTCTCCATCATAAAAAAGGCCACAAAAATAGCACTAACATTGTGGAGCAAACATGCAACACTACACTTTGTTTAAACACAGGATACCTCTCTAGAAGAGGGCAAAAGATTGTTTCCTTTATTTGAAACATTTTCGACATTTTAGGAGACTATGCCATTACAAGAAACCAAAGACTGATTTAGTATTGTTTGCATACTGCAAAAAGCTGTGAACTAGTCCTTAAGTAGCTCAGAAGTTCAGCTGTTTTCACAAAAAAAAGTTATCTTTCACGACATTTTCCTCCTATCTTTTTTTACCTGTTACAAATGCATTTGTCAACTAGAATCCCCAATACACAAATTATTAGTTCACATCACAGAAATGAAACAGCATCTCCATCAGAAGAAGTGTTCTGATCCACCAAGGAAGTACTCTGCCACTGCATGCTAACTGTACAGATTTGCAATTCAACTACAGCACAACATAAATGGCAACAACAAAAAGACTCCAGTGGGCCAACTTTTATAGACAGCATACACACAGACTATTTTCCCTTGTCAAAGTCCAAGAAACAACACCGAACAGAATACTTGCCTGACTTTATCCCTGAACTTCACTATTGGCACTTTTGCTCGAATCAGCTGAGGTCGCTCTATGTAGCTGGCTGAAAGGGAGAAAGCATTTAATTAAGTTTTATGCAAATTGCCTTAAAAAAAAAAATCAAAGTAGAGTCAAACTCAGTAATCTACAGCAAATAGAAGCTTACTACATTTAACAAGAATATTCTCAGAAGGGTGGTCCTTAATTAGGTAGCATTTAGCAACTGCTGTAGAAGTGCAATATAGGAAATATAAAAATGCACTAAACATTAGAAGAAAACAACAGTACAAAATTTTTCTGCAGGAAATACTTCCAAGTATTATTTCAAATAACGTTGGTCTAAAGTGCCTTCAAAAAGCAGCACTTATATTATTCAGGATTTCTATTACCATTAATGATCAAAACTAAGGAAGCAAGAACGCACTTATATGCCACATAACCAGGTACCTAAGCCCAGCATTACGTTACAGCAAGTGGGACATAATCAGCTGCATAGTTTTTAATTGAGTCTAATTTTCTTATGGTTGAAATTATACATTTTACTGATCAAAAATACTAGCATAACAGCATCTACACTGTGCACAGATAATACTTAAATTTTCACTGTATCTTTGACCAACAGAGAAGTGCCAAGAAGGATTTTTCCCAGTGAATCAATCCTGGAAAAAGGGAATCTGATTTGCAGCTAAGATATCACTTTCAAACAAAGATGGAATGAGTTTAATTTACCTTTTGTTTTAAAGGAGATAGGACATACATTAAGTACGCATCACAGAATTGCACCTCAGATGATTATCCTCAAAGCATTAACACTCAAAACTAAACACATGAACCTCTGTCAAATGCATCCAGGCCAACAAATGCAGATGTGCACTTTACTACCTGAAACTGCTGTATCAGTCGTGTTACCTGCCAGTTACCAGTTCTCTACAGTATTTCAAACAACTCCTAATATTTGCCATAATCCTAAGTACAAAATGTCCACAAGACAATGCAAAATAAAGAAAAAAAAAAAAAAAAGTCTGGTTTAAAGTGCATGTGCATGGGCAAGAATCACAGTTTGAGTCACCTCTTATGTTGCTAAATAAAGTTAATTTAAATTTGACCAGAGCTAACTTCAGACATTTTCTGCTTGTTTCCATAAGTTAACCTCAAATAAGCACTCATAATTGTGAAAAAGATAGTTGTAGCGCAGATTAAAGATAAGCTTAAATGGATGCTGATGTTTACTTTCTGGGAAACAAATTTCTATCAGTTTGGATAGTTACTTTAATAAAATACTCCCAGCTCTACAGTGCTTGGGTGGTATCTTCAAGTCTGGTGAAACCCTTCAGGACTTTCTGTAAGTATTTCATGGATATGTTGTTTGGACACATTCAACAGAAGTAATCTTTGATTTGGATTTGAATGCATATATGATCCCAAGGAACACAAAGCTAATACACACAGCCCCAGTACATACCCAGAGAAAGAAAAAAAGTGAATCTTTCTAACAATAAAGAAAGAACCTTACAGCTGGTAGTAGGGTCTATCTTTATTGCACGTACAATGTAGAACAACTTACACTAACGTATCTATTTCTATCTGTACCTGCAGACACATCAAAGTGTCTCTCTACAACTCACCAGAACATTCAGAATTTAAAGCTACAGAATCCTGTCTTTTTTCTTTGACAAAGTTACAATAAAGATGCCTGACACAGAGTCTGTAGGAGACAACTGTTAGTATCCATATGCACGCCACAGCAATTTAACTTTCTTCCCTTACAGTCTTTCTCAAGAGCCTGCCAGGTATTAATGGGATTTAATCTAGTGGAAATACACTTCCTAACACATACTTGCAAGTATCTTCCAACTCCAGATAAGTACTCATGCCAAATTATTTGGTTAAGTTAAAAAAAAAAAAAAAAAAATCAAGTCCAATCTATTTTCCAAGGGTAAAATAGAACAGATAGTGTCAGACGGCTGTGACTTGATGTTGACACTGTTAGTGGCTCACAATCATTACACTGTGAGCAGAATCTCTGTTATACATAAACAGGATTGTTTCTTCGCTGGTATAAATAACAGCCACAAAACAGAATGGGAAGTTCTGAAATACATAGAGATTGAATAAGCATCTTTAGTATGCTATCTGATCTTGATGCTATGACCAGAAGGTATACACAAAAATCTTGTAAGGAATTCTACACAGCAACTTCAGTTTTGGGCATGTAAATGAAATCAAGTCACAGATGCTACTTCAGCTGTAGCAAAAAAACATAATCAATCCAATGAAGACTAAGCACTGTCATCATAAACAAAATAAACTATTCATGCAGAATTTCAGACTAAGCAATTTAATTCTTTCTTTTCTTCTGCAGAATAAATGATTAAGTGATTGTACAAAATATTAATTCCAAACATGGCACAAGCCAAAAGGATCTCTGGCACCCTACACTTGCAGCCTTGTCTCATTAGCAGCTTTATACTAATGAAAGAAACAACATATTCAGGCACAGAACTCTGAATGCAGAGTAATGAAGTAACTAGGACAGTACCATCCAAGAGAGGATGAATTAATCATTCATGTCCAGAATTCATTTTTCTTCTGAAGTGACATCCTTTTACAAAATCATATTTTAACTAAATAAATGTTTTCTTCCACTTACATTAAACAGTGTCTTACAAACGGAATGAAAACTGGATACAAGCCTTAGAGAATGACAGAACAAAACATCATAAATAATTAAATTTATTGTCTACTGTCAATTTACTGTAAGTAGTATAATACTGATAACACACAATAAACTTAATCACATGACACCAGGTGTATCTACTCTAATCTAAGTAAAGGATTAATTACTATTATGTGTGATGCTACTCTAAACCTATCAAATTTCATCATCTCTGTGATGGAGTACAACAAACAGGAATTACATTAATATCATCTGGTTTTATGGCAGGAAGTTAAGAGATGCTTAACAGTTGTGAGCCACATCTCCCTGGTGAACTGTTATGTTTCTACATCACATTTATTACAGCCCTCTGTTTTAATCTCCTATACAAACTATACATGCAGGAGTAAGGAGGTGAAAGGAAAAGCTTGAAGACCTTAACGCTAATCAGACAGAGAATGAAGGGCACTCTTCCTAAGACATGCTCTTCTTTTTACATCAAGTTTAGAAAACTAAGAAAGACTTATGACCACACCATCATTAAGTACATCATATTCTCACCTACCTGCAAAATCCTTCAAGGCCATTGATTTGAGTTCAAGTTCCCTACTACACAACTGCTACAAGAACAACGCTCTGAAATCCTAGTCTGACCACCACTGCATTCCTACATACAACTAAGTTAAAAGGCTTTCTAACTTACTCAGATAGGAAAAATCAACAAACACAGTACAGCTAAACACAATACGTACCGCTGAGACCCACATGTCACGTAAAATACTGAATAAATATCAGAAGCTTTCTCCTGCTTGACTATGCAACTTGACTGTTCATAAAGGAATACATCTTTATTTCAGTCAGTACTCTAAATGCAGTGACAACATGGACTTTAAATCTGATGGCCTCGAGTTTCTTGCTTGTTAACTTTTGCATGCCTAAAGTGAAAAAAGCTGGAGTTTACATAAATGTTGAATCCAACTAGGGACCTCCTCGAGTGAAACCCTCATGTAAAAATCACAGTTAACAACAGAAAGAGTAAAAGATACGGCAAAAAGTTCTAAAGATGGTTTATATAAAAGAGAGGTGAGAAGGTGAGAAAAGGATGGATATAGGCTGCACAGGGAAGTATTTTAGCTTTCATTTTTATGTGTACAAGAATGCAACAGTTCAGGAATAAAGAGGATGATAGAGGTATGGCTAGAAAAATCTCCCAAATTTCTATACTATGGTAATCTAGTAATAGGCTAAAAAAAGCTTAGAATACTACCCATTGCACAAATGCTGCCTTACAAAAACAACAACAACAACAAAAACAAAAACAACAAAAAAACCCCAACAACAACAACAAAAAAAAACAACTTTTTATCTCTTTAACTCATTCACAAAGCTAGACTAAGAACTTAGTTTTAAGGAGCACATTTCCTTCATTTCTACACAGTCCAAGCCTGAATCCCAAACCTACAGGAGTGCCCACAAGACACCACAGAAGTATACTGCTATACTGCTTTCCTAGAGGTGAAGAGAAGGCATTTGAATGTATTAGCTTCTGAGGGCTAACCTGGAGAAAGAAAACAAATCCCTTCTTAAATCACACGAGATATTCTTAAATTGTGGATGAGAATTACATCTGTTTAAATGATCTTCCATCAGAGTAACTGGAAAACCTCTTTGTTTCTAAAATACTGAACTTCAGCACAATTGAAAAGATTGTAAATGAATTATATCCAAATGAAAAGACATTACAAAGAAAAGCATTTTAATTTTTAGTCAGGTGAACACTTTTGAACAACGTTAGCCTACCAGCTCCACCTACATGACACAAAGATAGATGGCTAGATACACAAATTCACCAAATTCACATCCACAATAGCATTAAAAGTTAAAATGAGATGATCTTATGATGAGATGAGCTTATAATACTACAGCTTATATTATAAGACAGGAGCAGCAGTATAGGAGGCATTTTGTCCAGCCTCATCTTCTAAAGAGAGCTGAACTAAATGAAGATAACCAAAAGCAAACGCAGTGTAACAGAGAATTAGGAAACCGTTCAAAGAGAGTAAGAGCAGAAGAAAAACCTTCAGGGACTGTTGTTCCACGACAGGAATGTCTTTATGTTAATAGTACAACAAACTTTTTTTTTTTTGTCTAAAACTCTCAAAAATCTCTTGGGAAAGAAAAAAAAAAGATACAGTGAGACAGTTATTACTTAAACATTCCCTTTCTGGTCTCTGAAAACAAACTAATTTATCACTATTTCTCAGCAATGGAAATTACTTGTGTTACTTACAAGTGTACTAGACTAAGATCTGGACTACATAAACAATCATTAATACACAACAGCAATAATAAGTCATTAAAAATCAAGATGCCTGTGCTAAGACAAACACATCTGCTCTTCAAGTAAGCTTCTGAAGGACAGGTTGAAAGACAGAATCACACTATGTCAGGTTTTGGAATGGACCTCGAAAGATC
Organism: Callipepla californica brunnescens; assembly: GCA_023055505.1. Classification (NCBI taxonomy): domain Eukaryota; kingdom Metazoa; phylum Chordata; class Aves; order Galliformes; family Odontophoridae; genus Callipepla; species Callipepla californica. The sequence goes on along the minus strand of JALIRH010000052.1, from coordinate 3,398,178 downwards.
ACCTAGTCCAATCTAGGTGTTCCTGATCCAGCAGGCGGATTATGTCACACAGGAATGTGTCCAGGCAGGTTTTGAATAACTCCAGAGAAGGAGGTCCCACAACCTCTCTGTGCAACCTGATCAAGTGTTCTGTTATCCTCACTGTGAAGAATTTTTACCTCACATTTATGTGGAATCAGCATTCCAACTTGCCGTTGCCCTTTGTCCTACCACTGGTTGTCAACGAGAGCCTGGCTCCATCCTTCTGACACTCAATCTTTACTTATTTACAAACATTAATGAGGTAACCACTCAGTCTCCTCTCCTCCAGACTAAAGAGACCCAGCTCCCTCAGCCCTTCCTCGTAAGGGAGAAGCTCGACTCCCTTAATCACCTTTGTGGCTCTGCACTAGACTCTCACAAGCAGTTCCCTGCCCTTCTTGAACTGAGGGGTCCAGAACTGGACACAATATTCCAGATGTGGCCTCACCAGGGCAGAGTGATCTGTAAACCACACCCCTTCTAATATACCCTAGGATGCCACTGGCGATTCTTGGCCACATATGCACATCTGCCTGTACAGAAATTCTGAAGTCAGCAAAGAAATGTATGGTTCCTGTTGCCACTGCAGGACTGTTCAAATGAGTAAGGAATGTCATCAAAGACTGTATCACAAGACTGAGAACAGAGACAGTTGCTGATCATAACAAACGACATGCTCTTTAATAATTCAATCAATGGTATAAAAACCTAGAATCATAGAATCATTAAGTCTAGAAAAGACCTCTAAGATCATCTAGTCCAGCTGTCCACCTACCACCAATGCTGCCCACTAAACAATGCTCCCTTGTACCACATCTGCATGTTTCCTGAACACCTCCACAGACAGTGACTCAACCACCTCCCCCAGCAGCCTGTTCTAGCATCTGAACACTTTTTTTGAGAAGTTTTTCCTAATACCCAATATGAACCTCTTCTGGCCCAACTTGAGGGCATCCTTTCTCCTGTCACTAGCTACATGGGAGAAGAGGCTGACCCTGACCTCACCACAACCTCATTTCAGGGATTTGTAGGGAAATACAAAGTCTCCCCTGAGCCTCCTCTTTCTCCAGACTAAACAATTCCAGCTCCCTCATTTACTCCCCGTAAGTGTTGTGCCCTAGAACCCTCAGAGCTTTGCTGCCCCTTTCGAAACACACTCCAGAGCCTCCATGTCTTTCTTGTATTGAAGGGGCCAAAACTGAACACATTACTTGAGGTGTAGCCTTACTACAGCTGAACTCAGGGGGAGGATCATCTCCCTGGCCTGCTGGCTCTATTATTTCTGAAACAAGTTAGGATGCCTCTGCCTCTCTTAGCCACGTGGGCACACTGCCGGCTCATTTTCAGCCAAGTGATGATTAACACCCCCAGGTCCTTTTCCTCTGCACAGTCTTACAGTCACTCTCCTCCAAGCCTGTAGTGCACAAAATTTCTTTGAAGCAGGACGCTTTCACTTTTAGGTCAAGAACTGTCCCAAGTATTCTTGATGTGAAGGTAGCCCAAACAACTCATAAGAACCACATATCTTTATACTGACCCACCGATGGTGGCAAATGCTTTATGGGGGTGGTTACAGCAACAGGTGGCAGAACATTTAAGCAGGAGATAGCCTGTGCCGTGGCCCTGGGGTCAGTATGGACAGGACACGATGTAAAGAACATTCTCTACACTGCTGCTGGAAAACAAGGTCCCACTTGGAGTTTGTGGCAAAGAGTTTCTGGAGAGACCCTTGGATTCTGGAGTCGGGCGTACAGGGGGTCTGAAAAGCGCTACACTCCAGCTGAAGGAGAAGGAGAATCAAGCCAATTTGCAGAGGTAAAGGCTGTCCAGCTGGCCTTAGATATTGCTGAACGTGAGAGGTAGCCAGTGCCATGTCTCAGTAGGTACTGTCAGCATTTACATTTTCCTCACTAAGCACCCTAATTAGCCACTCCACTGGTATCAAAGCTGAAAAGAGGAAAACAAAAAAAATTCTACACAGTCTACCGTGATAAACAGCTTACTTCACAGAGTCCTAAAAGTACCGTCCACAGAAATACAACGTATTCTAAAAGAGTATTAGTCCACTAACAGAGGTTTCTGAAAAAGAAATCCATTTCCTTCACATCTCCCTTTCCACCCGTAGATGTGTGTCATCATTCAAAAATCATCTGAGAGCCTACCCATTCTTGAAGCCTACTAGTTTGAAGAGAAACATTTAGGCTTTTCTATTTACTATCTATCAGTGTCATCTCACACCATAAGTAACATTATTAAATATTTTTAACTTCAAATAATACTGTCACTAGAAACTAGATAACAGAAAAACAACTGAAGTAGTTATAACCATGCAACAAAAACTTCCAAAAATGCCAATAGTCTTACCACCTCACTGTAGCCTGGAACTTACAAAGTTTAGTACTGAAGAGTTTTTGGACTAAGCTGAGTATATGCCTTGCTTCAGTCTTCTGATTCACCTGAAATATAACACTAAAGTTAAAGAAAAACATTGTTGTCTCTAATTTAAATTCCTTATTCTTATGCAATAAGCATGTTTTATTTTTCAAATTGAGAAAAAATAAGCACCACAGAAAACATCTATCAGTTCTCACTGTAAGACACAAACACTTATACCAACACATTAATCATCACATTTTTGGTGCAGTGAAAATCACACAAAACATAACCAGTTCACATTCAATATACTAAGCAACTATCACACATTCAGACATTATAGAACACGAAGGGAAACCAACCCTACTCATATAAAAATGTAATTTGTTTCCTTCCTTTTGACTTATGCTCCAGTTCCTGCAACATAATGCTCTACTGGAGTGAGTTTTTAATTTCAATTGTTTCTGTCAACTAAAATTTTACTCTTGATATATAAAATATCAAGTATTTTTCAAGTTCCTTCTTATGCCTGCTTATTAAAACACATAAGTGAGAATCCAAATAATAAACATCAACGTTGTGCTTACTAAAAGTAGTTCCTGCACCTAAAATGAATTAAGTGTTCTTTAGACAACTTTCTTTCTTCATGATCTTAGCCAACCTACTTCTGTTTTGCTGTGCTTTGGCCATTTGTGAAATGAAGAGAAAGCTCACTTCTGGAATGCTTTGTTGGGTTAAAGGGTTTATAAGGTTTATTTAGTACGTGCAATGTTACAAAACCCATGAATCATAGCTATAATCAGTGCAAAAATATGGTATCAAATCAAAAGAGTTTTTACATCTTTCATTTTAGAACACAGCCTTATAAAAGCACATACATTTTTAAATGTTACTGAATAAAATGTGTTTAAGTTACTAGAGAGTGCATATAACAAACAGACTTTAACTATGCATATAAATATATATATTTAATTACTTACTGGCTCTTCTTTAACCACCAGGCATAAATCACCATCACTTGTACGAGTGCCAAATCCATTCAGAGAGGACCCAACCAAAAAGAGCCTGCTACCTGTAACAAAAGAACCACAGAATAAAACCTGATGTGATGCATTATAGCTTAAAGTAAGCAAGAATTCTGAACCTCAACAACATACAAACAAGTATTAAGTAAACAAATTCAAAACATACATGGAAAAATTCGCTGAATTTCCCTCTGGAGTTCTGATCTGCAGAGCTCTTTTCTATTCAAATCACACGTCTGCTGTTGGCATGCTTGAAACAACTCCAAAACCTGCTGACTTAACTTGACACACATTCAAAAAGTAAAGATAAAAGAAGTAAACGTTTGTTCCACTTGCAATTATAAGAAAAACAGAAAACTGCATTTAAAAAAGTCAGTGCTGTTTCACATGATCTGTTCCACAACTTTGGTTCACTTAAGTTCATCCTGAACACCTGCCCTGAAGAAACTGCTGTTATTTTTATTTATTTATTTTAATTATTTGATCAATATCTTCAGCCTGACAGGAAAAGGCAGTAAAAGACCAGGAATATCTTCCGCTGACTTAAACATCAACCATTTGCCTACAAGTAACTAGGATAAAAGCAAATATTAAAACTGAATAATGTTGGAATCATTATTTTGTGCACTACAACTTATTAAAGAAGAAATAAGATCTCTAGTGGAAACAGGTATTAAGTGTTTCTCTTCAACGACACCACAATTTCATGCTATAATCAACAGATATACATACTAAAATATAGCTTTTGTTATGTTAACGCAGATAAAATGTTAAGATTGATTAGCCACAAGATTTATTTATTTTTTTTAATATGAAGAGGACAAATGAGCTTCTCTGATTTCACTGGATGATTTTATCAGAGTTCTCCCTGCTATACCTCCAATTTCTGCAGGTTCCACAACTGACATGCAGATCTCCTCAACCAATGTTAAAGCAAACAGATTAAGCAAACATGTAGGCCCTTGAAAAATGTTTCAAATTCAAATCACAGTGGCAGCTACAATTTTTGATACTCCTTCCAAGGACAGCTCAGCATTACAGACACCACGACAATGTTAAAGAACCCTGCTGAAATTTTTTGGGCCTACGTCAGCAACCTTCTACCCTGCCTACGCAGAAGGCAAGTGTCAAACATGGTCACAGAAAGACATTACCTTATCTTTGGCCACAGGAAGTCTAGTTTCCGTAACGTCTGGAAATGAAGTATCTTGCAATCGAGGAACACGTACAGTTAGATCTGGTACATAACACACATTGGCCAGTGGAGATGATCCCGAAAACAAATACACACTTTCTTGTGGTGAAGGCACTGCTTGGTTAATTACAGATGTTTCACGGTGAGGTGAATGATATCGCTGCCGTTTGATATCATATGGAACACTCTGTTCATTTAGCCTCCTAAAGAAAAAAAAAAAAAGGAAAAAAACTTTGTAAGCTACCACGCAAGCGTCAACCTATGATTAATGAGTAGTAGTTATTGCAAAGAACAAACACTAATAATTAATTACATGACTGTTTCACTACAATAAAGTCTTATAAAGAGCAGGTGGCATGCCCATCCTAAATATCAGGTGAAAGCAACCTGCAATGAGAAGACAGAATACACAACTACAAAGCACAGCTTCCATTGAAGTGGTCTGATGCTGTCACTTACCAGAACTACTTACACTAACCGACTGAAACCAAGTGGCAAGCTTAGTTAGGCACAACAGCTAGGAAAGATGAATACTGGTCATAGTACTTTCATGACCATCAATTTCTTACTTTTTGTAAGAAACATACAGATTGAGTGCAAATTTCTCTTAAATAACAGACGTATGGTGAGGAAATTTTGTGAATCCCAAATACTCAGAGATGAATAAAATAAGGAGTGGGAAGGGGAGTAAAAAACCTCAAGAAAACAGCCAATGAAAATGCAGCATTTGCCAGTGTAGGCTTAGATTATACAGACAGTAAAGTATGCAACCTGGGCAAAGAAAGGCAGCACTGTTCTTTTGACAAATCAAACTAATGATACTAGTTAGCCATTCAGTTCATAAACCGAATGTTTCAATTTCAAATGCAAACTTGTGTACATTTCCTCCTTAACTCACCCGTCACAGTTATTTATCTATCTTTAAGAGATACAGTGATCTTAACAGACAGCCCCTTTGCATCTGAATCTTTACATAGAATAAATTGTGCTCAAAGCTGATTAGGGTTTGAATACCGTGGCCTACCTACAGAAAAGTAAATACAAGGACATTTATCTTTTATGTATCTAGTACTGCATGTAAGCTAACTAGCACAACGGTGTTCACGTATTAAGAAAAAAAAGCCAACATGAAATCAAATGTGCTCATATGAACCAATGAATTGAGAATTAATGAAACTTCAATTATTTCATGCTCTCAGAAAAGCTGGCAGCAATGCAGTCTGGGGATCAGGACAGACAGTATTATTCATTAAATACAAAATTCTACTGAAGAGACCTCAAATTATCATTTCAGTTTTCAAGCATGAGAGAAGTTCTGGTAACATTCTGTCCCCTCAGTCTCAAAGGAACTCATAGCGTACTGTTAAATCCAAACATGAGACTGTTTCAACAGAAATAGCTTAAGAAGAGTCAACTCCAGATCTAAGGATTAGCTTCTTGACAGCAAATCTCTTAATACGGCACAGCTTTTCAGGAGGAAAAAAGCACAAATGCGGCAGCGTTAAACCAGGAACATCTTCAGTTCACACAATGCCTGGATACTCAACTACTGTTGAACACCATATTTTCATTCTTACTTAACTTCTGTTAAAAATGTGGTTGAGAAACTGCATATGAGAAACAGATATGAAGAAAGATTACAAAATCTGGTATGTATAAGATGATTCACAAAATTATTAAGAAGTGTGCAAACACGGATCAACTATTTCAAAACTCCTATGAAGTAGTTTTTTTTCTAAAATTCTGCAATTCCTTTTCCTGTTGCAGCTGGAGAAACAAAATTAACTAATTTTGTTTTCCAGAAGTAGGCAAATTGTGTCCATACAAACTGTTTCCTCTTAAAAAAAAAAAAAAACAACAAAAAAACCACAAAACTTACATATGCCTGGATTTAACACTTTGTATTTAAAAAAAAAACAAACAACCAAACAACTGCATAATTAAGAAAAACAGAAAAAAGATTTACAATGTTATTGGAGAAATGACGGAGTTCCCACAAACACTGAGTAGTTTTAACTTGCTCAGAAGAGAACATTCACTGACAGAAATCCTCACATAGTCAAGCACACAAAGAACATGAGCTATTAAGGTACTAAAAGAAAATGCACAATCACAGTTTCATAAGGCCACAACTGCTGGAAAGAAAACTTCATGCAACTAAGCCATTTACAAGGACTAAAATTCTCAACAGCACATTGCAGAACACTTTAAAGATCCAAGACACGTCCTTTTGTCAGAAAAGTTTTGTTCAGTATTCATAAATTTTCTAACTGAATGCAACTTGCACAAAAAAAATTAATATTGGACAAACTTTGTTACATGTTCAGCACAACCAGAATTAATGGCACACCCGCCCACTTCCCCCACCATCTTACTTTTTTCCTCGGAATGATGTGGAAGCAGCAGACGTATTCACTGGACTGCCATTTCCATATGTCAATGGCTGTGTGGTACCAGCCGCTGTAGTCGCAAGGTTCCCACTCAATGAAGTCCTGGAAAGACGATAATCTGTAACTGCTATGCATTTAATGACTAAAACGCCATTTTAGGAACTGGTTATTTTGCTCCGTATTAACTGATGCGGAGTCATCTTATTGCAGAATGCGTGACACGGTAGAACACTACAACTTGCAAGTTACCATACGAAATGACACATCTGTTTTACAAATGACACTATTTTGTAAGACTAATGAAGTTTAATGCTAAGAACACTAAATAATATCCCCCCAAACAGAAACACTTATTTCAAAAGACAGTTAACTGTACTTGTCAATTCAATCTCCAGTAACAAATTTCACCGTACTTACATTGCATTCTGAAAGTTAATCTGAGCATTAATAATTTGCTGGTGAGAGAGAAGAACAGGTCGTACATATAGAGGAACTTTACTGTGAAAATTATTCTGTTGTTGATGTTTAGGAGGAAAAGGTGGACAACCCAAGTTGGAGGAGTTTGGGAACATGCTCCTTTTCACTTGAGGTGAACATGTATCCTTCTACCTACAGTAAATGCAAACAAACGAAAGAAAATAGGCATCAAATAAATAATAATTGCTTTTTAAACTCCTGGGTTTAAAAATTCACATAATTTACAATAATTTTCTATATACAGCGTAAGATAACTGCAATTGCAGACTAGCTGCATCTCCTTTCGGAACAATACTATTTTTTTCCAAGTTCCACAATTACTACTTAGTTATTTATTTTTAAAATTGTGTTTTTATTTGCTCCCCTCCGCTCCATGTTTTATTTTAGAAAAAATCCATGTAATAAAACATAAGATTTTTCACCTCAAGAAAAAATAATGTATTTCAATGGGAAGTGTTTTGTAATCCAATTATTCGAAAACAATGTTCATAATATACTCCATCGTTAAGAACATGAAGATGCTGCTGATCACCAAGCATAAGCAAAATTAGTTTTTTTCCATGACAGTCAAAGAAACTGCCAAACGATGACAGCAACTTGAAAGTAATCTACTAATAATTTAAAAAATATACATATAGCACTGTTTTATACATAGATATCATGATAGTAGATCTGATTTTTTCTTTTAAATTCAAAATTTATTCTTGCACAACTGACTACTATTTGATCTTCTACAACTGCATGGATTAGACGTTACCAGAACTACTGAATGAAAATCATTGTCTCTACAACAGGTTGAACTGTTGATGATATGAAAATCCTCTGTATTAACTGTAAGTTTAATTTATATGATGGAAACAACAGAAATCCAGCATTTACAAGCCAAGACCACATCAGAAGATTTTAAAATACCAATTATCAATATTGTATACCTCTCCCAACTACAGTGAAAACCTGGTATAATTTTGAGGTTTCTTCAATTTCTGTTTTTTTCCTTGGATCTCATTTAAGAACCTTATAAATAATCAAGGTGTATCACTAATCAACACAGCTGATCATGATTAATCTTGACACTTTTCTTAAAAATACTGACCTACTTATTACAACGAAGGGATTCAAACACAAGAGGGAGAAGTTTGTTAAACATTTAAACATTTAGAAATTAGAAGAGTAATGGCAGTGTTTATATCAAAATCTTTCATCAAACCAATGCCATAGTAATACAACTGGAAGAAGTGCTACACACTAGTCTAAGTTTGGAATAAAACACCACTTCTAGGTTCTCTTAATTATCAAACTAATCAAACACATATAACTGCATTATCGCCTACGTTAGTAGCCATTCTGTCACACTCTGAAATAAAATCAGTTATTCCTAGCTAACGTGTCACTGTTCCCACAGTCCTGATCTCATCTTTCACCTACCACTGCAAAATGCCGCTGTGTTCTGACCTCCTCAGACAGCTCTGGCAGTTGGTGCAAGCAGCATTAGCACAGAACCTACATAAAAGAATTGCAAGGAGTTTATTTCCACTCAATTCTTGCAGTGAAAGTCTTTCTCTGCCTCTCCCACTGCTTCCTGTTACCTGACATTTGTACACAGTCTGAATCAAATTTAAGCACGACCTCAAAACCATGAAACGAGCAAAACACCCATCTAACTCACATTAAGGAGGAAGCAGACTCAGTAAGGATTACAGTAAGAGATATGTAATTTCTTAATGAAGGGACTTGCTCTTCTACAGGAGCAAGTCCCACCAACACCTCCATTTTCACAGACATCGGGTTAACAACATTTAGCACCCCACATCCCATTCTGATCACCTCTAGTGCTCAGGCGTACAGAAGGAGGTGAAGGACATATTTCATCAGCAAGACAGCACAACAGTGCATCAGAACTGAGGACTCAGCTGCTACAGCAACAGGCTTTCAAGACTGCAAATACAGGGGGAGGGTGAGGGAAGGGAGGGGAAGAGGAACAACAGAGAAATAATCGAAAGTGAGAGAGAAACAACAGAAAGAGAAACGATAAGAAGAAAGAGAGAACGGAAAGCAACGAAGCAATTTCCCCAGCTGGAAACCTGCCACGACACAGTACCACGGCTGCCTCGCAGGAGCCGTGACGGCACTCGGACGGTTGGCAGGACCGTACCTCGCTTGAGATCGCGGGGTGCCGCAGGAGCGCGGCAGCTCAGGCTCAGTCCCTCAGACGGGCACTTCCTTCAGACGAGCGCGTACTTCTGGGAGAGGTAAACAAGGAACCTCTGACACTCCTCCCCAGGCCCAGAGGCCGTGTCACCGCCGGCCCCGCTTCAGCGCCGCGCCGCTCGGCCCAGCTGCGTCTCCGCAGCGACACTAGCCCCGCCGGCACACTCACACCGAGCCTGGGCAGAGGTCTCTACACCGCAGCACCCGCCTCGCCCGCGCTTCGCCGCCGACCGGGTACGGCACGACCGGAAACAGACGGCCAGCACAGCTCACCAGGCGCAGGCTCTCACCCGGATCCAGATCGTCCCGCCGGCCTACACCCCTACGCCCCGGAACCGTTTCCTGGCGGTGAGTTGGTGAAGCGACGAATGGGAAGCACGGCAGGCAGGACGTGTCCTGATTTAAAAGAAGATTCTTCTAAAATCAGCTTCTCTCACCAGTCTACAGCCAGGTGAACTGAAGAAATACGGACATCTGTCAGAAAAGATCTGGAGAGTAAAGCTGCCAACATCAGATTTTACCCTTTGGTGGTAGATAAAGTACTGATGCTACAGATAGGGCTCAACTCGCTGTTTTCATTAGCGCTGAATGTAATGCCGCCAAATAAATGGCTTCTTGGGTGACACTGAAAGACACAAATCTCTTGGTCTGTATGAAACAGTAAGAAAAAAATCGTGAGCACATCTGATGCGGCTACTGGATAGTGCTCCAGTGACAGTAAAAAAAAAAAACCCAGGGACTTAAAAACTTCATAGAAGATGAATTCATAAGTTGATCCATCAGCTAGAGAGCCAGGGAGTGATCAGCAAAACCCACTCACCGTTTAACAGCTCCATATGGCTAGTGTGTAAAGCCAGTGGAGAATGGAGGCAGACAGTAGATTACTGTGGCCTGAATGAAGTCACCCCCACTGAGTACTGCTGTGCTGGACATGGAACTGGAGTCAGAAGCAGCCAAGTGGTATGTCAGCAGTGGCATCACAAATGTATTCTTTTCCATTCCTTTGGCCGCAGAGTGCAGGCCACAGTTTGCTTCTACCTGGAGGAGAGCTCAGTACACCTGGTTTTTGGAGAATACATATCTCAAACTATAGCTTCATAGTAAGCCCCTCTATCAGGTGACATGGAAGAAGAATAATTTTGTATGGGGTCCTGAGCAGCAGCAGGCCTTTGAGCAAATTAAGCAGCAGATCACCTGTGCTGTGGCCCTGGGGCCAGTATGGATGGAACAGGATGTAAAGAATATCCTCTACACTGCTGCTGGAGAGAAAGGTCCCACTTGGAGTCTATGGAAAAGAGCCTCTGGGGAGACCTGAGGCTGACTCCTGGGATTTTGGAGAAGAGCATACAGGGGGTCTGAGGAGTGCTACACTCCAACTGAGAAGGAGATTTTAGCAGCGTACGAGGGGGTCTGGGCTGCTTCTGAAGTAACTGGTAGTGAAACACAGCTCCTTTCTGGCACCTCTACTGCCAGAGCTGAACTGGATGTTCAGAGCACAGGTTCTCTCTTCTCATCATGCTACTGATGCCACCTGGAGTAAGTGGATTGCGCTGATTACACAGCAAGCTCGGATGGGGAACCTCAGCCATCCAGAAATTTTAGAGGTGATCTTGGACTGGCCTGAAGGCAAGAAATTTGGAACATCCCCAGCAGAAGAGATATCACATGCTAAAGAGGCCCCACCATATAATGAACTACCAGACAATGAAAAGAGATATGCCCTGTTCACAGACAGATCATGTCGTACTGGGGGGAAGCACTGCAGATGGAAGGCTGCTGTGTGGAGCCCCACATGACAAGTTGCAGAGGCCACTGAAGGAGAGGGAGAATCAAGTCAGTTTTCAGAGGTAAAAGCTGTCCAGCTGGCCTTAGATACTGCTGAACGGGAGAGGTGACCATTGCTTTATCTTTACACTGACTCATGGATGGTAGCAAATGCTTTATCGGGGTGGTTGCAGCAGTGGGAACAAAACAACTGGCAGAAGAAAGGTAAATCTATTTGGGCTGCTGAACTGTGGAAAGACATTGCTGCCTGAACAAAAAATATGGTTGTAAAGGTGCGTCATGTAGATGCTCATGTGCCCAAGAGTCGAGCAGTACTGAAGAACAAAAAAATAACCATCAGGTAGATTGAGCTGCCAAAATTGAGGTGGCTCAAATAGACTTGGACTGGCAGAACAAAGGAGAGTTATTTTTAGCTCGGTGGGCCCATAAGACCTCAGGCCATCAAGGAAGGGACATGACGAATAAGTGGGCTAGAGACTGAGGGGTAGACTTAACTATGGACGCTATTGCACAGGTTATCTATGACTGCGACACATGCACCACAATTAAACAAGCCAAGAGGATGAAGCTTCTCTGTCAGGAAGGGCGATGGCAAAAGCATAAATATGGGGAGGTGTGGCAGGTTGATTATATCACCTTGCCACAAACTCGCGATGCTAAGTGTTATGTGCTCACCATGGTGGAGGCAACCACTGGGTGGCTTGAAACTTATGCAGTATCCCATGCTACTGCCCATCTTAGGCTCAGAGAAGCAAATCCTATGGCAACATGGAACCCCAGAAAGAATTGAGTCCGATAATGGGACTCATTTCAAAAATTCTCTTGTGGAAATTTGGGCCGAAGAACACAGCACTGAATGGATTAATCATATCCTCTATCATGCACCAGCTTCTGGTAAAATTGAAAGATACAACGGGTTGTTAAAAACCATGTTGAAAGCACTGGGTGGTGGAACATTTAAGCATTGGGAGAAAAATCTGGCAGAAGCCACCTGGCTGGTCAGCACTAGGGGATCAGTCAGTTGAGATGGTCCTACACAATCCAGCTTCCTTCATACCACAGAGGGAGATAAGGTCCCAGCATAAGGAGCATGTTGGGAGAGTGGTGTGGGCCCTCCCAGCTTCTGGAAAGGGCAAACCCCTCCATGGAACCTTTTTTGCACAAGGACCTGGGTCCACTTGTTGGGTGAAGGAGAACAATGGGGATGTCCAGTGTGTACCACAAGGACTTTTGTGTTTATTTTCTTTCTTCACCCATCTCTTATCTCCATTCCCTTCCCCCTTCCCCTCCCTACTCCCCCTGGAGTGCACAGTTCTGCTTGGATGGCCGCATGGCCACAGATGGTGCAGTTTTTTTTTCCCCTCCCTCTCTCCCTTCTTTTTTTCCTTCATGTCCCTGTCACAGATAACACCATGACAGCAAAAGCTTTAAAAACGGATAATGTCATGCAAATCGTCATCAAACTGTGAATTTCATGAAGTCCAAGGAACTGAGTCATCACCAGTTCCAGGAGTTCCTTAAAAATACAGACGCTGGTTATGATGTCATCATTCACTTTTCTGAAGGAAGGTGGCTAAGTCGGGGTAAAATGCTAAAAATTTAGACTTTATGATCTGCAAAGTGAAATCAAGTCTTTTTACAGAATCGAAATGAAAATTTCTGACAGAATATAAGGATTAACATTGGCTCACTGTATCTGAGCACTCATGTAGATGAGTTAAACGTGTTTTCAAGGTGAAATCCACCTTGCCTGTGCTTTGTTTCAGGCAGTAACAACATATGAAGCAAAATTTAAATTACGGCAAGCTTAATTTATGGCAAATAATTTCATGCATTTTGATAAATTGACTACACACAGTCTTGTCAACAGTGAAAAATATGCAGCTGTGCATTACATTTTGATAAAGAAATTTGAGATCAGGTTTCAAGATTTCCAAAAAGGTCATCTTTTTTTTTTTTTTTAAACATATTTGCAACTCCGTTTTCAGTTGACATAAATACATTATTTCCAGATTCTCACATGGAATGTGTAGAGTTGCAATTAGACATTCAACTCAAAGAATTTGGTCATGTCTCTTTACTAGACTTTCATAAACTCTCTCTATTACCAGAGAAAAATATCCTTCACTTCACAGTCACGCTTCATTCATGTCATCACTTTTTGGCAGTACGCACATTTGAGGAAAATGCCTGTCAAGGATGAAGCACAGGAAGCGTGATATTTCATCAGAAATCTCTGACGGATGCCTTTAGAACTTAAATAGGAATCTCATCCATTGCCATCAAACCAGCTTGGTGCATTCACACAAAAACAAGATCAAACATCACACTAGTTGTATGTTTTTGTTGCTCTCTTTTTTTTTTTTTTATATTTTAAGAAAAAAACACATTAAAATAAGTTTTGTTATTTATGTACATGAAATTTATTACATATTTTATATGTGTGGCCAAAGGAAATTCCTGATTACTCTGTGTGGCCCAAGTGAGCCAAAAGGTTGGACAACCATGCTGTAAGCAATGCCTTGTGCATCACGTGGCTGTGGCATTTCTGTGGCAGGATGGGGAGGAGTGGATTACAGCTCTGTCCCACTGATGAGCAGTGCCAAGTGAGACTCAGGGAGCAGATGGGCAGTGCAGGTATTTTTTGACTGCAAATAAGGAATAAATCAGGAATGTAATGTTTAGGGAAAGAAATCATGATTTGGCCCCTGGAGGCAGTAGATGTACTAAGACAACTATGAATACAAAGACAAGAATGAGCTGAAATGTTTGCACCCTGAGTAACCAAGGGGGTGTAAAAGACAGGATCTACATCAAGGTGTGATCCCTCCCTTGGGAAGTTATGAAAATGAGCCAAGGTGGGTACTGAAGACATGAGATCAGGAAGTATATGGAGATGCTAGAGAAACTTCCATCCTTGATAAGGAAGTGGCAAGTTAAAGACTCCTTCACCTGGGAACTGGGCTGCAGGTGGCCTAGGGTTCTGGCTGCTCATAAATGAAAAAGTGACAAAGTGTAGTGGTCTGGGTCAAGCAAAGCTGCAAATGGCCTGCAGACAAATTTGGGCTGCAAAAAGAATTCTTTCTTCAGAACTTCCATCATCTCAGACATGGCTTCAGATCCTCCTGTAAAAGCCAGCCCATAGCTAGGACTGGCACTAGGCTTATGAGAAACAAAGCCTGCATACGCTGCAGAGTGAGGCATCAAAGGAAAGGTTAGCCACAAAAAGAAAGTTCCCTTAGTTTTTTATTAGGGCTGTAGCTTGAGGTGTTGAGATAAGGCTCAATTTGTAGTTGGGGTTAAGGTTAGTTTTTTAATTCAGAAGGAGGCAGAGCTTGTGGGTCTAGGTGTGCAGTCGCAGAAAAGCTGCCAAGGGAAGGTTTGCCCACAGAGAGGCTTCTGTGGGTTCTAGGCAATTTGAAGAAAAGCAGTTCATAGGGGACCAACTGTGGTAGCCCTATAGAAGAGCTATCAAGGAAAGACTGGGTCTGCATGACTTTTTTTCTGAGCCATGTTTGGATTCAAATGAGCTTAAGGAACTACACCAGTTGGAGTGAGGAGTGAAACAACAGTCCCTAGGGAGTAGTTGGAGTGATGGTGCTGAGGAAAGGTCTGAGCTGCAGAATGAATTGTCCTGAGAATGTTTTCATCTGGGCCACACCTGGAGCTTTCTGAGGTTAAAACTTGACGTACTTCTGCAGTTGGGGGTTGCAAGAGAGACAAAGCCAAGGGACTGAAATGTAGTGGGGCTGTAAGTAGGTTGCCAGGGGAAGGTGTTGTGTGCTAAATCTCCTGAGAATTGTTCTAACTTTTCTATGGTTTGGGTTTTCGGGGTTAAAGCCTATCTGGTCAATTTCAGGCCTAGGTTTAGAAGATAAACAAAGTTCAAAGGTAGTGTTGTGGTAGGCTGTAAAAAGGCTGACAAGGGGAGGTTTGTGTATCATAAAGAGTTCTCCCCAAAGAGTATTAGTGCCTTGGCCAAAATCTCTGGTCTTTGGCTAAGGTCAGATCACAGCTTAAATTAGGACTACCACTCCGAAGTGTTATGCCCAGGTGGAAGTGTCTACTGGGATGGTTGGTAGGGGTTTGCAGTGGGAGAGACTGGGAAAAACAAAGTTCTTGCTGTGAAGGCAGTTAGTCTCGAGAGAGATTGAACAGAGGATAAATAGTGTAACAGATGCTTAGTTAATTTTTTTGTTGAGACTGTTCACTCTTTAGGAGTTTTCCCCATGGTCTGCCTACATCTGTTTTTCAAAATAGCTATGATTTTCAGTGAAGGACTTGAAGTAACCTAATGTTTTACATATCAGCAGCAGCCCTTTGAGACAAATCTCTGTGCTTGGACATGCCGAGAGCTATTCTGCTTTTTTTCATTGTGTACATTCCTCCATCCTGACCCTGACTGTGGTCTCAGGGAGTTAACACATAGCATAGATCCCCTTGTTTAGGAAAAGAGCTTCAAGGCCTTGCCTTTGGTTTCAGTCATTCTTGCGAAGAATCAGGTTGCTTGTCAAGAAATACTAACAGGTGTGCAACAGGGAGTTTTAAAACTAGCACTAGAGATTTCACCTGAACTCCAAAATAGGATGGGATTAGGATTTACCATGTACTTTGTGCCTCCAAAGATAATACTGTTTTAGAATAAATATGGTACCGTTATTAGAAGAGTTTGTTAAGCAAATCTAGCAGAACAACAACAAAGAAACTGAACAATGAAAGAAGTTTAGGATCCTAATAGAAGCAGATGGCTGAAGTTTTGCCTGTAAAGACTATAAATAATATTTATTTATGTTGGATAGAGAAGAAAATTATTTTCAGAAGCCAATTCTGGATACAGCAATTTTTGTCACAGTTCCAGTACAGCAGTTAAAATCTCTGTTATGGAAAGGAAACAATTAATCAACATTAAAGTTCCTGTTTTTGTTTGCAGTTGAAATACTCCAGATTTAGAAGTTATTATTCTATAGAAACCTTAAAATTCCTAAAAAGTCTCTATCTTCTTTTCTCACTCTGTTTGCATAGGGCAAGATTTATGGGAATTGAGCCAGCTATATGTTTAGAAGATGCTTTACAACAGCAGGAAACCATATACTAGCAGCCATATACTCTCCTTACTAGGAAACAAGTCATAGAATCGTAGAATGGCCTGGGTTAAAAAGGACCTCAAAGATCATTAGTTTCAACTCCCCTGCTGGGCAGTGTTGCCAACCACTAGATCAGGTTGTCCAGAGCCACAAAATCAACTTCTGTGAAGCATTCTTCAGTATCAAAAACAGTCATAACAGGATCAGGTCTAAAATAATGAGACTTTTATCAGTACAGCATTTCATTATAAAATATGCAATTTTCATATTTTGTGCTGAGGCCTAACACAATAAGTATATTAAAATAAGAAATGTAACTATAATGAAATAAACAAAGCTACAAAGGGATTAATATGATGCAGAATCCACAGTGAAGACTGCAGTTTTTTCATCATGATATCCATATGATACACTTTGCTGTTTGTTTAGCAACCAGGATATTCTGGGATTGATGCCAAAACAGAGACTTAGGTCTAAAATAAATTTTATGTACGAGACCAAAAGCAGCTTTCCTCAGGAAAACAATACAAGATATTAATAATACTGCAAAGAACTTAAATCAGGTGTACACAAATCTACTGCTATAGGTTGGCAGCTGTCCACATAAGTATCTACTGCGTTAAAAACATGATGAAAAAGTTTAGCAAAGAAGGTGAAATGAATGTGTTGTTTTTTATCATTATTGTTTGTTTATTTTTAATTAGACAGATACATTATTTTTTTCTCAATGTGTGACAGTTCTGATGTTCAGTGTTGAACCAGGTTTAATTTTTATGTTATGCCTGTATGCACTTTCTCTGTTGCTTTTTTATTTGAGAAATAAGGTGATGTGTTTCTTTATTACAATAAGGTTTCATATACTTAAATACATATCATACAATATACAGTGAATTATACATGAAAGGCAGTAAGTATTCCTTAGACATTGATATCAAAATGTATAGTAACTATGCAAACAAACATATGCATATGTCGCTCCAAAAGTAATGCTTCCTATTTGTTTCCATGGTAACTCCAACAGATACAAAGTGCACAATAATGCTGTTTAACAGAGGAAAATCGCAGCAAGAAAACAGCGCTTTTCAACAGAGTTACCACCATGAGCTATGCAATTTCGCCAGCAATGAACAAGAGCCATCACGCCACACTTGTAAAAATCTGCACCTGTGGTGGTGACCCACTGTCAGCACTGCTGAAACGCACCACCCACTGCCTCACATCTACTCTTTGGTCTTTATAAATGCTCAGCAAGTGACAATGAATGCCAGTGGCATTTTTCAGATGGAGGAATTCAGTGACACCCCTTTGCTTCATACGCACTTCCATGTCAGACACCATTCTGTCAGACTGCCCCACTGCTGCCATCTGTCACACGGCAGCAACATGGAATGAGATACTAATGGAATGGTTCCACTTCTACTGCCGTACCACCACCATTTGCCTCTGACATTGTGGGCCAACATAATAATATCAAGGCTGTGCTAAATGGTTAATGCTGAGCACAAGTTAGTCTAGTATTTGCTAATGATTGTATTACTTCAGTGATTTGGAATTGTAAATTTTGTAATTAGACTCCTTATGTACAACTCTTTAAACGGGAGGGTCTAAGTTCTGCATTTTCCTTAATGTTGCTGTTTTCTCCGCTGTGCAAATAAAGACAAATTTTAAAAAGAGTCCTGAATTTTGATTGAAAACAGTGGATGATGCTGCTTGATTTTTCTCAGCTCTGCAAAACAATATGCTTTCACATTGTTCGTATCTTTTTTTTTTTTTTAAATCTGTTGTAGTCCTGCAGAGATATTGATGTTTCCCAAGTCCTAAACTAATGGGTAATGCTTCTGAGGCCTTTGCATAATAAGCCAGTTCTTGAGGGTTAGATTTCTATTGAGGACTTTGAGCATTATTATGAAGGTCTAGTGGACATTTCTCTGAGGCCTAGTTGGTCTTTTTATCAATGGGTGAGAAACAACCATTTCAAGTTAACGGATCTGGAAACAATACTTAACCATTAGGTTAAATTCATGAATATATTAACATAGCCAAACAGAGGGACAGGTAGATACGTTTTTTTTTTTTTTTTTCATTAGTAAAGCACTAAGATTTTTGTAGAGACCTTTAGTTACGGTATCTGTTTTAGACCTGATTTTACTGAATTAAATGTGTACTTAATAGGTCTCAACTAGGACACTGAGGTTTGAACAAGTTGGGAATGGCTGACTATGGGCTAGCAAAGGAAATATTACTTGCTGCCTGCTTTCTTCAGTTCCTAGCACTGCAGGATGTTGAGTATATTGTGAGATCTAACCGTTGGTGGTCACCCTGCATTCTGTTGTGTTACATTTCCTACTGTCTCCTTCTCATTTTTATGCCTAGTTTTGACGACTTATTTCTTCGTGAATGATGCAACTGAACACTCATTTTCTTTGGTTCAGATTTTTCCAAGTTTAAAAACTAATTTTGGTCATTCAGGTATATACAATGATGGTATTTTATGAAAAAAAAAAAAAAATTCTCTAGTGCCTTTAGTGATAAAAATGTGTCTTTTGGCTAATCCTGTCTATGGAGCAATTCCTCACTCTTCTCTCCTACACTAGAAGATTATTAAAGGTATGTCCTGGCTTGAGCTGGGGTAGAGTTAATTTTCTTCACAGTAGCTGATGTGTTTTGGATTTAGGCTGAGAACAATGTTGATAACACACTGATGTTTTAGTTGCTGCACAGCAGTGCTGCACAGAGCCAAGGACATTTCAACTTCTGGTACTGTCCTGCCAGCGAGGGGCTGGGGGGCACAAGGAGCTGGGAGGGAACAAAACCAGGACAGCTGACCTAAACTGACCAAAGGGATGTCCCATACCATTCTGTGTCATATGGAACAATAAAACCTGGGAGAATAGGTGAGGAGGAGAGCTGCAGCGTTGGACTGTCTGGGCATTGGTTGTCTGGTGGTAAGCAATCATAGAGCATGTTACTTGCTTCGTATTTTCCTCTCTGTTTTCTTTTTTCTTTTTTCCTCTTTTTCTTTTTAAACTATTCTTATTGCAACCTAGAAGTTCTTGTTCCTTCACCTTTGGTTCTTTCCTCGATTCCACTGTGGAGGAAGGGAGTGTATGTTGCTCAGTTGCATGCCAGGTTAAATCACTAAATGCTACTATTCTGGTTATTATAGGCCTCTGTACACTAAAGCTGTAGTGAAATTTGCCAAATTTAAATACACTTGGCAGAATAAAGTACATTTTTATGTACTGTAAAAACTTTGAAATAAAATGTTCTACTGTTTCAGATATTTTTACTCAAGAAGTACGAATGTCCTTGTTGTTCAGTATCAGAAGTATCATAAACTCTACAATATGTGTATATGTGTTTTCTTCAGGGCTTTCCTACGAAGCCTTAATGTAGAAGTAACTGAAAATATGTTTTTTACTTAGCTTTGAAGTAGAGCAGCCTCTAAGGATGTAGACCTCTGTGCTTTGACTCTGCAAACCCAAGCCTCTCTTTCAGGTTACTAACATTTATAGTACTAGTAAGTTGTAGAAGTGTAAGCAGTGAAAAAATTGGCAGATATCTGTGTGTATGGAATGCCCATGCAGTCTTGCTAGAAACAGTTACAGAAGCCCAATCAAATGTTAGAGGTTCAAAACTGAAGCAATTCTGTCTACTGCAATAGTAATCTGAAGTGTTTCTTTTCCTCAAAATCATCATGGTATATGTTCATTAATGAGGTACAGTTCAAATAGTCAGATGTTTCCCATTTTACATGTGCAGACATATTCCTTCCTGCCTTCAGTTTTAATGTGAATTACTTGGGAAAGATAGTTTTTCAGCCAAGGTTAAGGAGTAAACGAAGCGGGGCTCCAAAGAGAAGTTGCTAGCACCTTATCTGTAGAGAGGCTACCAGATACTCATAACACCAGCTTGAAGCAAGTTCACTCATTGTTGTGAGATAGGTATTAGTACAGTTTCTTCTGAATAATTTATGATGTTGTTGTGCAAACTGGGTTAGTATTAGGAGTCCTAGAAATGTCAGGTTTCAAAATAATCCTTCTATTGGTAAAAATATTCAGTGCAAAATACTACATTAAAGCAACACTGAAGCTGAGCTTTTAAAATACAAAAGGCAGGAAGTGCAGAGTTAAGGTTGCCATGGAAACCTTAACTGTACACCTTCAGGTAGGTAGTACGGTATTGGTTTTAATAACTTTCTCTTTGTACAACTCTATTATATATGCCCTCTTTTTTATTATATGAATTCTAATGATACTGAATGCTATTTATAATACATATTAATTGCATTCAGGTATGACCTGTGCTGACTGCATGGAAATTGCTTGCACGTTGACATTAAGGTGACTGTATGATGTGCATCCAGAAAATTTTACTATGGCTATCTTACCAGTCAAGGTATTGAGTGCTTTTTTTTCTGAGAACAGGACAGTATGGCTGTCACCTTTTGGAGCATTGTCAGAAGTGCAAAATCTTAGAAAACACGGGCACAGTTTACAGGAGGTAAAATGTAAGTGGTACTTGGTGGAAAGTTTAACTATGACCATGGTATGCTTCTTCAGCAAAGCACAGAAGTACAGCACTCATTCTTTACAAACATGTATAATTTCCTCCAGTACTCCCATCTTGTACTTCATAGGAACATAGCTCTTGCTCTTTCTACTCTGTTTTCTTTCCTGACAGATCAGTAAGCTGTATGAAATGTCTACAATTTGTTAGACTGTAAAACTGAGAATTCCTCTGCTCAATTCCAAATTCCATTATCTGCCTATCAAAGGGGCAATTTTTATGAAGTTTTGTCTCCTTTTAATTAGACACTGCCTCAGTTAATATTCAAGAAAGGCACAGATGTTGAACATTACAAACCTCAAGTCAAGAAACCTGGCAGCAAGTAGTTTAACTTTAGTATGTTATCTTGAAAAGTGTACATTACTCAGATGAAGTCCTGTATTCATTATGGCAATTCATATGGTGTCTAGAGCAGTCTGTTTCTAGGAGGAGCAGTTTTGCAACTAGAAGTTTCAGTACATTTATTAAAGCTTGGAATATTGTCATCAAAGTAGTATTAAAAAAAAAAAAAAAGGATAAAATACAGTTCATTATTTTTTATTTCTTAACCTGCTTGTGGCACTTCTGGCAGCGCTGTTTGGTTAACAGTAAATATATTTTTAGGATTTATAAATATTACAATAGGTGGCCATGATGTCCAGCTAAAGTAAAATCTTTGTACCTACAATTGCCATTGAGAAGTACCCCCTAGAAAATAAAAAATCAGTCTTTAAATATATCGATAAACTAATATAATTTTGGGGAGAGAAATACTAATCGCTATTCAATAACATCTAAAAAACAATACTTTGAAGGCAGAGAACTGCAAATGCAAACTCAGATGTTAAAACTCATATACATTAATCGTAATACAGAACCCCATTAAATACCACTGCTCTATGTCAAGACAAACTTCCTGCAAAATCATAGCCTACAGCTAGTCACTAATATGTTAGCAACTGATTTTATGAAAGATTAGAATGTGACTACTGTAAATTAAAAGGAGAATTAAAAATACTTAATTTGTTTCAGCTTCTCTGTGCTACAGGAAGATTTGATACTCCTTTAATGAAAATACTTGAGGTGCTAGGGATTTGCAGGTTTTTGTAAGCTGTCAGGATTCCTTTGTAGTTTCTCCTTTTGCCATTTTGGGGACTGAATTAGCAGTAGATAGTCTGCTAATTGGTCTAAAGTAGTATTTTTTCTTCTATTAATCTGAACTAGCTAGTGGCTCTTTCAACAAAAATGAATTGCACTAGGACTTCTGCTGGTACAATCTGATGATTTCATTCGTTTCAGTTTTATTCATTTAATTTTTGTTTCAGTCATTTGTGCCTTTGCTAGCTTGCCTTTGTGTATACAGCCTAGATAAGCTGGATGGCTCTCAGGGATACAGCTGCAAGAACACCCTCTGGGGGTGCACATCCCTCATCTCTCCCACTGCTTTACGGGCTTTTCTTTGCTCTTCTCTTCCCAAAGCAAGAAAAATCACTTAGAATGTCTCTCTTGGCAGGGCATGGCGTCGAGCGCCCAGGAGGACCTGAAGCAGGGTGGCTCTGCGGCAAGGGGTAATGCAAACCAGCTACGGCAGGCAGGCCCGTGTCAGGCAGCAGACAACAACTGTCCCATCTGCCTGGATGCCATCTGCCATGCTGCCCACGTGCCCACCTGCTTTCACTGCTTCTGCTTTAGCTGTATCTGGCAGTGGGCTGCCGTGAATGCTGTGTGCCCAATCTGCAGGCAGCCTTTTGACCGCGTCTTTTGTGCTATGGAAGCAGACGGTGACTACCAGCAGTACATGCTCAGCCCGTTAACCCACCGCCAGAGGCATGCAGCCAGGGAGAGGATGCAGAACAGATCCCCACGGCAGCAAAACAACCTGCGCCTGCATCACAGCAATGATCAGCCCGTGGCAGGGAGAACGGAGCCTGCAGGTGGCCAGCAAGTGCCAAGGGTCAGTGCAGCTGCAGGGCCCTCTGCGACCAGCACCTTTAGAGAGCCAGCCCTGCCAAATGTAGTGCAGCGCCCAGCAAGGCCTGTGGATGGGCATTCCAGAAATTTCAGCATGATGCTGCTGCGTGGTCGGCTCCTACATTTCCTTGACTTAGAATAAACAGCCGAAGCACTTCAAATAACGACTGTCTGCAGGAAATGTTTTCTATCTCTATCTCAGCAATGTACTTCTTGGAGTGTGTTGTGATATTCTTTCTCAGAATTACTGCAGCAGATCCTGTTTTGCTCTTCTGCTCCTGGCCTCCCTCTTCTAATCACTGGGAGAGGACAGTCTGAACCTTCTGATAATCAGCCAGGACACCTGTCCTTAAGACTGGCTAATGCATATGCTGTAAAGAGTAGCCATGCTAGCAGCCCTGTCCCCAGATCCCTGGAGCTTTCCAGGAGCAGGCTAGAAGAAGCCCTAAGCCTCCTAGTATACAACCAGACAAATGCATAATGCAATAGGTGAACAATTGGCTGGTGGATCAAGTTCAAAGGATGTCACATCAGACTGGTAACTAATCACTAGAGGGGCTCTCCAGTGCTCTGTTTTAGAGGCAGTTCTCTTTGTCATTTCTATAAATGACCTGGATTCAGGAATTGAAGATATACTGGGGACAGAAGAGAAAAAGCACAAGAAATCATGAGTTTAGATAAAAGCAGATTATTAGGTAAAGCAAAAGCTTCGCACAAGAGCAAAACAACAAGGAATTAATTTGCTATTTCCTATCATCAGGCACTTCCAGGAAAGCAGTGCTCATCATGTGTAACAATTTCTTGGGAAGAAAAATGCCATCACTCCAAATGTCCCCCTTTCTCTTTTTCTCCAGCTTGTATTGCTGAGGATGGTGCTATGTGGCACAGAATATCCCTTTGGCCAGTTTAGGTAAGCTGTCCTGGCTATGTCCCCTCCCAATTCTCGTACACCCAGCTTCTCACTAATAGAGCGGCACAAGAAACTGAACAGTCCTTGACTCAGTGTAAGCACTGTTCTACAACAACTGAAAACAGCCTGCCATGAATTCAAACTGTTGGAGTTCAAGAAACACTTGGACAATGATCTCAGACATGGGGCTTGAATTTTGAGTGGTCCTGTGTGGAGTCAGAAGTTGAACTCGATGATGCTTGTGATCTTTGGTCTGTGATCTCTGGACTGACCTTTTCGTTGGTGCTGCTTGCAACAGGAGGCTGCCCTGGACATTTCTCAGTTCCCTTTTCCAGCTCAGAGTTTCCTAGGATTATCAGTCTTCTTGCCCATGCTACTTCCTCCCTCATCCCACTCCCTCACCTTTGGATCTTCACCAAGACATCCCAGCATGAGTATCTGAACAACATCCTCTCATAATATTAATAGACTCCCAAATGCTTTTGCCTTGCACCTCCCAAGGACTACTGCAGCACTTCTGGCAGCTGCCTCTGACTGAGCACTAACAGAGGTTTCCCTGAGGTGTTGGAGTCTCCATCATCATCTCCAGCCATACGGATACGGACCTGGACAACCTGCTTGAGTGGGAGGGTAGGACTGGATATCACTTCCAGAGGTCTCTACCAACCTCAGCCATTCAGTGATTTCTTGAAACAGTTGATGAGATTCAAGAGTAGACTGCACCCCTTTCTCTACAACAATGAAGTACTCTGTTTTAAAACTGTTTCTTTATACCAGAGAAGAAAATGATCGGGGTGAATCTTATTATTGTATATAAATAGCTTATGGGAGGGAGTAAACAGAGACAGGCTCTTTTCAGTTGTAATCAGTGGACAGAGAAGAGGCAATGAACAGACACAGAAATTAGATAAACCATTATTTCCTATGTGGTAAGCTCCTGTTTGTTATTGATAGGGAAAAGCTGTCAATTCTATATATTTGCACTGAACAACTGAAGTAATGAAATATTGATTACTTACCCTTACAAATAACACAAAGGGCAATGCAATACACAGGTAAACACATAGTTTTTTTATCATATATACTGGAAAGTGTGTGCATCTCTTTGCCGTCTGAGGGCAGTAACTGTCCGAGAGCTGAAGTAAGTGTTGAATTCTGTAATTTTCATCACTTGATAGTTCTGTTTTGTTTTTTTTTGTTAAGATCCACAGGACTAAAAGAGGTGCAACACTAATTCCTCTTGAAAGGACGCAAAGATTGTTTTATACTCATAACTAATTTCATACTCCTAAAAATATAGCTAGAATACAACTACTGAAGCTGGTTGAAGACAACCTGCAGAATATGCTTTATTTTCCTTCCCTATTATATAGATGTAAATACTTCAGTATTTTGACTGCTGCAAAGACATCATTCTTGTACAGGGGGCAAGCAGATAAAGGTGTCATGGTTTTATGATTTTTGTTGTTGGTATTCCACATTACAGCATCATGTAATGCACAGGGATTCAAAGAGTTAATGCTCTAGTTCGGTGGATCTTCAATAGTTCTGGATACCTATCTCAGAAGAGGAGAACTACATACCCCAGAAGACTTTTCATTTCTCTTTTTTGTTCAGAAGGAAAGACAAAACTGCTTGCAGGTCATGAGATGTCCTCTTTATCCTTTTCTACTCATCTCTGCAGCATGTGTGCTCACTAGCCATCTCACCTTCAGCATTAGAGTAAGGCCTTTGGTTTTTGGATGCTCTCTCTCTCATTCAATTTATTAGCTTTAATTCCATTTATATTGTATTACATTGTGTTATCTTGCATTCAGTTATCTAATTTAGTAAATTAACTTTCCTCCTCAGATTTTGCCGCTGTTTTGTTTTTAGACCCCTGTGCCTACCCTTTTCCCTTTTCCATTTTCCCTTTTCCCTTTTTTCCTTTCACAGGACATGAGTCTGTGGGTCCCCCCACCCCCTTAGTAATGGAACTGAGCTGAACTGGCCTGTAAAACCATGACAAAAGGATAGATTTAAAAAAAAAAAATAGGATTAGCCTACATGGCTAGAGAAGTCTATGAGTTTGTCTGTGTTACTGTCATACTGACTGCCTGCTGACTGCAGCAACTGAGTGCTTAGCCTTCCTCCCACTTGTTTTCCAACCAACACACTAAGTTTTCTAGCCATCATGATCATTCTTAATACAGACAGTGATAGGGTTTCTGGGGCAGACTCTGGGAGGAGAGGTTGTAGCTGCTCCAGGCTGGGCCCAGATGGCTCCAGCTGGCTCCAGTAGCACCACTGTGGGGCACAGCACAGCTGAGCCAGTCAGGGCAGCCAGCAGAGCTGTTGTCAAAGTGAGCTGAAGAATAAGTGAAGAACTTCAGTGTGAGGAAAACATGAAAGAAGCAGTCCTGCGGTCCTCAGTGTCAGTGCAGGAGATGCCCCAGGTGTGGAGCAGAAGCTCCCTTCAGCCCAGGAGATGCCCGTGGAGAAACAGGCTGTCCCCCTGCAGCCCATGTACACAGTATGAAGCAAATCTCCATGTGTAGCTCTAGAGGAGCCCATGGTGCAGCAATGGATAGGGCCTGAAGGAGGCTGCAGCCCATGGAGAGCCCCTGCAGTAACAACCCCAGACCAGAGCTGCAGCCTATGGGGAGCAGCCCACCTGAGGACAATATCACAATCAAAGGGTTTACCCAGACTACAAGTATACACACAAAGCCATTCTGGGAGCAGAGCCAATTGATGGTGAACAAAGTAAAAAATGATCCAGCACGCAGTTTAAAGTCAGCCAGAATCTGTAGTGAAGGTTCAGTCTCTAAAGAGGTCTAATAGGAAACCACCTTTTGACTATTTTTTACTTCTCTAGACAGTAAGTAGCTTCCTGGTTTAGTGCTTACAGAGGGCATCTCAGGATGCCTCAGGTTCCCAGGTACCCAGCTGCAGTTCAGAGGTGCCAGCTGTGCCTTCCAAGGTTCAGAGGGCTGGTTCTCTGGGCAGGTTCTCAAGCTAGCAGTTCCTAGGCTGGCAGACATCTTCTGTCAGTGTCTCATGTTCTTTCCTGACAGTATTTGTCCTGTTACAACTATGTCATTCTTACAGCTGCTCCCATCAGACAGGGGAGAAGTCTGAGGAAGCAGCAGGGTTGGGCTGTTAGGAACTGACCACAGCCCCTCATTTTCCCGTCTGCTTGTGCTTCTCTGGATAAGAGCTGGGAGTGAAGCTGATCCTGAGAAAAAGAAGGGGAGGGATGTGTTTTAGTTTGTGTCTTTGTTTCTCACTACTGTAGTCTATTTCTAATCAGCACTAAACTAAATTAATTTACCCCAAGTCTATTTTGGACATGGTGGTAAATTATCCCTCTGTCTATATAGATGCACAAGCTTTTTTGGTTTTATTTTCTCCACTGGTTGAGTGTGGATCTGCCAACCAAGGTCAGTCTACAGCATATATCTACAGAGGCAACTTTTAAAAAAAGCTCATATCTTCTCAACAGAAAAAAAAAAATCCACAAAAAAAAAAAAAAAAAAAAAAAACACCAAAGCTTTTTTTTTAATCAACCACAGAAGTTAATGAAGATTAATAACTACCATAAAGCACATTTAATCTCAAGGAGTTCAAGGTGATGGTGAAAAATCAAGTATGTTACTGTACGGAAAGTCAAGAATCAAGAAAAAAGAAAACAACAAATATTGACACCTGTTTATTAGAACTCACTCAGAATGGTGGGCTGGGTAGGTGAGAGGAAAATCTGGCTTTTAGAAAAACAGTTTACTCAGTTATAGAATCCCATGCTTTGGAGTGTTTAACACTGAGGTCACAGCACATTTTCAGGGTATGCATTACAAGTTTTAGGACGCTGTGCAGAGTCTCAGCAGAAATGCTCTGTCCCTTCCTGACCTGTCAAGGCCATGCCACAGGACTGGGGTGGGGACATGCAGACTGCTGCACTGACTGCCCCACCCAGCTCACGAGCTGTTAGTGTGATCAACAGAAGGAAAGGCAGAGTAGTGAAAGGACATGTTTGGCATCAGCAGAAGAGAGAAATTTTTTTTTTTCTTGGACTCTTTGAAATATGAAGCCAGCAGTGGCTGGTTAGTGCTGAAGAAAGACAGTGGGCACTGACGTGGGGCCATTACAGAGCTTGCTAAAATCATTAGAAGAGCAGAATCGTAAGCGTACACTGAGAAGACACAGAGAATAAATGAAACATGGAAAAAAAATGGGAACAGAAATACAGGAGAGTGGTAACATTCCCTAGTCTGAATTCTATATTTCACAGATTTGTAGAAAGGAAAACCTCAACATCTCCACATACATAACAAACATAGAAAGAACTATGTCAGACATTGCCAATAGAGTTTAAGTATAAAGCCAATTGTTTGTGTGTTAGGAAATGGCAGAAATGAGGTTATCTGTGTAATTTTAATTCACTTCACTTTAATTTCAACACATTATGTTGAAATAATACATACTTTTGTCTGTTGAAACAGAAATACTGTAACACCAGCCCTAATTGTTAGTATTCCCAGAATCTTAAGTTTCCTGGGAGGTGGGTAGCAGTCATGCCAACTTTAAAAAAGCCCCTCAACTAGAATTACAAGTGTAGTGCAGCAGGGAGAAGTGAGGTTCTCTTAAACAGCATTCAGCCACTACATCTATAAAGTCATTCTCACTCCCTCTTTATTTCTCATTTTCTTTTTCCACTTAAAACCTGCTTCTATGAATTGTCTATGGCTCTGTAACCTTGCAGTGTAAGCCTTTTGTTCCAGGAAGGTAAAGACTGTTTCCTCCAGGAAACGCATTTTTTCGAAGTAAAGCAGTAGACCATGCTTTTTAGACGGAAGTTTTCCTTCATTGCAGGTCTCCCTTCACAGTAGAGGTAGCTCATCCATAGAATGAGGATGGAATTCTGTGCGAGAAATTATATAGCAAGATGGGAGTCTTCTCCCAGATAATGAGCACTAGGACAGAGGGAATGGCCTCACGATGAGTCAGGGGTGGTTCCAGGTTGAACATATGGAAATTTTTTTTTTCAGAAAGAGTGGTCAGCCATTGGAACAAGTTGCTCAGGGAAGTGGTGGAGTCACCATGCCTGGAAGTGTTTAGGAAGATGGTTTAGTGGGCAATACTGGTTGCAGATGGACAGTTGGACTAGATGATCTTAGATGTCTTTTCCAACCTTAATGATTCTGTGATTCTGTACATAGTCATGTAGCAACTTAATCATAATTCATAATGTATATACACAAGAAGATGAAGTATGTCTGTGCATCCTCAATTCTAGAATTTCTGACCCTTCAGAGCTTTTCAGTGCAATCTCTAAATGTTTTTATGAAATTTGAACTGTAAAAGACAAATCCCACCCTGTGGCATCATACATATCCACGTGAGTCACCAGCAGAATCAAGTTACTTATTACTTGACAGTTCAGAACAACTGGTAGAGTTTACAGCTATCAGTTGTTACACAGTCAGCACTTGGGAAGGGGTGAAAATATAGATTAAGCGCATGGATTTTGCTGCTGTGTTCTGACAGCATCTGACATGATGACATGCTTGTTCATAATGTACTGGAGGTTCTTAATACCTGGAGGAAACACCTACCTTGCTATGTACACCTCTCCTGCCCTTTCAGTCATCAGATCTGAGCAGTTATGCTTGCTCTATAACACCCCATTCACCCTCTCTTTTGACTTGTCTGTATTTTTGACCAGAATTTTCCAATTTCTTCTTTATTCACTTCCTGTCCAGCCTGAAGCTCTTCTTCCTCCTTCACCATAGATTCTCCCCATACTTGTTCTTCACTCAGTTTGCCTGCTTTGGCACTTATCCATGCCCATCTCATAGGATTCTAACCTAGGGTCTGCATCTGACTGTGACTTGATCTTTGATTCACTGTATACCACTCAGTTACTGTCGTTTCCATTTGGACTTCCGTTTTCCTGTAATGTCATGTGCTTTTCTGCCTATTTGTAAAACTGGTCCCGATCTCTATACTGTTTTCTCTGTCAAGTGAGCTACAGAACAAGCAGTCTGTAGAGATTTGTAGGTGAATTTCCCAAGTGTGTGTGAAGATTCACACTAATCGAGTTCAGCATAGTGGAAACCGGAAACAACTGGCAGAGGAATGGAAAAGGACTGGAATTTGAGGAAAAAAATAGCCACCTCAGAATGTTCATGGACAGTTTTCCATTTCCTGTTTCACTGCATGAAGATGTTAGTGCTTCTCAAAGGAAGCCTGGGCCAAACTTCCTCACATGGACAAGATAACAGATGTGTAGGACTTCATTCTCAGCAGCTGTCCAAGACTGCGTGCATAGAAACTGTTTGGAAATAGTTGAGAGTATCCAATGTCTTTTGCAGAAAGATTCTTTATGGGAAGATAAGTCTCAGAGTCTCAGAAAAAAATTCATCTCTAAGAAGGAATACTTGGGCAGAAAAATGAAGATTTTTTTTTCCAAACATTCACAGAAAGCTTCTATTGTTAGAAGAACTTAGTAAAATGCTATTTTGTGTACTACAAGCTTTCAGATCCTATGAAATAATCTTAAAAATATCAAGCTGTTATTGCAAAGAGAGGAATAATAGGAAGAACGGATCATGGATGAAATTTGGAGTTTGCTAGGAACTTGACTAGAAACGAAGTTAGTCTGGTTTGGCAGGACTTGGATATTTTTTTCGATCAAAAGGAGAAAAGCCATATGATTGCTATGACTTTATGAAAACAGAGATCATATTGTTGACAATATAAATATGACTGAAAAAATATTTCTTATAAGTATGCTGTTTCTCAGATATGACCTACACAGAGCACTAGAGAAGACGACTCTTTGTGTGCAAGTACAGTTGGTCAGGAAAGGGATGTTGTTTGAGAGGTTTGAGATCCACAGTGCCATTATTGAAGCACTTCAAAACTCATAAGTAAAAAATGTTTGCTTGTTTACAGTATTTTCAGTCCCTTCAGCTGAAATTGAAAAAAAAAAAAAAAAAACCAACCAAAAACCAAAAAACACCTGAAAGCCTTGGGAAGCAGCTTCAGTAATGTACCTAGATAAATATGGAGTAAATAGAAGTGACATGCTGAAAGAGTAAGTCTGCTAACATAAGCCATGCTTTCGCTGTGGTCAGAAAAAGCATGGTAAGGAACTGCAACCACTGATAAACCTGACTAAGAAGTGCAAGCATTACTCACAGCTCAGTGTCTTTAAAAAATTTCTGTAGGGGTGTAATGCCACAGAGCTGTGTAGGAGATGTGTGATCTATTTCTGGTGATAAGACAATTAGATGTTGGAAGTGGGTGCCGGAAAACTAGCATTCACTGGCAACAGGACTGAGAAATATTGGACGATAAGGCATCTCAGGGAATTATGTCATACAGTTGCTTTCAAAAACAAATCTAGTTGTAGTTTCAGTGTACTGCATTTCCTTGAATACAAGGGAGCACTTAGGTTTTCTCATGTATTCTGAGAGAAAAAATGGTGAATATAAATCCTTCCAGAATCCCTCCAGGCCCACCCGATAATGGAAGTGAAGATTTTTTTTTTCTAGGCTGATGGAAATACAGACAGAAACCTTGAGCTCAGGAAAGAAGATACCAGCTATGCTATTTCCCTCTTTAATTCATTTATAAATTAAAGCCAGATTCTGCAAGGGAATATGATGGAGAAGTGATCCCACACACAGAAAGAAGCACATGTGGGGAAAGAGATTTGTGAATAGACAAGCAGGGAAAGGACGAGGCATGAAAGAGTAGGAGGAAGGAAGAGATACAGTGCAGCAGCAATTTTTGAGATGAGGCCAGTGTGAGGTGCTCGCTCCCTCATCCTCCCTCGTCCTCAAAGGGAATGAACACCCTAAACTAAACAGCAGCTGATGTAAGTGAGCAGCAGTGATGCCCAAGCCCAGATGCTTAGAGGTGGTGGTGTTTGCAAGCTGCAAACCAGTGAAGGTCTCTGTCCTGCAGCAACCCTCACCTGGAGACAAGGAGGTCTTGTTCCTGTGGTTACTCTCCAGTCATTGCTGCTTTTGTTTTTGCACTTATTTTGGAAGGCTGCTGTTCAAACCAACTGTTCTTTGAAAATCAACACCCTATGGATCGCCAGAAGTTATTATGAGAAAGTTTTTACCTTTTTATTCCTTTGCCTTTCAATAGAACTTGTGTTCCTTTGTGTTGACAACACCCAAAATATTTGGAAAGCACAAGACTATGTTCTTTCATGTTTTGGTTTGACAGATCAAACAAGCAATCTTCAAATATATGCTCTCAAGTTCCCTAAATGTCAATAATTTGTCTGGTTAGAAAAGATAGAATACCTTTTCTTGAAAGTGCTGACTAGAACTGAGAAGACATTGTATACCAGATCTTTCAAGGGGATTTCCATGTTACAGGCATGTCTGCCTTTTCCACTGGAACGATGGCTCATAACCAATAAGTGGTTTACCAATGCAGATATGGCTCTGCGTGGAGAACAGAGGTACTAAGAAGGGTTAGTCAAAATGCAGATCCATTGTGGTGCTTCTTGACTTTTCCAGCTCTGTTCTGCTGCATTTCCAAGACTTCGTCCATGCCAGTGGCCATGTTGGTACTCAGCAGGCTTGAGCTTCAAATGGCGCAGCCATCTGCTTTTTTCCTTCTATAGGTATCACACTGGGAGGTTCAACACAACACTGCTCTCAGAGGTACTGATACTTCTGCCAAGTTTACAGGTGTTGCCCCCACTGGTTGGTCAGTTAGGGCAGCGGTGTCAGAAGAGGTTTGGCAGCTTGGTTGCTGCCTGTGAATACATGTGCCAGGAATATGCTGCTTCATGGCAGCTAACAACAGCCTCTCTCCCTGACCATACTGTGCTTTGCTCTGCCTGAAGCCATCCATCTCTTGTTTGATGGTGGCATTTCTTACAGAGAGTTACAGCCACTGACCTGCTGATGGTTTCCATCAGTTAGAGTCTCCTACAGCTCAAGGCTGCCTCCACCACAGTGCTTCACAAACAAACAAAAGCACTCTAAAGCAACAGCAAAAACTTAGAGCTGAACCTCTAGCCATCACTATAGAATTTTACTGTATTATGTGTCCTCCGTCTTCAATATGAGGTGGTCACATTCTGAATCAGTTCTGTTACTGCTACAGTATGCGTATATCATTTAATCTCTTGTCTTGCTTTCATTATGTGCGTGTACAGTTCAGCCTCAACTGACGGTTGTCACCATGTTTTCCTAAATTAATTTATGAACAGGCATGAAAGAGAGGTGATTTCTGTTAGCTTGGCAAGCATGAACAATTTCCAGGAGACAAGTAAAGTTAATTTAACCAAATCAACCTGAAAAGTGATCAAAATTGCAGATGGATGTAATTGAGGGGAAGCTTAAGGTGTAGAGATGGCTCAGTCAGACCTGGAGGAATGATAACAGTAAATAAGGAAGGGAAGTTATGTGGAGCTGTTACACTGAACTGTAACAACAAATTAACATCGTTTAAATGAAGAACTAAGGAGGGAAAATAAAAATTAAAATAAAAATTAAGATTAAGTTGGAGATTGCCTCGAGGCTTGGAGACATAATTTCCTTGTTTCTATGTCTTTTACACCCTACCCAGGATCTTATCTGTCCCTGTACTCCTACATTATTGCTTACAGAGGAGTATGAAATATATAGGACATTTCACCAGTCAATGAAGACATTCTTGGTATCCCCCACAGAGTTGTTCTGGAGATAGCGATTTTTCTTTGCCCCTGGATCTTCTCACACCTCTGCTTCTCAAGTGCACTTACAATTCTTCCCCCAGGGCTCTGTGTCAGTTTTGTTTCTTTTATATTTTTTTCTTTTAACTTCAGTCATAGTGAATTCTGTTTTTGCACCCTTGCAGTGGGAAAACATAATACTTCATGCAAGCCAAATTCGTGAATAAGTTGAAAGGCAGAGACAGATGGAGCCATCTCCATGATATCTAAACAAAACACTTTGGACATAATGAAATACTAAAGCATTTTCATTAGTGTGTGAGCTTTAGCTGAAAGAACAAAACTGACGCAACACTTACTCGTCTATGGATTTAGAGCCTTCATTCCTTTGCTCTTGACCTGCTGTTACTGCATGTAAAATGTCATGAGGGCCTTTTAGAAGCTAATCAATCTAGACTCCTTGCTACTTGACATCAAGAAATATATTTATAAGCTGCATGCTGCTCACATTTGTCTAGACTGAATTATTTTGATCACAGTCTATTTCTTTATCATCACCACTGTAAGGTGGCAGAAAAAGCTGGTATGGGTCTTCTCTTTCCCAGGATAGCAATGGAGGCTGCCATGAGCAATTTACTGCCAGAAGATAGTACATCTAGCTTGATTTTTAGTGGAACATAAACTTGAATTGGACTGCATGTACCTCAGAGTGAGCGCACAAAACTCAAACAAGTGATAATAGCCATCCAGAAAGACAAAGCAGACTAATCACAACCTTGTGTGGGGGGTGCTGCCCACAACAAACCTCAGGATGCAGCTACCCTCGTGCTGAGGCCTCACTCTGTGCCGACAGGTACTGAGAGAAATGTAAAGTGAGGAAGCTGCTGTTTTCTCCCTGTGACGCGATGTGCCTCGCACCTCCGTGGGTACAAACGATTCATGCAAGGTCTATTGTGCTTAGTTTCGCTGGGAAGTTTCCCTTGCTATTTAACTTGTTTGCTCCACTCATCCATTTCTGTAGGTCAGATGCTGATACATAACACACAATTTGTAACACAAACACACCACTCGTGGAAGTACCTGCCTTCACCCAGGGAGGTATGGTGGTAGGGTAGATCGATAGATCATCTTTTCCATTCCAGCCCCTTCAGCCTCCGTGGAAGAGACAAAGCTGTTCAGTAGCAGTTGCAAACACACTGTTGCTTTGCTGCGTTTCGCAGTTACCTGCCCAATCCACGGGTAAAACCTGGATCTTCTGCCATTTCTGCAGAGGGGCCGATGTCTGTACCTCACCAGTATCTCCCTGCGCAATCATTATAGTTTAATACACCTGGGGTAGCTACAACTTTTCTTGAATAGGCAAACACCAGAAAAACTGAAACCAGCCTTTTCAGGGGCAGAGGGCAGGGCGCATCCCACCGCCCAGCGCCACGGCCCTGCCTAGCAACAGTTACACTTGACACAGTCAGGAGCGCTAACCGACACAGCGCGTGCCCATCGGCGGGACGCCGAGGAGCCGGGCTGCTCCGCTGAATTAGGCACAGTGGGACACACGTTACCCACCGCACGGCACCGCACGGAGACGCGGCGCGAAGAGGCGCTGGGCGCGCTGGCGGTGCCGGAGCCGTTTCACCGGCGACGTCGGGATGCCCCCGCGGTTCCCCCCGCGGGTCGGGGTCGCGGCCGTTCGCGGACCGCCCGCAGACACGGCCCCGCGCTCCGGGCCAGGGCCGCCTCCGCCGCACCGTGGGCGGGCGCGGCGTTGCCGCGGAGACGGCGCCGCGGGGGCGGGCGGGTGCCGCCGGCGCCCCGAGGAGGTGCACGGAGGCGGCCGCCCCGCGCCGAGCCCCGCAGCCTCGCCCGCCGCCCCACCCCCGTCGCCATTCCCTATTATAGAAGTGCTTCCGGCGGCGCGGGCCGCTCTGACATCATCCCCCGCACCCGGTGACGTCAGCGCGGGGAGCAGTGCGTGACGCCGGTGCGTAGGGGAGCGCGGTGACGTGCGCTATTTAAAGCTCCCCGGGCGGAGGATGGAGGCAGAGTGAGCGGGTGCCGCGGCGAGCAGCGGGCGCTGTAGGGCCCCGGCCGGATCCGTTCCCGCTCCTACCCCCCTGTTCCCGTCCCGGCTCCCGCCCCAGCCCCGGGACAGCGGGACGGCTGCGGGCTGCGCCCGCCCGGCGCGAGAGCGGGCGGTGGCGGAGGTGTGAGGCGGAGGCGGGGATGCGGGCGGCCGCAGGCAGCGGCTCGCAGCAGCCAGGCACCGCCTGACGCGGCGCACTCCCCCAGCTCCCCCCCCCCCCCTTACTCCTTCCCCGCACCCCCCGCCCGCTCCCTCCCTCCTTCCCTGCATCCGAGCGGCGGGGCTGAGCCCGCGGCCCCGCCGCAGAGCAGCGCGGCCCGGCGGCGGCCGCCCCTCCCGCCCCCCGCCCGCCGGCAGCGCCCGGCCCGCCGCGCCCCAGCGCGATGCCCGCCCGTTCGCCGCAGAAGAAGGCGTGACGGCCAGGCGCGGACCTGCCGCGGGAAGGAGGAGCGGCGCCCCTCGTCTCCGCAGCCGGGGGCAGGCGGGCGGATCGCGGAGCGCGGCGCCCCGGTGCCCGCCGCCAGCCGCCGGGAGCCCGATGCCGGTGCCGCGGCTCGCTCTGCCGCCTCGGGGAGATGCACGGCTGCCCGCCGCGCTGCTAGGGGGAGCGGCGGCGCGGAGCCCTGCGCGCACCGCCCGCCCCGTCCCGCTCCGCCTCTGAGGCGCGCCGAGCGCTCGGCGACCGCGCACCGCTCGGCGAGAAGCGCCGCAGCCGCCGCCGGCGCCGCGTGGAAAAGGCGAGCGCCTTCTGCCCGCCCGCCCGCCCGCGGTTGGGGGACCTGTCCGCACGCCCAGCCGCCGTCGCCGCACGCCCGCTCGCGGGCCGGAGCCGCTGCCTGCGGACGCCCGGCGGGGCCGGCGGCCATGCGAGCCCGGCCCGCGGGGGGCGCTCCGTAGGGCGCGGGCGGCCCCGCTCGGCTCGGCTCGGCTCGGCTCGGCTCGGCTCCGCTCGGCCGCTGCCGGCCGGCGACGCGACCCCCGGGCCTGCGCGGAGCGGCGCGGGCGGCTCAGCGCGGCGTCCCCGCCGCCGCCACGGGGCTGCGGAGCTGCCGGCGCGGCGAGGCGCGGCGCGGCGAGGAGCGCCCCGGGGACGCGGCCCGCGCGGCACCGCCGGTGCCCGGCGCCGCCGGCCGCCATGGGGTAAGGACCTCGCGGGGCCGCCGGGCTGCGGCGGGGCGGGGTGTGGTGGGGTGGAGTGGGGGCGGGCGCAGCGGGGAGCGGGTGCCGCTGCCATCGGCGCCGAGCGGGGCTGGCCGTTGTAACGCGCCGGGTGCCGGATCCGTCTCGGCTTACCGGCTGGGGGCCCTGCCCTACCCGGTGCTGGCGGGCGCCCGGGCCCGAGAACGGCTGCCCTGAGCTCGGTGTGGCGGGGGAGCTGCGGTGCGGCCGGGGTTCGTTGCACCTCCCCTGGAGCTTTCGGGGGCTATCGAGCGTGTCAGCTGCCCACACGTGAAGTGGGCTCTAAAGGGATCTGCTTCGCAGCGCGTCCCCCGAGTACTTGGGGGCATCCGCTCGAAATTTTAAGGAGTGGGAAGGAATGAAATCTTTAAAGCGGAGCTAGCTGCATGTAATCCCGGAGAGATAAAAGTGGCATAGATAACCTGTGGAAACTTTCCACGTTTGCAGTCTCAGATTTGTACAGGGAGGTGATGGAATAACGCTTACTGCTGTGCTTGCCTGGTAACCTCTGGATGGGGAGTGGAAGCTCGTCCATGTTCCCAAGCAGCAGAAGCACAATGTGATTTGGGTAACTGCAATGTGGAGGCAGGCTTTTAATGCATCAACAGGACGCTGGGTTCGTGAGACTGCTGTGTAGCTCAGGGTATAAGAGTTTCAACTTGAGTCGTCTTCGTTCTGGTCAGTCAGGAATTTGGATGTGAAATTAGCATAGTGCAGTAACGTGGAGCTGCAGGTGCAGCATTCCTCCGGCTGTCAGAGGCACATGGAACTCTCCAATGTACGAACCTGACTGTCGTGGTGGTGGCAGCTGTTCCCTGGCACTCCGAGTCACCAGGAGCGTGCCAGATGTAGGAAGGATCGTCTCCTTAGTTATTAGGTTTTATTTTCCATTTAAAGAAAAGGTCCTTGCAGAATAAACCCAAGCTTGCAGCTGTCTGCATCTTTAAAATCAGTATTATTTGCGGAGATGTTGTTTAGGTGTGCAGCTTACTGCAAATACTGAGAACTGCTGAGTGTTAAGCATTGCTTTTCCTCTAACAGAGCTTTCAGAAAACAAATACTCGATTTAAAAAAAAAAAAAAAGAGGAAGAAAAAAGATGAAAAGCCCCTTCCGTTTAATAAACTCAGTGCTGCTGCTCTGATGGTGCTGCAGGTTCTTAATGAACTAATCATTATCTGTAGAGAGTAGAGCCTGAATACTGAAGAACTGTTAAAAAAATATTTGTCGGATTAATGCCAGGATATTTTTGTGGTGACTTCACGTTGATGTCTTTGCACACTGAGGTCAGGATGGCAAAAGTTGGCCGGTGTTTTGAAGACACTTCAGATGATGCACATGGAGGTACAGCAGCAGAGTTCCTTTGCAGACCATCTTTTAACAAGATGGAGATAGCTAGAAATGCGAGTGTGTATTCTTGATGGGCCCCCTGCCATGCTAGTTCAGGGGAGCACATCCAAGCCTGTGCCAGCCCTGTAGACCTGCGATTATGTATTGGGCATTTGCTGATGTTCTGAGTCCCGTTTCAAAAGCTGTTTTGAATTAGCATCGAAATGCTGTTCCCTACGGATTTGGGGCTATTTTGAGACCAACACATACTAGAATCTTAACGCTGCAGTTATAAAAATAGTCTTCTGATAGTCTGCTAAGGCCTGAAAATCAAGTCCTTTAGAAGCGAGTTGGAAAAACGACTGATATCATGCATCCAGCCATATGAGGGCTGCTCCAAAAGTAATGCCTCATATTTTATTCTGTTGCATCGCAGCATCAGAGACACATGTTGGTGGTGTGGCGTTGAAGCTTGAACCTTCCCACCAATTGTTCTGTTACTGTTTGTTGCTGGGTAGCAGATGGCAGCAGAGGGGCACTGACAAAACGGCATCTGACATGGAAGTGTGAATAAAGCAGAGGTGTCACTGAATTCCTCCATGCAGTAAAGATAGTGCCCACTGACACTCATAGACACTTGCTGAATGTTTGTGGAGAGCAACCTGTGGATGTGAGCTCATGAGGAGGTGGCTGGTGTATTTCAGCAGTGGTTATAGCAGCGTGAAAGACAAGCCACTTTGGGGACAGCCATGCACAGCTGTCAGAGCACGAAGAGCATCTCCATCAGCTGCTCTGTGCAAGCTGGCTAATGGTGGTGGCTGGGCTGAAAAAGAGTATTTTGTAGCTGAGAATGTTCCCTATCAAATGGAGTTATACTGCGCTCTTTGTATCTGTTGAGGTTTCCGTGGAAATAATAGAATGCATTACTTTCAGAGCAACCTTGTATATTTGGTAGTTAATGGATGTTGCTATTGTGAATGAGCTACGTATGGTGAATCTGTAGCATCTGGGTGGTGGAGAGTTTACCTATGGTTAGAGCAAAGAAAACTTGGAACTGGGGAGAAATACTTGCTTAGCTAACCAGCAATGGCTTTCTTAAATTTATGTGTTGTTGTAAAGAATTCCCTGGTCTGCCAGTGTAGTTCAAACTGCTTGGCTGGTTGAGTAGTATCTGACAGATGAGGTAGCTGTGTGGTGAATACCTTGCTGTAGATCGGCGGTCTCTGAAGTTGTACTGTGGTGAAATACTTGAAGCTGCAGTGGGAAACTTGAAGCTTGTGAACAGCTTGTAGGGTGCAGCCACTCTTCCCTGTTGTTCTATCCTTGATGTCTGTGTGTGTCCCTCTTGACTAACAGGAGAGGGTAAATGAATCGAGCTCCAGGGACAGTACACGTCTACTCTTGTTCCTCTACCTGCCACTCTCATTCCCTCTTGTAATTTGTCCTTCCTGTTGCATAAGGAGAGCAGTAGGTACTGTCAGTGATATGCCATTTATCAGTGCAGGCCTTTCTCTTGAATTGCTCTCACCGAATGACTGTTCAATAAGAAAACCTTGACTTTTACATAAATCAGAACTTGATGTGTTCTGTTCTAGTTCATAATGTCTCTTTTGTATTGGCAATACAAAAGTATTGAGCAGTAAACATTTTGATAGTATTGCACAGTTGGTCATACTTGAGCAAAGATTTGATTAGGTTAAAAATCCCAAAGAAGAAGATCTTAAGTAAACGTACTGTGAATGTGTATTTGTAGCCCAGATTAATGTATATATAGCTGAGTTAAGTTTTATGTTGAAAGCTGCAAATTATTGCCTTATTTTACTGGTCACTGGTACTGCCTTTACTTGATGTGGTGGCAGGGGAATTAGAGGTTGATACTTGTGGGCTGTGATGCTGTCATTGCTGAGTCTTAGTGGATACAGTTGGTGAAAACCAAGAATCTGCTGTTCTGTAAAACTTAGTCTCTTGGATTAATTCCTGGTTTATCAATTTTATCAATGTGTATTTTCTCTATAGTTACTTTTCTTTATGCTTTTGTTCTGTGGACAAGTATCCAAGTTCATTTTACTAGCTTTTCCCTTCACTCATGCTGAATGACAAGGAATTGCAAGGTAAAAGTTTCTTTAGATCTTCTTGTCGCTGTCATGTCACATTAATCAAGGTGTCTTTATAAAAGACTTCAGCTTCTCTTCACTTTGGACTATATTTAGTATGTTATCTTCCCAGAGATGGTTATGGTTTGTGTCAGTTTGAGATGGCAGAATTACAATACTAGAGTTCTTAAGCTGGCTAGAGAGTATTGTGGAAGATGAATATTTTAAGATGTACTTTATTAGCATTATCGTTGCCTGGAAATAAGAACTTTATTTTAGTTCTTGTCAGTGAGTGGAAAATGACAGTTACTGGTTGGTCCATTCTTGATTCCCACTCTTACTGAAGCATAGAGGGTTGCTCAGATGCATGTCTTTAAGGCATTCAAGGTGTAGGGTGCAAGTTTGATGTGAGAGTTCTGTAGCTGCAGGGGAGCTGATTGTTCTACTGTCAAGGTTGTGATAACTTCTACAAAACCAATTTGAAGCTTTTAAATCTAAAATTATGTGCAAATCTACACTGCTTGAGCATATGATATAGACAGTATCGCTGTGGAAACTGGCTTTTGTTTGTTACCTGTTGACTTCTTGCTTTATCAGGTGTTTCCAGATGAAATTTTTGACCTCAAACTTTTTGTTTTCCTTTCTTTAACTGGATAGCAAGCATTATAAAGCTGTTAGGAACCAGAATCTTTGTTAACCATTGAATGTGACCTCACTCGGGTTTTATCAACCTTTTTCATTCTCACACAGATTAATGAAGCTCCCAGAGCTTCCTCTTAGCAACAGTTCCTTCAGCTGTGCTCCTCTGACACAGAAATACTGCAGATAAAAAAGTGACAACGTGCAGCTTCTTGTTGGTAGTTTGGTGTTACTGTGGTTCCTGACCATTTTGCCATCTCAAATCTAAAATGAGATGCTTCCTGTGGGAAAGCAGTGGCTGCAGGTAATTTGCACTGTCTTCTGTAGCATTGTGTTGGGTGTAACAGAAATAGATCATCATAACAGACTGCAGATGCCCACAAACAGTGATTGGTAAGATACAAACACCTGGACAGATGGACTGTATGTAAGTCAGCATGAAATGGTTAATAAACCCTTTCGTTAGACAGTAATGCACAGACACCTCAATCCTGACTAAATTGTCTTCTGTCACAGGACTTTTATGACTATAAAATAAGCATGAGAAGGCTAAAACAGCTTTTCTGGATGGTCAACACATAAACAAGTGTCCTGACTGACGTGGGGGTTATCTCCATGCTAACCAGTGAAGGGTTTTCTAATAACCTTAAGGCTGCATTTGATCTGCGCCAATATTGCCATGCATTAGATGGATTGTATAGTCTAGCTCTTGAGTGAAGCTCTAGTTCTGCAGAAAAATATGTAAATCTTTCTAATTCATCATGTTGAGATTATTTTAACTCGCAGTATGTCTAGACAAACATCAGATGAATATTTTATGTCTGTGCCTTTGTGATTTCTCCATCTCAAAGAGTGCTCACCCTTCTACTACTCCCATTGTCTTGCAGGACCCTTAACTGCATGTCAGGCCACTACTTGAAGAAATTTGTGGTCTTCAAACTGCAGAGAACATAACATATGCTGTAACAGGCTCTGACTTCTGATTAGAGGAGGCAATGACTACTAAATGGCATTAGACCATTTCTGCTTGCTAATTGATAAAATGAGTAGAAGTCAGTGCTTTTATGGAAATTTTGTTGGAAAACATTTACTTTTCGTGATTGTCTCTTAAAACTGTCATTAAATGTAGAACGCTTAGCTGGTCACTCTTCAAATCACAGCCTTCCAAATCTATGCCTACGTGTTAGCATGCTACAAGAAGACATTATCTAGCAGCCCAACTCTGGCTTACTGCTAGGATTTCATTAGTAAAGGTGCCTGGGACACAGTTTTAGCTGAGCCTATGGTTTTCCAGTGTTTTCCAGATCATTGACCATCTATTCAGTGTGAATGTCATGTCCAGATTAGAAGTTTAGTGTTTCCACTCTTTTAGATGTCTTTAATTTTGAAGTTGTTAAGGCCTAAGGTGTCAAGGGCTGGTCACTCTAGTAGATCAAGAAGTCTTTTATTTAAGATTGAGTGTGCTGTAGGTGTACCCAGTGAGACAGGCAACAGTTCCAGGCATGGAACTGTCATCACTTTAGGTATATATTTACACAGAAATTCAGTGTGCCTGTGTTTTAACAGGGTTATCTGTTGTATCTGAGGCAACCCTTAGTGTGCTTGTAGTCTTACCAAGGAGAAAGTGTAACACTGAGCACAGAAACAAATTATTCTGTATTACTTAAAGCTGGAGAACTTTGTACATTATCCTTTCTCTTCAAAGATACTCTGTTAGGATGAAATGTATATTTAAAGGCATTTCTTATGAAAAAGCCATCTGTAGAATGATCTGTAAGCATGGTTTTTATTTTGGTGTTTCATGCTACTCTCCCTGCAAAGCTTTTTGAAATGTGTCTGGTCTTAAATAGGGTGCTATGGATGTGGAAGCATTTCATCACTAAACGTCAGTTTTTTTATCTACTTGTGAATATAGGTTTCTTTTCCTGATTCTGTTTTGATTATCATAGCTTTTATTTTACCTGAGGTTTGGGAGTTCAGAACCCACCAAAATTAATATGTTCAAGACAGGTTAGAAGGGAAAAGATGCTAGAGGAAGCTGTTATTTTACTCTGTCTGGGTCTTGCACGTGCAGTGATGGGCACTGTTGTATCAGCACAGAGTGATCCCAGTGGTAATGTTAATGTTGTCTGCTCCATTCTGCAAAGTAACGGAACTGTGTTTGAATATAGTATTGATTTTTTGGAACTGGCAGTCCTGCATTCTGACACATTTTTTTTTTGTGGTGGCAAATAGTGGTGAATACCAGTCATCATTAAAAAAAATTGGCCTAAGCAGACACTGTTTAAGCATGCAGTAGGTTATGCTGGTTTGCCAGATATGAGCACATATTGACATTTCCAGTATCCTTGTAATGATCTTTTCTTCCAGTTACAGAATGAAACTCTGTTACTTAAGAAACAGAGTAGAATCATAGAGGTTGGAAAAGACTGCTAAGATCATCTAGTCCAGCTGTCAACCCATCACCACCATGTTGCTCAGTGTCACATGTACCCTTTTACTGAAAACCTCCAGGGATGGTTACTCCAGTCAGTAAGACTGGTTTTGAGTAATGGCTTTTACCTGAATAAAGAGGGAAGTGTTTGAAATATG
This sequence comes from Callipepla californica brunnescens, assembly GCA_023055505.1. Lineage (NCBI taxonomy): Eukaryota > Metazoa > Chordata > Aves > Galliformes > Odontophoridae > Callipepla > Callipepla californica. The sequence continues at coordinate 3,354,614 of JALIRH010000052.1, read as the reverse complement.
CAGTTTTTCTCAGGCTTTTCTTCTTCCTCTGTGTACTTGTGAATGGTTCACAGGCAATGTTTTGTCCTTTTTTGTGGCTGTGTTCTTTGTCAACATATTGACCATCAAGTTTTCAATGAGCTTTCCACCAGGAAGAGAGGACAACAGAACTTTGGAACTGCTTTTTCTTGTCTGTACTACAGCACAAATACCTGACTATGCAATATGTCAAGTAAGTATTTGACTGAGTTACTGCTACATGTCTGTGCAAGTATAGGAGCTGGCACAGGCAACGTGTCGATACAGGTGGGGTAGGCTTACCTTTCTCTGTGGCACTGTCTACTTATGCTGACATGACATGATCAAAAAACCTCCAACCGTTCAGAGCTGTATCTGTACATGTCCTAGTTTGCTCTCAGTTTTGAAGCTGAAGTCTGGAAGGTGTTTTTGGAACTTGTCCACTGGACAGTTTCTCATTCATTGTGGCTTTCATTGTAAAAATCATAATAGGTGATACTGCAAAGGGACTAGAACTTAAAAAAATATACTTTTAAATGTCTTGTTCTGTAAAGAGTATGTTATGGTCTTGAATCCATAACTAATTGAAGCTATTCTTGTAGTGAGATATATGAGATCTTCCTTGAATTTTGAATATGGAAGAATGACATTTATATGGTCAACACTTTACAGTGAAGTGTTGGTGAAATAAATCATCTTTGACATGTGTTCTCACAATTCCTACTTCTTCTGCTTCTTAATTTCCAACAGTCTTCTAGAGCTGGCTTGTCTGTACAACAATCTAAGAGTATAATGAATTATAGTGGAGAAACTGTTACGTTTAGTGCAGCACTGGGTTTACTGTTGGCTATGATGCCATATAGGGTGGTCTTAGAGTGCAAAGTGTTTTGCAAGAAAAAAAAAAGAAAGAGAAAATCATATGGAAAAATGTATGATATGTGACTTTGTTGTCAAATTATTGCATAAAATAACAGGGGCTCTTAGCAGCTGCTTGGCCAATTGACCTTGAAATTGGGAAGCCTGTAGTTCTGCACCAGGTGTATTTTCTGTTGACTTTATATGACTGTAAGTAAGAGAAAATCATCCTTGTTTAAATTATTTTCAGGCTCTAGATAATATTTTCCAAATGCTTTGTCAACACCCCAGTTTGTACCTCTTCCATGTCAATGATTGTTCTTGTTCTACAAACGTAGAGGAATTTCTCATGTGTGTATAGCAAGCCTGCTGCCCAGACATCCAGAACATCGAGACTTAAGTAATGGGGTTCCTTCCAGGAAATGATAGACATAGCTTTGGAAAAGGTGGTTTTTGAAACTTCTATCTTCTTGAACAAGAGATATCCTTAAGCAGGATGGCACAGTAGCATTTTACCTTCTTGACTGGAATTCGACAGTCACAATGACTAGTGACTAAAAATGGATCAAAAAAGAGAATTCTGACTTCAGATGACATTGAGCTTATGAACTACTATACTGTTATGCTAGAGGTCTGGAAAATTAGTGATCGTGATCAAGCATCAGACAAAGATGAAGCAGGTCAAATAGCGACTCCTTAACTTTAGTACCTGCTAGATGCAAGCACAAAAGTTTGTTCTAAATTATCAAGTCATGTATACGCAGTTTACCTTCCTAAATAATTGTTTATCTCCACTTGCTTTTGTACACCGATATTTTTTTGCATTTTAGTATAGAATTCGTACTTCCTACTCATAACATTCTGTTTGCCAGGTTAAGCAGTTAAATTACATAACAATTATTGTTTATCTAAATTCAGAACCAGTCAGAGATTGCCACTTTCTTCTACACTGACTTTTATCTGATGGTTTAGTTAAGCCCCTCTTGGGTGTTAACATGAGAGTTTTTGGTGACCTGACAGCTCACCTGGGGAACCAGAATTTGGAGCCATGCTTTGGTGATTTCCCTTGCAGAGCCCTGTTGGATGGGATATGTCTCAGAACCTATTTTGCATATGTATAGTGTTAACAATCAGGGCAACAGAGATCTGTCACTTCCAGTTATGGCTCATCAGAGATGCAGCCTCTGCTTCTGACATTCAGTAGTTTACTAGGCTGTAAGTTATCCAGTGGGAGGGACTTGCTGGCATGATAATGGCATACTCAGAGTGAAATAAAGAGGCTTTATAGTTCCTGCAGTGCTCAGTGGGATGATACAAATTGATTTGTTACCTGTGAATATAAAATTAATTTGTTTACCTTTCTAGGAGTCTAATTCAGTTCCTTGACTCAGATGAAATAATCCAATTCTCATCTTGTGATGTAGGCTAATGATTCTTTTCAAAACACAGTGAGCAGCTATTCTGTCTTGGAATGAATTCTGGATTCTTTGAAGACTGGTTGATGGTGTTAGTTACGAAGTGCAGGTCTGTTCAGCCTCGTTTGTTCTGCCTTCTTCATGTGTAAGTTGAGATCCTTCTGCTGGTGCTCACAGGGCATGTCTTTCTGAGAGATAAGTGTAAAACCTCTTTAAATTGATTGTTAACTGGCAATTTCTTAATGTTCAAGTAGAAGTTTTGTGAGATTTAAGATTGAAACAAAAGGAATAACAAGTGACAGACCGACTGGAATAAAAAGCATTTTCACATGTAGAAGGCATATGAAAATTAGTATCTTGGAGATAAAGAAGGTGAAATGGACTTGATTGCTGGACTTGAGGAGTGGTAAGGAGGTGTGAATATTTCTGTATAAAGATGTACAGTGAATTAAATGGGAGGTTAAAGCCAAAAAAAGAAGGTAATGGAAGGACACTGGTAAGAAGCCTTACAGGGAGAGTTGCTTAAGTGCAGAAACCCTATTTTGCTACAAAAATTCATTAGGGACAGATGACAACTGTCTCACGCTAAGCTGAGAGGATAAGTTATTTTTTTTTCCTATTGTGAAAAGGTTGCCGAGAGATCTGTTCATCAAAATTATGACTAGTATTGATTATTTCTCTCAAAGATGATCTGAAAAACATTAGTTACGTTTAACTTCATCTAAAAATATTCATTTTTTAATATTATCTTTGTTTGCCATGTAATTGCTGATTATCTCAGTGGAAGCACTTAATGAAATGATTATGATCTGATTGTCTTTCTGCTCCTATTTAGGTTCCAAAATCCACATCCCTCTAAGTTGAAAAATACATTAGCTTTGCCTGTGTTGCTACATACTCTGAAATACAGCAGTCAGAAGTTTGACACAGTTGTGATGAGACTTGATAGAGGACACAAAATCTCACTGAATATCAAATTAGGAAAAACTGAATTTAGAAATGCTTGTATAGTCGGTATTAAATTATTGGTGTGCATTTTTCCAGTAACAACTGTGTTTCCGTACCCACAGAGCTTCAGCAGTATGCAGTAGCTGGTGGCACTGGATAAAAGGCTTTTCTCCCAGGTTCGATCTTTAAAAAACACCTGAATTTATGAAAGTGGTAGCAAGTTGATTTTTCATTTATTTTCTTCCTTTTAAAAATCAAGTTAACAGTACAGTATATATCTTCCAAATTTCAAGGTATCTCGTTTTGCTTTTCTTGCTTCTTTAGCCTATGAATCAAGCAACTCTGCATTCAGTGACACTATACCAAAAACCCAAAAGAATTTTGTTGCTTTTTTCTTGCTCTAGAATATAAACCTTAATTTTATGTACTTTCTTCAGGATGTAGAAGTTTGATACTTCAGTGTCAAATGTGATTCACTGTGTTCTGTTTTGATCAGGACTTTGAGCGCATGTTTGCTTTGCTTGTTAGTTGAGCTGCACAAAGTAGTTGGTAGGCTAGCACTGCTATATTCTGGGGCTCGTATTCCTGCTGTTTTGTAGTTTCATGGCCAGTGAGATGCCTAAACAGAAGTGCTATTGAAAAAGATTGGAAAAGTGTGTGTTCTAAGAGGGAGTTAATATTAAATCTATGCTGTGGAATATGCTCTTTACTATTGTAAGTTTTGCCAAGAACTATTGTCTGTAAGCGGGTATAGGTACTCTGAGTGCATAGTAATGCAAGTACAGTGTAAGACAGATCAGGTGGAAGCCTTATTACGATCACAGAGGGATAACATTTTGGCAGTATCTCCCCCTCTGTTCCTGTTCTCTGCCCAGTGATTGCAGCTTATACACTGCTTCAGAAGAAAAACAACCATTCACATGTTAAGAAATCCAGTAGTCCATCCTTGTGAGGAAAGGACCCCAGGCAATCACTGCATGCTTTTAACACCAGGTACCTGTCGATGGGAGGGATAGGCTTTGTAAGTAGCTTGCTAACAGAATCAAACAGTGGATGTGTGACACTGTGGGGAGTTGGCTCCTACTGGAGCATGTAAGCACAGCATGCTGTGTCATCTTAGCTCCCAAGAGGGGGACTTGGAAACAATCACAGACTATTAACTTTTAGTTGAAAGGAATGTTCTGTTAATTAGGGTAAGCTTCACCAACCAATTATGAACTGGAAGCAAATACAGAAGAGGAGTGAGTTAAATGAATCTTTTCATGGCTCTGCAGTTCATTTTGTTGTTTTTATGTTGTTCGTTTAATAGCAAGAGCCTCATTTTCTCAGGCATAGTAGTCCTAACTTGTATGATTGTGTACGTTGATAATACATTTTACCACTGTCTTAGCTGTCTTGCAGTGCTTACTTGTAGGATATCCTCTGCTTTTCTTCTCTCCCTTCAGCCCCTGGAGCATCTCAAGATGTTCGTCAGCATTTTGAGACTGGCACATACACAATGGTTTTTGTTGTTGTTGCTGTTTGTTTTGTTTCTTCTTATTTTTTGTTAACTGAATGGACTGTTTTAAAGGATTGCGTGTTCATAAAGATGCCATCCGCAGTAGTGGATGTGCCAAAATGTTATTAGATCATATTTCAAAACTCTTTTCTGCCCTGCTTTTTGAGATTACTTGCCTCCTGTGTCATACAGAAAGTTTTATTTATTGATACATACAAATTAAAGTAGACATATAGATTTGTTTATCTCTTCTGACTTCATTAAAGTCATCTGCTTGTTGGTGTCAAATTTACCCTATATGTATGTATATCCTATAAAGCTAGCATTTGCATCTAGTTGCTTATTTGTAAGGCGTATTTCTTAGTCTATAGTAGAATAGTGCAATTATTCCACATCCTTTCTGAATAGCTCTGAAATTTAAACCGTTTTTTTTTTTTTTTTTTTAGATAAAGAATTTGAGAATTCACTGAAAATAGAGGCAAGATCTGTGCACAAAATCAGGGAGGTTTCAGGTGGAAGTTTCCTTTTTTTTTTTTTTTTTTTTCTCTTTGAACCATGTGAGATAAAATTTGCTTTTACACAAATACTTTTAATTGTGTATTTTTATGGATACTTAGAGATCTTGCTACGGAAGAGCGGTTGTCATCACTAGCAACTTCTTACTAAATGTATCCTATGTTGAACTGAACGATAGGCTGTCTCTTTAGGATGAAACAAAATGGTGCCAATGTAGATCTGAGTGAATATGAAGTCCTCTGCAACATTTCCATTGGATTCTCTCCTGCTTTGTCTTCTGCAGATCAATCTTCTTACCTATTTTTCATATTGATTTTCTGACATTCATAGAATCGTAGAATCTCCAAAGCTAGAAAAGACCTCCAAGATCATCCAGTCCAATTGTCCACCTACCACTGTTATTTCCCCACTAAATTGTGTCCTTCAGTCCAACATCTTAAATTTTCTTGAACACCTCCAGGGACAGGGACGCTGTTACCTCCCTGTGCAGCCAGTTACAGTGCCTAACCACTATTTTGGAGAAGTTTTTCCTAATGTCCAACCTGAATCTCCTTTGGTGGAACTTGAGGCCATTCCCTCTCATCCTGTTGCTAGTTGTGCAGGAGAAGAGGTCAAAGCTCACCTCACCACAACCTTTAAGGCAGTTATAGAGAGTTTTAAGGTCTCCCCTGAACTTCTTCCAGACTAAGCAATTGCAGTTCCCTCAGTTGCTCCCTGTAAGACCTGTGCTCCAGACCCCTCACCAGCTTTGTTGCCCTTCTCAGAACACGCTAAAGGGCCTCAGTGTCTGTCTTGCAGTGAGGGGCCCAAAACTGATCACAGTACTTGAGGTGCAGCCCCACCAGTGCTGACTGTAGAGGGATGATTACCTCTCTGCTCCGCTGCTAACATAGTTTCTTTCAGAAGCGAGGATGCCATTGGCCTTCTTGGCCACCTGGGCAGATTGCTGGCTCATGTTCAGCCAAGTGTAAACCAAGACCTCCAGATCTGCTTCTTCCAAGCACTGATTAATAGTTAGCCACATAATAATCTGGGATCACCATGACTAAAACAAAATACATGCTTGTCTACTTTCACAAGAAGTAATACCACTGCTCTGGAATCTTTTCCTGGGAGATACTTTCATACAAGCCCAACACAGAATCATTTCCAGTAGTAAACAACTACTTGAAGTAACTTGCAGCATGTTGTGATTTCCCATTTATTGGGCTGCAGCTGCTAACTCAATTTTTCTAAAACCAGCTCTGACTCAAAGTCCATTTAATATTACTGTCACCACTGTGCAGTGTAGTTTGACTAAGAAGGAAGGCTGACTCCGCTTTTACTTAGTTATGAGCCCTTTTAATATTAAGTTGATTCACATTTCAATAGGAGTTCTACCATTGCCTGTTGAGTTGTTTGACATTTAAGGAATTTTAGAAAGCCAGAGTTTGTATAAGTATTTAGTGTTTTCAAACTGATGTTTAATTTCATAGGAATTGTAGTTATTTCAAAGCATGGTATGTAGTTGTACTGTCTTTGAAATTTCCTTGTTCATGTATAAGAGCAGAGTAAATCAGGAGAGAAGGAACATGGGACGAAGCACAGATTGCGTAGCATGCACAAAGGACTGTTGAGGGGTTGGGACAGGAGTTTACAGGCCAGGGTTTGGACCTTTTCTGATTAAGAATAGGCAGTACTGAACATCTGAATGTCTATTGTAGATTTTAAAAATTGATATTGTAAACAAAGCCTGCAACTTACGCTTGGCAAAGTAATGTATTAGTACTAACCAGAACTGATTAGGCTACCAGGACAGACAGGTGTCCTGTGGATTACTGGCAAGATTTTTCTGTTCACCTGCTACGAAGGCAGCTTTCACAGAAATGGAAATTTGAACACATAAAAAAACTATTTTCTTCTAACTTCCTATGGGTTATGACCATTAAGTATCTCATGGTGTTGGATTTCAAGCAGAAGTGCTGCAGTTGATCAAAACTTCAGATCCTTGAAAATCTAACAGAATGCAGTGTTGTTTCTGGCACAGTTAAAGGTATCGTTTCCTTAACCTTACGGGTTTAATTGAATGTTCTAGCCCATTTTTCTGAACTCCTGACAAATTGCTGCTATTACTTGTGATGATACAGTAACACAGAAGTGGTCAAAGATATAATATTAAATGGGAACAAAACAGTTTGGAAAACAGTTTGAAGGCACAACTCTGTGCTGTATTACATTGTACTAAAATATACTGTATAAAGTAAGCCATTGAATGTTACATAGTTAAGTAGATATATCTGTATAGTAACTTCCTATTGAATATGTAAAACCTTCTAAGCTTTTTAGGAACAATTTCCTAAGCTTTTCCTGGTTGCGAGTAAACCTGCCTTAAACCCAGAGCCTAACAGTAAAAGCAGGCTTAAGAGCATTAATGCAGAAATAGATAAGCAACTGGTGGTATGGAAGATATTTCCATCTAGTTACTTGATTGTAGCTATTTTTTTCTTACTATTTCAAATCTTGTTTTGAGACATTGATTATATGTACAAAATATCAAAAGCAAAATCTCATTTCAAGAATACATGGAATATGTTTCAAATACTTCATAATCTTAATTCTTACTTCAAGCTGGCAGTTGTTACTTCTGTTCAGATAAGGAGTCTGTATTGGAGCATTTTCCATACCACAAGAAGGCAAGCCTACTCAACACTGGCATCTTAAGCTACTGTATATAGTATTTATCAGACTTCAGGTATTCACAGTGCATTTTTCTAACTAAATTTGTACTAAATCTTGTATTTTACTATTGCTTTGCATTGCCTTTAGAACTTACTGACACTGACTCATGAGAAACCACTAGTCATATTTGGATGCCATAGCTGACAAAGTAGTTTCGACTGTAGCTGCGCTTTTAAATCTCTTCTCTTATTAGAATGTCTCCTGAAGCTGCTTAGAGTAAAAGAAATCTTGCTTCTGGTTTACAAACAAGCCAGGGAGAGTATTCTTTAAGGCACAGGAGAATTGTAATCTTGATATATTGTCATTTTGAAAAAGCAGTATGGTCTTTTTTTTTTTTTTTTTTTTTTTTTTTTAAATAATCCCAAACCTTTGAATAATCAGCAGGTGTGCAACAGATCATGCAGAAGATTAATGCTTTCTGTGAGAAGGAGAAATTAGCTCGGGTGGCAGATAGTACAGGTGCTCAGAGCTTAGTCTAGAATTACCACCTGCAAAAACATGTGTGAAGTCTACCAAGAGAGCTTACAGTCCTTTGGATTGCCACATTATGTTAATCATGCAGGCTGCCACGTGGCAGGGTTGTGTGTGTGTGTTGCTTGAATGGTCTGAAGGCAGTAAAGCTTTTTCCCAAGCTTCACAGTGAATAGGGAACTCGGCATGTGACTGTACTCGACTGCGTCTGAGCGCTAGAAAGTTGTCCTCTTTTCTTTGTGTATGCAGTGTCATTTCCCTCAGAGCCTCTTAGGATTAGAATCTGAGGGGTGACATCTTGCTCCATTTACAACTTGCAGATGTGATGGGAAGGACTTCTAGACACATACTGTTGGACTTGTCTTGAAAATGATCTTCCAAAACAGGAAGTATGGATAATGCACACTGGAAACCCATGGTTAAGTTTTTAAGTTCCGTATCAGGAAAATAGAAATGTCTGAGATGAGGAGTACAGATGTTCATTCTCACTGAGTTTTCATTACTTGGATACTTCAGAGCTCTTTTAGCTGAGCTGAGTAGAAGGATCTCATGGTACTGGGCTTGTTTATTCATCCTCTTTTGTCCTGCTAGTTGGGAAAGATAGTTCTGTTTGAAGACTTGTAACTTCTATTGTACTTCAACACTTCAGAGATCCCAGAAAGTGTTATGTGAAGCTTTAGGTCTATTATGTATGTGTATGTGGTGGGGAAAAGAGTGATGTGAATCAAGACATTTCAACTCATTTAGCTTACTGTCAATTATCATGCAGACAAATGGTTAAACAAACATAGAAATCACTTAATCTTCCTTGCAGACACCTCTCTATCCCCTTCCTGGTCTCCCCAGACCTTTACTGCAGATGTTGCACAGCTTCCCCTATTCACAGAGCAGGGGTCAGTGTCTGGTGGCTTCTTTTCTCTTATTGTCCCTGTTCTTTATGCTACTTCAGCTCCAGTTCCTGACTGGCTGACTACCACTGTGCCTCTGCTTTCTGTAGTCCCTCTCCCAGTCTCTTCTTACATGTCCACAAATTGGTTCCTGACCATCTCTTATGCTTTGCAACACCTCTATGACCGAAACCATGTCAACTTAGCCCAACATCAAGGAAATCTGTATTTATTTATTTTTATTTTTAGCACTCTAGAACAGGTAGGATGTCATCTATCGCTATAGAAAATCATACCTGCTTTTCTGTTTTTATAGCATATAAGAAAACAGAAACTCTGCCTTAAGAAGGTGTACATATTACATCAATGTGAGTATAGTTTAGGAGTCATGGTAAACAACATCATGGTAGTATGGTGGGATGGTGGTCTTTGGTACTAGGGTTGGCGAAGTCTGAAATTATCAGACACACAGACACATCAGTGAATGATACTAGAATGATATATTATTGTATTTTTAATGCCAGTTACAGATTAGCAAGGAAAGTTCTTTCTAACCTTTTGTACTAACTTACACTTCATTTGTGAAGGCTTTAATTAATCTCAGATGTAGAAAAAGGGACTCATAGGTTCTTACATTTATTAATATGATTTTTTTTTTCTTTTTTGTGAAAAGGAGATGTTAAGATGTCAAAATGGGAAGAGTGGTTGAAAGCACAATTTATCCAACTATTAGGATGTGGGCCTGTCTCCTATGCCTAGACTAATGCAGATTGCGTATCAACAAACAGAGGCATGTATGCTCTGTGTGTTGCATTTACCATGAGAAAAAGGAAACTCTTAAATAAGTAGTATTACTTCAACTGAGTTAATTTAAACCTCCAAACTGGTAGGACATCATGTCCTGTTTGGCTAACAGAAGAACAGAAAGTCTCAGAGTAAGGATTGGTTAGCTGAAGTTGTAATTATTGTGTTTGTTTTACATATTAACTTACATTCATGTCTGAATGTCTTAGCAAATCTAAAATTGAAGTAGCTCTGCAGTGTGTTGCAGCACAAAAGTACAAATGATGTAACTCTACAGCAGCTTTGAAGGGCTATACTGGCAAATCAGTGATGGATTCTTTAACAGACTTCATCCTGCATAGGTAAGGTAACTTCCATTTGTGTGAAGATGTAATCAGTACAAATGTTCATCAAGTGTCAAAACATGTTTTAGAGGCATCTGAAGTTTGGCATCCTTTTTGAAAAAACTCCTAATTAACTGCAGTGATCTTGTAAAATTATGATGTATCTAATTGGTTTGTATTTTTTATGCCGTGGATTTTAGCAGTATCTACTGCTCTGTCATTACAGTTTGTAGACAGCTTGTCATTCAGCAAACCTATAGCTTCAGTCAGAACGTGGAAATGCTTTGTAACTTGTTTATCAGAAGCCAAAAAGTAGCCTGTGTAAGTTTGTGATGCATATGCTGGACACACGTGCTTTGCAAAGTGCTCTGGTTTGTGTTTGAGAAACGCTGCTGATCAATTGTCCATGATATGTAGGCTATCTAATCAAATAGAAGACATGTTGCTAGGGCTATGGGAGCTTTTTGTGCTGGCAGTGCAGGAGAGCATCATCTCAGGGATGATCAGATGGACTTCTACTGGCCATTCCTAACTGCTTTAGTTGTATAGTTTTCACCTAGCTTATACATAGCGAAGTCTTAGCTTTTTAATGTTTCAGTTGCACGAGGTCTGGTACTGTGATAGAACTGGATAGCAGCGCTGATCAAAAGTGTGTTCATTAACCACACATCTGCGATTTATATTCAGCTCTTCTTTCGTCTTTTTAGTTAATGTAGTTAGGGCCATTATTTTCTCTTTCTAACATCAGTCTTCATCCAGATAATACCAGATAACTTTGAAGATTTTTATTTTTTTTGTGTTGTTGAGCTCTTAAACTGTCTCAGTGTTAAATAACTGGTTGCATTATGGTAATATGCATTACATTACATTTGGGTGTGCTTAGCTGGGAGGTAAATGGAAGATGCTTTCATATAATATTGAAAGCGAGAATGAAATTTTAAGTACGATGAAGTTATTCAAGACATTTAGAAGAGCAGTTAATGTAAAGATTATATTGAAGCAGTAGGGCTGTAGAAGTCACTTCTATGTAGTTTTTGTGTTTGTACAAGGGATCAGAATCATGAATAATCAGGAATACTGCTAGCCAGCCTCGCGTAACTGGGTGACATAAGGAGAATGTTAGTTGTTCTTAAGTATACTGTGACATCTGTATGGAGGACTAAAACATACATTCATCCCTCTGGACTGCATGTCTTCTTTCGCTTTCATTGGAACAATACTGTCTTCGGTTTGTTCTGTATTCCTCAGATAATTTCTTCTAACATTTAGCATAGGGGAACATTACATCTTCTGGAAGATGGGCTTCAAGTAGCCTTACTTCTCAGCTGAGGAATTCAGTTCTGCTACTGGAGGCAGCTGATTCTGAGTGCTGTCACTGCCAGGCAGCTGAAGTCTTACTGAGGTTTCACGTGTACTGATTTATAGCGAGGCCAGATTGAAACTGTTTGTGATTACTCCAAGACCTGTTTTTATTTTGTTGTTGTTGTTTTTTCTTTTATTTTTGGCAGAAAAATGTGTTAAGAGCTTAACCTCCTATTTAAAGGGAGATGAGGGCAGGGCTGAAGGATATGTTTATTATCATCCTAGAAACAGGAGTAAGAAAAGTAATGCAAATACCTACAAAGTTAAACCCAAATTGAAACGCTCATTGTCCATTTCTTTTGGATTTGATGAAACATTCTCTGAACAATCTATTTGTCAGTAAAATGTGACTAAGTTTAAAGTGACAGCCGTCTTAGTAAATCTAAAGTATTTTTTTATTTTGTGCAATACTGTGTAGAAATGCAGAATGGTTTGGTTCAGAAGGGACCTTAAAGATCACCTGCATCCAGTTAAGCTTATAAGAAAGATGGAAAGAGATCTTTTACGTGTGTCAGTAGCGATAGGACAAGCTGTAGTGGTTTTTACTAAAAGAGGGTAGACTTAAAGTAGATGTTAGGAAAAAATTCTTTGCTCAGAGGATGGTGAGGCGCTGGCACTAGCTGCATGGAGAAGCTGTGGATACCCCATCCTTGGAGGCACTCAAGGGCAGGTTGGAGGGGACCTTGGGCAGCCTGAGCTGGTGGGTGGCAATGCAGCCCACAGCGGGAGATTGGAACTGTGGATTGGCTTTCCTGATCCTATTCCTAAATGTCTTGGTTTGTATCCCTATAATTCTTTCCAGGCCCTGTGTCTTGATAATGATCATGAGGAGAAAATCATTAATTTTAAAGTAGTCTTTTTTTTTTTTTCCTTGCGTGATTTGATTTGCTAAGCAGTTAACTTTGAACAATTTATGTTGTATGTATTTAGAATTTCTGTGAAAACATTCAGGTGTGAAGCTTGAAAAAGTGAGGGCTTCACAATGATTGAGATGTTCTTAAGCTTAATTAATGTTTTAGGATAATTGTATTTAATTAGCCAGTTCAGTTTCAGGTTATAACCTGAGACTGAAAAATTGGAGTATTGAAAAGCTTTTTAGAAGACAAGTGTTCAAAGTTGCATGAATCCTGCAACATGCAGTGAATGAGAAGTTACATGTGTATTAACAGCAGCTTAAGGTGATAGGTGGAAGGTAGTGGGTGAAGAGTAATGGGGCAGGGCTGACTCTGTTGAGAGAAATCAGCTTTTATCTTACTCTACAGTAAAGTGCTGATTTTTGCTTTTGAAGGCTTGCATTTTCTTGTATATGTATATTAATGCAGTTTATTTGCTGAATGCAGCAGCACATGGTATTTTTTTCCTAAGAACTTTAAGTGAAGTGAAATGTGTGCATCCTACTTGGCACAAATGGTAGACAGCTTGTGTGTAACAGTATTACATCCCAGTCACGTTCATGTCTTTAACTTTTTGTCTTTCAGGGAACAACCTATCTTCAGCACCCGAGCTCATGTCTTCCAGATTGACCCAAACACTAAGAAGAACTGGGTTCCCACCAGCAAGCATGCTGTTACTGTGTCCTATTTCTATGACAGCACAAGAAATGTCTACAGAATAATCAGTTTGGATGGCTCAAAGGTGAGTTTTATTTTAGAGAAAACTATCATGCTTGACTTTTGATTACTTCATTCATTCGTTTTCCAGGCTTCATGTCCTTTATATATCTTCTTAGATACTCTTGTTAGTATCTGAGTAAGAGATTAGTGATGTGTTAAAATGGTTGTATTGTTTTATTAGATGTTTTAAGTGTTCTTTGGAAAATACCGTTTTCCTTCTGTTCATATAGACTTTGATAAATCTGTTGCTAAATTTAAGTGATGACCTATTAATACTGAGCAGTCAAAAGGCATTTCTTTTGCTGTGTTATAAAAACTACAAATAGTGCTCCAATAAATTGTTTCTCTCTCGGTATCCAGTGATATATCTAAGTCATTGGTTTCATCGTTATGAAAGACATCTGTTCAGGGTCTGCAATCGCTCAGTAAATCCTGCTTTGTTACTTAATCTTCCAATTTTTGCAGTACAGCATGCGGTGATTCCATCTTAAAGCTCTCCATAGTAAACGGTTAGAAAAAGTCATTTGGGTTGAGTTTTGTTTTTTCATTTTTCAGCGCTACAAAAGGTAACGTGTTGAACTGAAACTATGAGATAGTAATTAGAAGTCTTGGGGAAAACACCTACTGTTTTTAAGTTCTATCCCAAATGTGTATAAAAACAGTAGTTTTGCAAACAACTTATCAGAAATCTCGTAAAGAAGAAAAATCAAGTTTTAGAAAACGTCATCAAAAGCTGTAATCTTTTCAAGGTACTTTCAACTACAGCTTCTGTATATATGTGCATTTGTGATGGCTGGAACTGAAGCACTGTGTTAAGTATTCTTGGAGATTTCTTGACTTCATTGAAATCTGAAAACCATTATTGTGCATTTTTAAGGTCTTGAGTATTGCTATTTTGGTTGAGGAAGACAATGTTCTGTCATACAGAAGTGTTAGGAATGTTTTTATTGAAGATCTCTGTATGTTACTCCTTTAGGTGACCAGGAATCTGGTATTGAAGCTTACCAGTATTTTTCAAATTTTTTCTTTATTGTTTTCCCTGCCTTCCTTCAGATGATTTTGCTTCTGTCAGATAATTCGGATACCTTTTTTGTGACTATTTATAAAAGACTTCTGGATCTCAACTTGATGTTGCCTAAAATCAATGCTAATAGTTGTAATCTATAGCACTCAAACTGATCTGCAGTTTACAAAATTCTTCTTCCAATACAGAGAGTTCTGTTGCCTGTCTAAAGCTACCATTCTTGCAGCGTGCCTGCTAAGTTACATTGTCAAGTAGTTGTTCATCTATCTGTGTGCTTTTTTGTCTACTGCAGCTCTTCCTTCATATTGACAGTACTATTGACAAGGTATATTGACAATCCAATCTGTCATTTTATTTATTTCTTTAAATGCTGCAATCTTAGTAATATTTTTATCTTTGTATTGACTAAGATCTAGGATCCAACATGATTAAGATGCACTGTTTTAGGGATCACTACACTTCTCTGAAACACACAGTTGAATACCAGGAGGACCACTGAAAGAACTTACGATGTTTTCAGTGTGATGCTTATGTTTTTGATTATAACCGTATGTTTTCTTAACATATCTGCATGTATGTCTGGTATGTATGAAGGACTAACTGTAAATTTAAAGCATTTGTGAATTCAGAGTGCATCCAAATTACATCTTTGCTATATTGCCTACAGTTGGATTAACACTAGTGATTTTTGAGCTTACAAATGGTCATGTGGTCTAATGGTCACACAGAGGAGTTACATAGGCAGAAAAAATTGTGCAAATTAGTTTGATTTTTGAAACTTAAATAATCTTTATTCCATTTTATTTTTTAACAAGTTTTAAGTTGAAAATGTCTGGAATTTATATGTTACCAGCTGATAAAAATGCTTGTCATACTATGCTGGTTTTGCAGCTCTCATCCCTCGAGGAATAAATAGATGATCCTACTAGGTTTTTTTGAATGCCACATTGCTGATGAGGTTTATAGCACCTTATGGGTTTGGAGAGAATGAAGAACACGTGGCTGCTTAGTTATGGTGGGTTAGGTTGTGAGTTGGTAAGTGATAGCTGCTGAGCAGTCTTTCCACCTGGACTATAAAAAGGGAAGTCTGAGAGAGTGAGGTTTGAGTCAGTGTTGTTTCTGCCATCCATGCCCCTTTCTACTCTTTAGGTCCTTTACATTCCCTTAGTGCTCCCCCATGGAGCAAGACTTCACCATCTACTCTCTGCAGGCCTGAGGGAAAATAAGCGTGCTACAGACTGCTTATACAGCCAGCCAGCCAGCTATAAGCTGGATGTTTATTATCAGAGTGTAGAGATGTCTTCTCTGCTAGCCATTTTCCATGACTATTTTTAAACAAAAAAATTTCTTTCTCATTTTTCTTGATTAGTAACTGGAACAATTCTTCAATTTTTTTTTTTTGTTTATTTTCTTAGAGTATCTTGAAAGCAAGAGTTTTGGTGCTGGTTTGTATGGGAAAACCACAGACAAGCCTCATAATGTTTGTAGATCCCATTCTCCGCCCCCTCCCCCAACCCGATATGTTTCATTTGGTTTCCTGAGTAAAATTGAACTGCTGTACCCAAAGATTGAACATCACTGCATTGTTCTACTTTAAAACAGGACATGATCTTTTATGGCATGATCTCCACTCACTTCTGAGAAATCCTTCCGTACATTTCAGATACACCTGAGTTTGCTTGTGGAGATCTTTGGTGCATTTTAAGAGGTTTTTTTTTTTTTTTTTTTTTCATTTATTCCATATCACTTGGTTTGTGAGCCAGATGCAGCTGTAGACATGTTCTGTTTACTCTTTCTAGAGGCTCAAATAAATGCGTTGTATAAACTGGGTGATGGAGCAGCCAAGCACAACTCATCCTTCCTCAAACAGCTTTATCCTTCTCAAAATGATGTGAACTTCCATCAGTTTTAGTTTGTAAATTTCTCTTATATAAAAGTAGACAGCTGGACAAGTCATTGTGTTAATGGTTCTTGTGGATGTAGTATTTAGGTAGATAAACTGCTATTTTATGAGGTTATTCCAGCTATATATGTTATGCAGTTTTTAAGCCTGTTCACTTGTGTTCCACCTCTTGTGTAATGTTTTCTGAAGCTGCTGTATCCTCATAAAACACCTTGTGCAGGAAATGATGCATTTCCCTCTTATCTTATTTCTGATAAATGTTCTAGGACCATAATGTGTTCACTGAACAGGACATATTTTATACTCACATACAGTATCTGAATCTCTGTCACCCATCTCAGAGAGATCCTGGTGCAAATAATCTGGTAGAACTCCAACCTGACTGTGAGTAAATGCTTTTTATGCAACTTCCTCATACAATGGTAGAAATCAAGAGGAAGCCTGAAAAATAAAATCTGTTATGCAATGCAACATGACAACATCGAGAAGCTGTTGCTAAGGCTTTCAGTTCTCATTAATTATATAGTCACTTCATATCTTATGTCTTTTTTCTAGCAGGTTGATGGAAGGAAGCTTCCATTATTTCTCCAGTAACACTGCATATGGATTTATTTATTCCCATAATCCCTCTGTCTTTTCCATTTAGTCTCTGGTAGCCACTAAGAAAGGAAAATAAGTAAAGTGGTTCTTTCAGTACCAGTGCATGCTCTGATATTATTTTCACTGTTTCAAAATGGGAAAAAGTACAGTAATTTGTATCCATCTAAAACAAAAGACAACTTAGGAAAAGAGTGATTTTTTGCTTGTAGATTTCATAAACCAGGCAAATAATATTTCTGCTTCGAGTCAGTCATCAGTGATCTTCACATTTTAATGACTTGTAAAATATACCAATCATATGTTAAAATAATAATGCTAAATACAGGTTGTAAATAAGTCCCAGAAGCCCTGGTCTTCAGTGACCTTCCTTTGAAGAAGTTCAGAGATACTCTGTGCCTTAATTGTTATTTCTGTCATCTTTAGCACAATCTAAAATCATCTTTGACTGCTGCTGTTTTTCTTGCAGGTGTCGGGCTTGCAGTCAGGAAAATGAAGAGCCTAGTTAGACACATGCTCTATTTTCTCATAGCTAAACTCATCTGAAAGGAAAACATGAAAGCTATTTTATTATTCCAACCAAATCTGAAGATAACAAGATCACTTTCTTCAAAAGCTAAATGTCTGCCTGTCAGATTGACTCTGTTCTGTTTTTAAGATATTCTTGTACGTTTAGACTAACAACATTCTTAAAAGTTGATGGCATATTTGACATTTGTTACACTGGTGACTCTACAGTGCAGTCTCTTGGCATAGAGGAGAGCAGTTAAAATAGTATTTGCGTAGATGAAACAAGTTTAATAATAAATGATAATTTAAAAACCTTTTTTTTTAAAAGCTGAATATATGAGATATTAATATCTAGTATTTCCAGAAGTAGCTAACACAGCCTGTATCTGTCGTACGCTCTAGCACTGCATGCTCTTAAAGCATAATTAATTAAACATGAGGGGTTGAGCACACTAATGCTTTTAATTCAGAGAGAATTGAAAGCCTTGATTTTCTTTTAGAATTGGTATACCTAATGAAGGGACTCGTCTTTGTATCAGTGGGATCTGAGTGTAATCTTCCCAGCAAGAAACTTGCTATCTTCAGTCTCATACTGTCTGCTGGAGTGGAGCATCCTATTTTTTTTTTTTTTTCCGGTTAGAAAACAAAGGTCAGAATGGTAGCAGCCCTTTCTCAGTATGTTATTTTTCAAAAACGCTTTCTTCCTATGAAATGGAAAGAGGTAGTTTAGGTAATCCAATGTGAATGCAGAATGCTGTCAAAACCAACAGCCTTTTTGTGTCTATGCTGCCCATTCCTGGATTATCTCTGATGCAGGCAGGCACGTGGTCTCAGCTGAATCATTGAGTAGTCTCAGATGAAAACTCATTGATTTCTCCAAGGTTTTGCCCTGGGTTTGCAGTCACTGCAGCAGATTCCAGTCCTCAGGCTTCCAACCTGCCTGTTGCTTGGAGGTTCTGAGTCCTATTCTGCACCAAAGAGAATTTTACCAGTGATAAAATACCTGCACTCTCAAATATGTGACATTAGTTCCAGTTACTCAGCTAATGAGAAGGGGTTAAGCAAGCAGACAGAATAGCTAGAGTTGGGGGAGAATTGTTTTCTGCACTGTCCCCAGAATACTTAATATCAAATATGCTGCTGTTGACAGCTTCCACTCCAGAAGAGACCTGACTCAGAGGAACTTCAAGAGCTGTTATGGGCTTCCATAGGATTGTTTAATAAGGAGGGCTTCTAAGTACTAAGAAGGCAAGAAAGATAGAAGATAAATAGAGCCTCAGAACTTCTTTCTAATAAGTGTATCTCTGTTGTCACATCTTTCTTCTGTCCTTTTTGATGCAGACTGCTGTTCCTGATGATGTCCTTTAGGGTCCTTAGTGCAATTGCAAGCCCATTGGCTTTATTTGGGCCTTCAACTTTATGCTTGAAGAAAGGAGAATATGGTCTGAATTACTAATGACTTCATTGCCTAATGTGTCCTATTTGAAAACGTGTTATATTCTGTGGACAATTAAGGCTGCAGATGTTTTTTCAGCCTTTAGTCAGACAGCAAATTCTGTTCTTTACCTGTTGAGGCTTGGTGAATCAACTGTAAGCTTCCAGGCATTCCAAAACTGTACAGTTTTTCACAGTAGTAGGCAAAACTTGCATTTTGAGGCAAAAGCTGTCAGAGAGAACTGCATGTCTGACATCCTCAGCTACATTCAGATTAAGTCCTACACCTGTGAAGGAATAACCCATCTTTGTGCTAGAGAGGAGAAGGCTCAGAAGATATCTCATGCCTATAGATACCTGAAGGAAGGTTGCAAAGTGGATGGAGCCAGAAGGCTTTTTTCATTGTTGCCCAATGCCAGCAGAAGAGGCAGTGTGTACAAACTTCCCTCTGAACACCAGAAAGCATTTTTGTGCTGTGTGGATGATAGAGCACTGGCACTGGCTACCCAGAGAGCATGTGGAGTCTCCTCCTTGGAGATCCACATAGACACTCTGCTCTGGGTGTCCCTGCTTGAGCAGATGTTGGATCAGATGAATCCGGAGATCCCTGCCATTCTCAGCTATTCTGGGTTTCTGCGAGCTTTTCTTGTCTTTTCAGATGTTGCAGTGCTCCGTCTTTTCTGAACTTACCTGTAATGCTCCTCTCCTCTACTTCATCTGATAATCAGCATATACCCATAGAAGATGACTGTGAGCTGGGTGTCCTAGTGAACAGCAGCTTGGCTGTGAGCCAGCAGTGTGCTCTTGTGGCCAAGAAGGCCAGTGGTATCCTGAGCATTGTAAGCAGGTTGAGGGTGGTGATTCTCCCCTTCTACTCTGCCCTGGTGAGTCCATACCTAGAATACCGTGTCCATTTCTAGGTGCGTCAGTTCAAAAAAGACAGGAATCTCCTAGAAAGGGCCCAGTGTAGGGCTACAAAGATGATCAGGGGCCTGAAGGATCTCGCTTCTGAGGGAGAGGCTGAGAGACATGGGACTATTCAGCCTGGAGAAGAGAAGGCTGAGAGATCTCGTAACTGTTTATAAATATGTAAAATGAGGGAGTCAAGTTGGTAGTGACTGATTTTTCTAAGTTGGTGTTCAGCAATAGAGCAAGGAAACAAGCAAACTCACAGAAGATCTTCTTTACTGTTGGAGTTTTGATGGAGCACTGGAATAGGCTGTCCAGAGCAGTTGTGGTGTCTCCTTCTCTGGAGATACCCAAGACACATCTGGATGCCTACCTGTGTGACTTTCTGCAGGGTACCTGCTTTAGCAGGGGGTTTAGACTCAGTGGTCTATAGAGGTCCCTTCCAACCCCTATAATTCTGTGATTCTGTGGCCAGGGACAGGCCAGGGGTCAGTCTTGGGACTTGTGCTCTTTAACATCTCTATCAATTGACATAGACTACGGAATTGAGTGCACTCTCAGCAAGTTTGCAGGTGACATCAAGCTGAGCAGTGCAGCTGACACGTGTTCTTCCATTCTATACATAACAAGAAGAGAAAAATGCTAAGAGTAGCTCTTCTTCTGCAGTTATACAACCCTGGCATAGTTAGCTATTTTTGTTTGTGTACAGAGGAAAGGAGAGTATTGCAATATAGAAACTTAAAACTAAATAAATAATAAATTGTCCTTCTTGTTTTATTGCATGTTTCCAGGTGAGAATTTAATACGCAACGGGTTAGTTGCAACAGTGGAGCTTGAAAGACATTGCCTCAGGGGACAAAGAAACACACTTGTGAGAAAAAAGACTCTGGTAGTTCTTGTCTTCAGATCTCATTAGACTATGTGGATGCTTTGATGGATTCTTTTTAGACTTAGTAACTATTAAATCTCTACTTGCAGTTATCAACAGGTAGCTCCTCTACCACAGATTCTGACCCCCCTTTTTCTTTTCAGACAATCTATACTAATGCAGGCTTTCATAATTTAGCTGTGATTGGAATAGAAGAACATTCCCTAACTGCTAGTTTCTGTCTCATTCAAGGTACACAGATACTTAACTGTAATGCTTGTAGTTTTGATTATGAGGAAGTCTAAAAATATTTGAAACAAACAAAAGACACCCGATTATTTTTAACAGCATTCACTTTTTTTTTTCTTCAGGCAATAATAAACAGCACTATCACCCCCAACATGACATTTACTAAAACATCCCAGAAGTTTGGCCAATGGGCAGACAGCAGGGCGAATACAGTATATGGCTTGGGATTTTCGTCTGAGCATCATCTTTCAAAAGTAAGTATGAGAAATGAAATGTTAGGCCAGCCAAACAGCTTAAGATTATTTGATTCCTGCTTGTTTCACCTTGATTCAGTCTTGTTATTTACAAATAATAAACAAAAAAAAAAAAAAACCAAAAAAAAAACCCCACACTGTATCTGTCCTTACAGTATGAAAAGACAAGATAGATCATGATGGCAGTGTGCTTTTAGATAAGTTAGGTACCTGTGCATTTTCTCTTAACTGACTAAAAAAAGGAAGATTTAAAGCTATTGCTGTGCGTGTTGTTAATGATTTCTAATTATTAATTTGTCAGGCTTCTTTATTTTAAAGTTGTTCTGTTTTTCATGTTTAAAATGTTTTTCATGATAGAATTCAAAAGAATCAGCAATTTACTATTACTTCTATATTGAGATGACCTAGAAAAAAAGTTACTGGTAGCCTTCTAATGTTTTTTTGTCTTTTAAGGCACATTCATTTTAACTTTTCTGCTATATGCATCTTGTTACAGATAACGTGACATCTGTAGGCTTAAGGTAAAGCTAGTGAAAAATTTATTTCATGTAAAAGAAAATCACCATTTCTTGTTACTATTCAGGAGTTAAAATAACCACAAGAACATTCTGTGCCACAAAAGATTTTTTATTTTTATTTTTTTAGTAGTCTACTTGAGCAGGTGGGTAGTCAGCCTTAATCTGAAGAAAACAGTAAAGCCTTTAAGTGGTAGTAGAGTTGCCATGAGAAACACTTCTATGATACCTTTTGCTATTTATATGAATCTGGTAGATAAGTCTGGGAACCTGTAGAAACCTGTGTCATCTTTCACCAGATAAAAGCTTTCAGTTTGAGAATGTCTCTACATTAAGCAGAATTCTTTCGTTTCTGAAATACACAAAAGATCTGGAAACCTAACTGAAATAGAAATGAATAGATGGTGTGGTTTCAAGTAAGGAATAACGATTGGCGTGTCTCAAAAAAAAATCCCAACCCGAAACCAACCAACTAACCAAAACATATCAGCCCATTTGAGAATGTAATTATCACTGTACAACTGGTAAGCACAGGCCTGTTAGAAAATCATTAGAAGGAGAACCAGTACATCTACTTTGTTTGGACAATGTAAGATTCTTTTAAGTTTTCTTCATTTCATAGACAGGGAGCTTTAATTTCTGTGATGCTACTCTAATCCACAAAATTCCAAGTGGTACTGGTGTTACATGTTTGCATGTAAATTTGTGCACATTATCGCTTCAGTGAACTTAGAAACTTTGTCATTTAAATTGGTGTGTATATCCTAGAGGCTCTTGCTGACTAATACAGAGAGAACTTTTTTGTTAGCCTCCAGAAGGATCTACTGCAAATGCCAGTTTAGTTTATCTCTTTCATGTACTATTTGTGTTTCTCAGTCATGAAACACCTCTTTGAAAGCAAACTATGATGCTGTAGTCATGCATACCGTGTGCTTGCCAGGCTTTCAACACTGGGTTGTTTTTGCCAAAGAATATATACTTTCATCTATCTTTTCTGTCGCTTTCTCCTTGCTTTCCTCACGCAGTGACCAGTTAATTCCACTCTTTAGGTACCATCAAACTGATATCTAAGATTTTTCAGTATATTCCTGGTTTAAAATCTTATACTGCTATTTTAAAAATAATCAGAAAAAGTACAGTAGATATTTTGTAAGAAGAACATGTTTGATAAGCAGTTACTCAGATTGCTGTGATTCATGAAAAATACACAAATCCGTTGAGATAAACAAGTCACAGATCCATTCCAAAGATAATGGTGACAAATACTGAGGACACTTTTAGGAAATTGTCCTCAGATTTATTTAGGAACAGGTTGCTTCTAGAAGCTGCCTTGAAGTTAATACAGGAAGGTTTTTTTAGTTTTTTTTTTTTTAATGTATTTGAATTAGAGTCCCAAAATGAACATCTCTGTTATGTGTAACTGGTTTTGTAGAAGTGTCTGGGCCCTGTGAAATATTTAACATTCCATGTAACCCACAACCGCAGAGCACTTGGTCCAGTCAGTGACTGACTTGAAAAGGCCAATGAAACATCTAATAAGGTCTTCTAATAAAATATTTGTTCTTATATCATTGTCTACTTAGCTGTGTCACTCTAAACATAAGATGATTTTCAAAGCCTGTTCTAAACACTTGACTTCAGAACTATTTGGTTCATTTACCTTTGCCCTTTATAAACTAATTCCCAGAGCAGAGTGCATCAGTGGTAAACTTTTTCTGTATTATCATTATGACTGTGAGAATATTTGATTAAAAAATAAAAACAGTGTGATCAACTCTTTAAATTAATTGAACATTTGTTTATCTACATTAGAACTTTTCTCAACGTGTCAGACCACAAATTCACTTTACGATTATTCCATAAGGAGTCAAGCACAAGTCAGCAGTATTGAAAAGGTGATTTCTGCATTGAAGAGTATTCATT
Source organism: Callipepla californica brunnescens (assembly GCA_023055505.1). Classification (NCBI taxonomy): domain Eukaryota; kingdom Metazoa; phylum Chordata; class Aves; order Galliformes; family Odontophoridae; genus Callipepla; species Callipepla californica. The sequence goes on along the minus strand of JALIRH010000052.1, from coordinate 3,331,021 downwards.
TCACAGCATTAGGATTTTCTCTCGTAGTGCCTCTTGCTTGTGAAGTAGAATGAGCAGAATATCCCATGATACTCATCAAGAACTATACAAATTTTCCAACTGGAATATAAGACTGTGCTTTGGATAGCATTCTTCTGAAGAAGATGGGAAGAAAAGCTCCTGTTCTGTCCCTTTAACTTAGTTGACATATATATGTATTCACTATATGTAGTGAATAATTTAAGAGTTATGCAGCATGGCATAAGTGTCATTGTGGGTATTATCCTTTCACAGCTTTTCATCTTTTCCTTAGATTATTAATCCTCCAGTGTACTCTTACCATTCCAGGAGATCTCATCTACGTTAACCGGGGATTGTATCAAGAGATTGCTATTATCCACCACCCAGAGGTCTCAAGGAATTCTGTTAAATTGATGAAATTTTCCTTTACATTAGCCTGGCTGGCTCTTTTTCACAATATTGCCAGCTTGTCCATGTATTAACTCTTTTTTTTTTTTTTTGCAGTTTCTGCCAGTGTGATACACAAGATTATATTTACTGCCTTGTTTTTCTTCAACTGCATATTCTAAACTTCAGCATCATGCTTTCCATTCACCAGTCCTCTGGTCCTCAAGTCCTCTGACTTAAATAATAGGTTACCAGTGAGGTTTTGAGGTCTGTGTATGAGTATGAGTAGTTCTATCTGTTCTGAGATCTTTTTTTGATGCTGGATTAAGCAGAACCAGGTTATTCATTGCAAGGAGGAGAATGAAACCTAGATCTGGCAGCAGCTATGTAAGCTGATTTATCACTGTTACCAGCCATATCTGAACTATTGGTTGGTTGATTGAAACTTTTTTGCAGTTATCTTCCTGCTGTATAAACAGAGCATGCCCCCTCTGAAAGATACTGGAAGTTATGCCACCATGTTAATCAAATGAGTATCTAGTAAGAACACAATTAAAAAATTCTACTGACTGTTGTACAATGCAGTGTGTTTTGCATGTATTGTAACTAATTCACACCTACTATCTTCTTTCTCTCTCTTTTTTAAAAATAACATATGTACATTCAGTTTGCGGAAAAATTCCAGGAATTCAAAGAAGCCGCACGGCTAGCAAAGGAGAAATCCCAAGAAAAGATGGAGCTGACAAGTACACCCTCTCAAGTGAGTTTTACTGCCTCATTCAACCCTAGTACTTCAAAGTCTGTGCATACTGTTTTAATAGTTTGTATTATATCTTTTTAAACACATGTCCTACTTAAAAAAAAAAAAAAAAAAAAAAAAAGGAACCAGGTGTTTCCCAGTCAGCAGTTTTCCTTTCAACAGTCAGCTATGGAAGTGTCCAGAAGTCTAAGAATGCATGTAGTGTATGTTCAGGAGGAGTCAAAGGGAGTTGTTTTTGGAGCTGTCTGGATCTGGCTGCTGACCACCATGGGGCAGCTACAGGACTCTGCTCACAGAGGGCAGTGGGCTCGGGCGAGGGGTAGGGAAAGGCATGGCCATAGTTAAGATTAAAGCTGTAATGAAGACCTTTTGTTTCTTTTCCTGTTGTACCCCTGAAAATTAAACTGATACACTGTAAAGGACTTTACGTAAGAATCATTCAAACAAAAATCAAAGTTAGCACACTATTTTTACTTAGTTCCAACTTAGTAGTATTCATTTGTGCTATGTGATGAGAGGTGACAATGTTCACCTATGGGTTCTGAATTTTATTGCAGTTAGCCATGTTGTAAAAGAAGAGTTAAAATAAGATGTCTCAAAACATATGAACTGTTTTAATACCAACCCAGAAGAAAGATATTATAGTTATGTTTGTTATGTTTCCAGTAATTGTACCTAAAATTAAGTTACTTGAAAATGGGTACTTGGAATTTACATTGGGGGGGAAAAAAAGAGAAATTTCATGAGGTGTTTATGATTCTCCATTCCATTGTTTTAAAGCAGTAATGAAGACAGGTAATTCCTGTTTTTGGAAAATGACACAGCTTTACAACTTCAGCAAGGATTCTTTATTGAGTGGGATTAACGCGGATGAGTTGTGTTTTTGTTTTTTTATTTTTATTTTTTGGACAGTGTATCTTTATTCACTGCGTGAGTGCATCACTTGGATGCTTTTGCACTGACTGCAAAAGGATGGCAGGTGGTTTGCAGCCTGCTGTAGAAGTAGGTTTACTGCCACCAGAAGAAAGATACACCTGGTGTCCTTCCAAGAGATGTCAGAGGAACACCCTCAAGGATATATGCAATTAAATAACTTCATATTCTTTTCACTGGTAGGCATTTTGCCCTAGTCCTAAGTTGACTTTTGGTATTAAAGGGAAACTGCTTCTGTCTGTACAATAAGAGGAGAAAAATGATGCCTTGTTTATTTTAAATACTGATTTTTCATGACTGTCTTTGAACTTCTGGTAAATTTCATAAGCACATATCAAAATATCTGATTCCATTATCTATTATAAACTGGTATATACACTTAGTTTTATGGACAGTGGAATACTTCAGCCAGGCCTCTAGTTACTCAGGATTACAGGTGAAATGATTACTGTGCTTCTATTTTTGACATATTAGTTAACAGTCTGGACTCAGGAGTTAAATCTGTCAGTGTCAAATGAAGTGACTTACTTGGTTTGGACATAAGTTTGAACTAGTCAGAGACAAGATTCTTTCATCTAACATTTGCCTAGGGTTAAGCTTTCCCTTTCTCTATATATGCTATTATTATTGTTCATTTCCCTGTATAGTTGGAGCCTGACATTTTATACTGTAGGCAGCTATAGAAATACTACCTTGAGCAATTCTATAATGCACATTGAGAGCTGCAACTTAATTACTGCACACTCAAGAATAACTTCTTATTCAGTCCTTCCTGTTCATTTATTGTCTTTTAACTGTATTGATAAGTTAGTGCAATTCAGAAGGTATAGTTAGTGCAAGTACTGACACATCAGCGTAATAGTTGTCTCATACTTAATGCTTCTCATAAGTTCCCCAGAGAGAAGGCAGTTGAATCAGGATTTTCAGAGTTCAGAGCAGATGAGAAGTGATGGTTTCATGGCCTACTTTGGCACTTATATGGTGCTAGGGTTTATTTAAAGAAATTAATGACTGAAGGGGAAGATGAATGCATGGTAGTGGGTAAGGTAGGTGGGACCCTAGAGGGACACCTAAGGAATACTTTCTGTCATTTTGATTGTCTTCCCAAACGTGGTTGCAGGGCACTTAACTCCAGTGTTGTTGTTCTTAATCATTTTACAGCTCTTCTTTTCCCTTTCTCTTTGGTTTCCGGCAAAAGGACCTGAGGGAACAGCATGGAGCTGCATCAGGGCAGGCTCAGGTTGGGTGTTAGGAAAAGTGAAGAACACACATAACAGGCTCCCGAGAGCAGTGGTCCCCAACCTGCTACAGTTCAAAAGGCATTTGGACAGTTCTTTCAGACGTAGTGTTTAAATGTTGAGTGTTCCGCTATGAACTCCCAAGCTGGACTTAATGATCCTTGTGGGACCCTTCCAGCTTAAGGAAGGAGATTTATTCAGTGGCCAGGCAGGACTTCCCAGGAACTTTTTTTTAATTATTATTATTATTTTATTTTTTTATTTTTTCATGGGGAAATTTTGACAGGAAAGGCAGTGGGAGGTAGTGTGTAAACAGTGTGGTATATAAGAATATTTCAGTTCACTGCAAGGGTTAATCCCCTGCTGCCATAGACTTTCAATAGTCATTCTGCATCATACTGATGATAACAAAATACTATATATCAAAATTGGAAAATATATGTTTAAAGCTTACATAAAATGTGTTACAGTACTGTTTAAAGAATGTCTTTCTCATTATTTACCAGTTAATTAAATGTACTGGGTAAGGTACATTGTTCACCCTCTGTGCTGCACAGTTCTTGGAAAAGGACATATGCCTTTTTTGCATTCAGTATGTTCCTACGTGTTGAATCTTTATTAAAATATGCTTTACATCTAGCATAACAAAACAGTGCACAAAGCATTTACTGCCCAACATTGTTTGATGCAACCCTGCAAATATAACTGGCATGTATCAGTTTCAATTATAAATAGAATATGAATTTATAGCTTGAGTACTTTTCGCTTAATCATGTTGAAAACTTAAGACCTATCTTATCTGTCCACTGAAGTTGGGCTATTTTTCTAAGATGCTAGAGCTTTAGAGGTGTTGGTACTACTTATCTAGGTATTTTTCACCCTTAAGAAGTCTTTTGGTGGCTAGGAAGTAGTAGTCCCATGTGGAGAATTTTTTTTTTCACAGCTTTTTTTTTCATTTGAGGACATGTATTCTTCAACTGTTTTTTTTCCCCACTGAAACACTTTGTAGAAATTCTACATTCTTAACTGCTTCTTTAATACTGCCTTTCCTTTTCCAGTTTACCAGTAGGCTTTGCTTTAATTTCCCAGAATATCAGTTAATAAATAAAATCACCTTTTAACTTCATCATAGAAAGAACATAATGTGTACAGAGAATTACAGTGGTGTAGACCAACAAATCATGAAAGAGGTGCTGCTTTGTTATGTATAAGTCACACTGAGTGGATGGTACTTTTTTCTAATGAAGAGAAAAGCATTATTTCTATGTCAAAGAACTTGCACTTTCTACCCATCTCTGTTAAGACGGATTCATGTAACAATATGGACTTTATTTGTATCTGAGCTGTATGAAGGCTTCAGACTGAGGTGAACTAGAAAGAAGTTATCAACTTTGGTACTTCTAAAATCACTTTTGCAGTATGTACCCCATCTGTTGTCCTTTTAACCTTACCTTTGAATTAAGGTTTTGCAAGGACCTTACCTTGTTCATATAAAACTGAAATACAGGCTCCTCTGTTCTGCCTCCTCTTCTTTTTCAGACTCATCTTAAATACAGAGACATAAAACAATAGATCTTTCAGTGACAAGAGACCTGTGGCCTATATTCAGTTACTGGTTTGCCTGCACATTGAAAGAGTAACACTTTTTTATCCAGTTCACTGAACTGCATGAGGCAATAGCCTGAGAACTATTTTGTTGCTGCTTTTTGTTGGTCTTTTTTAGCCTTTTTTTTTTTTTTTTTTTTTTAAAGTTCAAGTGCAGATCTGAATGATACAGGTTGAGGTCCCTGAACCCTTACTCCACTCTTAAAACTCATGTCTGAATATCAGTTCTTTTCTTCTCCTAGACAGAATCTGCCCACAGACATTTCTTGTGACCACAGCCATTTTAATAACACATCTGAAATTTTGTGCTGACTGATATTCAAAACAATCCAACTCTTCTTATGTGACCCTGAACCCCTTCTTATGCACGCTACTAAGGATAGTGATTGTCTGCTAAGTTTTAGTGTCAGGTCTTATTAAAGTGCAAGGAACAGACCAGTTTTGACAAAATGGTCATGGTGTGTTGGCAGAACAAGGGGAAATGGCCACAAACTGAAGCATAGGAAGTTCCACACAAATGTGCATGGGAACTTCTTCACAGTGCAGTGACGGAGCACTGGCACAGCTGCACAGAGAGGTGGTGGAGTCTCCTCCTCTGGAGATGTTCCAGACCTGCCTGGACGCCTACCTGTGCAGCCTGGGCTAGGGAGCTGCTTTGACAGGGGGTTGGAGTACGTGATCTCTAGAGGTCCCTTCCAACCCCTACAGTTTTGTGATTCTGTTTTGTCAACCATTGGCTTCTTTGTGGACAAACAGTTTTCTCACAGAACTTGTGAAAAAGTGACTGCAACGTTTGAATTTCTGTATTGGTACAAGTGTTTCCACTCATATTGTGGTACCTGAGTTGGTAGCTGGCAACGCTGTGAAACTACAAGTCAGAACTGAGCAGAGAAATATAAGGTAGTGTATGGAACACTTAACAACAACAACAACAAGAAAATGTAACAGTTAAAAAACAAGCTGGAATTCATTTACAGGCAGTGACCCTTTAGGTATTACGTAAACTGTCATGTTTTGTCTGCTGGAATTTTTGTCACTTAAATTTCTCTCAAATTAGGAGTTTGTCACAAAGCTTTACTAAGAAATAGGCATAGATGGAACTTGCACATTGTTTTTCTGCTGAAGAAAATTCTTTCATGCTTTCATACATAACACATTTTAATAGACTATCTCGGACTTTATGAGCATGATAATAGTGTTGCAGGGGTTTCAGTTTAAAGATACAAGCAAACTAGTTTTCATGAAATGTAGCATGTATTTTTTTAGAACATAAAGTGTAACTGGGGAAAAGGAGGAAGTAATAGAAACTTTTGGGTTCCTACTGCCTTTCATTTAATGTAGGTGGGAACTCTTCATCACATCAGAGAATAATAATAGACAAAAATGCATAATTTATATAACACAGTGTATGTGCCTGATTATCTTGCCAATTATTCTCTCCTTCCACACTTAATTTAAATTCAGTTTCACTTCAGTGAAGTTGTCCTGTAAAAATCTAGATTTATTTTTTACTTTTATGGTATTATCATATGAGGTAACTTTTGAGTATATAGTAACATATTTTCTCCCAAAAGTAGAGAACAGCTTACATTCACAAAATAAATGATTTGCATTTATATTACATGTAACACTTTATATTTGTGTGGCAGATTAGGATAAATTAATTATTTTCTGCTTTATAACCTGCCAGAATTTCATAAGATTAGAGAAAGTTGTACATGTGTGTAGAATTACTCGATAAAAACTAAATATGAAAGATCTGTATCACTCTAATTCATGTTGTAGAGTTAGAATGTGAGATATATCTCTCACTTCACGTGAGATGGTTGTCAGAGTAAATGCACAGTTTTAATACGTGTTGTGCTTTATCTGTTTAATATAATTAGAAGCACACTGAAAAATGTGGATTACAGTATTCTTGGCTAAGTGATACCAGGGCTTCATGGAAAGTGATGATGACAGCCTGATGTTATTTTTCTCTGAAGATCTTAAGGTACTCCATGTGATTAAGTCTCAAAGTCCTAGGCCATGTTTCCTATAGATGTAGATTCAGTGCTGCCTTGTAAGCTAGCTGAAGGCTACAAGTAGATGCTAGAAATGAGACCTTGATCTTTTAAGGTCATGGGCCAGATACCTTTCAGTTCTTTCTGAGATTGCTATTCTTCAGCTTTCTAGTCAGTGCCAAAGAGCTGAAAAGAGGAGGAGCTAACCTTTCAGAGACTGTGCTTGTGCTTCAGTTTAATAACTTAAATACCCATGCAGATGATATCAGTCTGTGTGGTCATAGGATATTCTTGGCTTTTAGAACAATTGTTGTTCAGCCATTTTCTGTTCTACAGACATGATGTTCATTTAACTCTTCATGAAAGTCTTCTTTTGTGAGTTCAATTTTGTCACTTCATTACTAAAAGATTACTAAGGTATATAAAAATCAGGACAAGCTGCTTAACTTATCACCCTTTTATTTTCTGTGACAGACATTATTTGAAGATGAGTGTGATAGGAAGAAAATACTGAAGTTAAATCATGTACAGGGATTGAAAGTCCTATAACTTTCATGTTTAGGATGTGGGCTATATGGTGTACTCTTTTTTTTTTTTTTAAAGGAAATAGTGCCTACCAGTAAGCAAGTTGTGTCTGATGATCAAAACACAAAGGCATATTCTGGTTTGATAAGGGTTGATTAAAACTGCACCAGTGCCTTCTGGCTAAGAGGCAGCCATCAAGTTTATCAGATACCAAGTTACGTAGCAGCAGTAGAAGCTGCTTGCTTGTAGTTGGAGTATTGCCCTTCCCAGATGGTACTGTGAACAGCAAGAATGACAGCCAGGCTTCTGTGACTCTTAAGTTTGGCAAGGACTCTACTGACCAAGTGTTATTTACAAGGGAGTCTTCTACACGAGACTGACTGCAGTAGCTAAGGCCCTTCCACTGTTCACTTAGGTTAATGCAGAATACGAAGTCCATATTTCGAAACAAATAGCAGAACTTGTTTCTTTGTGTTAGAATATAGTCTAAGAGATAAGAATCCTGGCTGTATTTACAGGTTTGTGACTGAATGTAAATATCAGGCAAGAGTGATATATGACTGTAATAAGGAGGATGCTGGATGCTTGCAAAGAAGTCATATGTCAGTTGTGTTCTTTGTAAGGCAGTGTGAATCCGATGGTAATACACTTCTAAATTAAATCACATGATGAAATATGTCTATGGGGAACACTGGAAATCTGTGATCCTCACATTAATGTTGCCTAAAATTTGTATGTTATGTAAGAATTAAAGTAATGCTTATTAGCACATTGTCATCCTGAGCAGGTCAGTTTGTAATTCTAATTTATCATTTGTTTGTTTTGCATAAGGAATCAGCTGGAGGGGATATTCAGTCTCCTTTAACGCCAGAAAGCATTAACGGGACAGATGACGAGAGAGCTACGCCAGAAGTGACACAGAATTCAGAACCAAGGGCTGAACCAACCCAGAATGCATTGCCATTTACCCATAGGTACAGATTCCATTCCCACATCCTGATACAGTGATATCTGTCTTCTTCCTTGTTAAAGGGACCTTTTCCATGTCATGGCTTCTACCTAGCTCAGTTAAGAATTAAATTACATGGTTTTTAATAAAATGAAACAAAGTACAGCACTGGCTTTCAGATTTGCAATGTAATTTTTGTTTTCACAAAACAGAAACAGAACCATGTATTGAGGAAGTCTCTTGGGATGAGACTAGGAGTGCATTATTTTGTAATTTATTCAGCTGAGCATAAGAATTTGAATGCTCATTAGTACAGGCGTCCCTTTAACAGGAAGTGTTATTTCAATGACTGAGATCTTAGTAAAGATAACCACTTCATAGAATAATCCAGTTAAATTATTTTTGCAGTTTTTATTTAAATAACTGGTAACATTGGATCGGCCTTTCAGTAATAACTAGTTAGAAGAAAAGGACTCTTATGCTGCTTCTGGATTATGCAGTTAAAAGCAACCTTTAACTGAACAGTTCCGATAGTTGAAAACATTTTTTCAACTATTTTTCAGAACACAGGAGATGTGTAGTTTTGCTCTACGCTGTATTATTATTCACTGCACTTGGAAGCAACCTCATCTAGTAGAAGGTATCCCTGCCCATGGCAGGGGAGGTGCAACCAGGGAGTCTTCAAGGTTCCTTGCAACTCAAACCATTCCATTATTCTATGAATGCTGAATTCCACTGTGTTCTGTAAAAAAAACAAAGATTTTTTATTTGACTCAGTTAAGATGCATGTGTCTTTCTTGTTAAAAATTATCGATTGAAAGGGGATCTCAATAAAACATGTGATGTACTGAGACCATGGAGAGTAGCATAAATATTTAATGAACTTAGAGCAAAACTAGAAATACTACATTATTATTACTATTAGTAGTAGTATTAGTAGTAGTAGTATTAGTAGTAGTAGTAGTAGTAAATGGTCTCAATACAGCTTTATGCCTTCAGTCAAAAGTTGGGGAGTAGTAGAATTTCAGATATGTCATTCAAATTATTTGGAATGAGCAGAGATGAAATTATTCAAAGCTTCTCATTTTTTTTGAGAGAATAATAAAATTACCTAGAAATTTCTTGCATTTTCAAATGAGAAAAAAATTATACTTTTGCACTAATTTTTTTAGCAGAATTATTGTGTTTATTTTTATACTTCAGCTGTTACCAGAGCATCTATTACGCATTTTAAAAGAAATGGTGTCTTGTAAGAGTGCTCTTTGCATGTTGAAGGAATTATATGAAAGTTGCATGTCTATTAGTGTTCTGTAAAGAGTACTTTTAAACTTGTTACTTTTATGTTGGAATTCTGAGTACTTTTGCGAAAAGTAGTTGTGATAAGGTCCACAGACTGTGTTTTTTGTTTGTATTTAATGATAGCTGCAAGATCTTTTCTCTCTTTATGTATGTGTAAATATGACTCGTGGTATGCCAGTGTAGTAAGTACATGTTATACTGCATTGAGCATGACTGAAGATGTTTCTGAAGCTACCTGGTTGTAATTGTGGATGGGGTGAAACAGAGGTAGCAAAACTTACTGAGCTTTTTTCTTTTATCTTCATGTATGCAGTGTGAGCGCCTGGTTTAAGTTTCTTGTATGGTTACATACTGCTAGCGGGAATTGGCATTCCAGTGATATCTCTATCTTTAGAGATATATTTAGATATCTCTAAATTTAGAATGATGACACTTGTTATGATGATTCTCAGAGCACATCATTTCGTCTTGCTGATGACATCTGCAAGGTTGTAATGAAGAAAAAGAAAAAAAAGACGACGACAACAGAGGGCATTTATATTATTTAACCAAGAAGAAAATGCTTGCAAACATTCTCTGACCATTTTTTTATACAGAAGGAAAAGAAGCCTTTTTGTATGTGTCTGAGAGTCAAGGAACACTGTCTCAGTCAGGGGGAAGCTACCATTTAAAAATCCTTGTATTTCAAAAGATAACAGTTACTTCCCAGGCATGATTATGTTTTACAGATCAGTGTCAAAACTTAGTTTGGAAATTACTTGTTACTTGGATTTATCTATGTTCTGCTTTGTGACAGCACCTGCTCACCAGGTGAAGGTCCAAAAGCGATGCTCCTCAGTGTAGTCTGGAGCATAGGGTAGGCTTAGGTGGAGCTGCGGGCAAAAGTTGAATCTTCGTGGGCAGCAGGGTTCCGCAGTGCCACACAAAGTGGCATTTTAGGTGGGAACTGCATTGCTGCTGAGGGCTAGGCAAGCTCAGCTGTGTGCAGTGTTGTTGCAGCAGAGGGTAGGGGTAAGAGGTTGACAGGGGTTGTTGTCAGAACAGTCATCTGGGGAAGGAATTGTTATGTTTTTTTGTGAACTGGAAAGGTCTGATTGGCATTAACAAGGTCAGAGTCAGAAGTGTAGAGTTCATGCTTTAGGCTACATCTTGCTTGTCATTTTTAATCTGCACACCTGAAAAATGTTCTGTTTCATCTTGTTCTAACTCATCTTCTCTAAACAGATACGTCATCTTCTGCAAGCATTCTTCTCTGCACTTTGTATGTCCTGGTGTGATTAGTTGGGCTTGTGTTTCTGCAGCATAAATGTAGACTATGGTATTTATAGTTATTTTCTGTCCATTTATGCCCAAAAACTGAATAAAAACATTACTTAATTCACTAGAGTTTTGTTATCAGAACTTTAATTCTTATTGTTTCAATAAATAATTGCAAGTATTGAGATTAACTTTATCTAGCAAGTCTACAATTCCATTAATGTCCTGTAAGCATAGCAGAACAAAAGTCTGTTCAGTTACTTCAATTTATTCTTAACTGTAAAGTCTAAAGCTGTCCACAAGCAGTGCTGGAGAGAAAACAGTATTTAACCATTTTGAGCCTTGCACAGGAAGATAAACACTTGCAGTTAAATCTCTTGCCTTTTTTTTAAAACTATGATGGTTAATGTTGAATTATGAAGTATTATTACTTGGGAGCTTATATTTGTCATGTGCAGCCTGAATATTGCCATTGTTACTAAATATTGCCAGAAGAAATGAAAATAAAACATAGCCTAAGCTGGCATTAGAATTTTAATAGTATTGGCTGAGATCAGTCCTTTTCTGAATAATGGCTTGTCCAGAATCACACAGAATCACAGAATTGTAGGGGTTGGAAGGGACTTCTAAAGATCATCAATTCTAAGCCCCTGCTGAAGAAATGCTTTTTTTGTAACAGAAGCTAATTAATAAAATTTAATACTTAAAATAAGACTAAAAGAAGTACAGATTTTCTTTCTTAGTCTCTTAGTCCTAGTCTTCTCAGACATCTTTCTTATTTTTTCTGCCTTTTTTTTTTTCCTTCAGTATTTTCTATATTCTTTCAATTGTGGTGTTTTTTTTTTTTTTTATTTTGTTTTGGTTTTTTATTATGTGCTTTTTTATTTTTTAAACCGAGAAATAGTTTGATCATAAAATTGAGTTCAGAGAGAAACTAGATGCTAAAAAGTTTTAAACCATTTCTGATATGAATGCACCTGACTTTTAAATTCAAATTTAATTATACTGGTGCACAGTATAGAATGGCTAGATGTCTGAATGAGCCCAAAGGAATACTTCTAAAAGCTCATTCAGCCTTAGAATATAATTCAAATGTAAAAACTGAATAGTATATCTGGCAAAGTCTGCAAATGCTGCTTGGGATGTTTTGATAACCATTTGATGAATTTGCTTTTTTCCCCTTTGAAAAGAATAAATTCGTTCATAACAAGTTTTATTCGACTTCTTGGCACTGTAGAAAGCTGTGGGATAAAACATGCATTCAGAAACAAAGCTTACTATAAGAGGATTCTGCTGGGACAAATCTTGAAAATCTTCAATTTTCTGTCAGCCGTGGCTTGAACCTATTACATCATTTTTTTCATGTCAAAAATGAAGATGTTCCATCTAAACTTAATGAAAGTTGGAATTTCTATAATTGAATGTTTTGAGTTGACAATATACATGTGTGTGTTTGTTGCTTGTTTGTTAAAATTCCTATTTTTGTATTCAAATAAGATTTTAATATGAAATTTTCACTCACTGCCTTAGTGAAAACAGACTTATTTCTAATTATGTTGGTATCTTAGTTATTTTATTGTCTAGATAGCTTAACAATTAATAATGCTGCATGTAAATCCAATTCTGTAACCAAAAAGAAAAAAAGAAAAAAAAAGAAATGACAAAAAAAAAAAAACCTAAAATCTTGCTGCTAGCTCATGTTCTTTCACTGAGTTTTCATTAAAAATTGTATGCAGAAATCTGTTTAGTAGATTTTTCACTTTGTGTATTACAGCCATGCACTTCAGAAGCTTAAATATTTTAGTGATGTTACAGTAAAAATACTTTATGGATTACATTGAGTTGTTAAGTTGGCTTTGAAGAAAAGTTTTGAGATAATAGGTTTATGTGTTGTCTTGTAATTTGAATTTATACTCAAATTTCAGTATTAGGACGTTCCTTATGATGTTACATATCACTTCCTTACCAAGCAGTGCTTGGTGGTGTGCATAACTTTTTTTTCATTCTGGATTTTAAATGCTATCTAGCCTGATCTTAGGATACTTTTCATGTTGCGCAGAACCTCAAGAAGTCTGTAATCTAAGCTCCTTCTCAGAGCAGATCAGCTACAAGATCAGACCAGGCTACTCCGGGCTTTATCTAGCTGGGTTTTTAAAACCTCCAAGAATGGAGACTGTTCAAGCTAGATGTCTTTTTAAAAAGGTGTCTCTATGACATAAAAGGCAATAACTGTGTTTGAATTGCATGGTGCTGTAGAGAACAGTGGCATCTTAGGGCACACTGGAGAGACTCTAGTAAATTCAATTACTCTTTTGATAAAAGATTATTATTTCTTGGGGCACATTTAGAGAACCAACTCAAAGGTGACAAGTACCCACTATCAGAGTAAGCAAAGACTGATTATTACAGCACCTAAGAAGTAGGTCTTGACTTCACCTCGAACAACAGTTGTTTGACACTCTGAAGGTCCTAGCTGCGCAGTTCTTTTTCCTCTTCTGCCTCTCTGTCAGCAAGACCCTGGTGGTCTGTTGAAGAAGCACAGGGAAAAATATGACTCTCTTTCCTCCCTCACCCAACTCTGATAGCTTCCCACACTTCTGCATAAGCAGCTGGGATGTAGCTTAAGCAGGCTGACCTTCACAATAGGAGTGCTTGCTAGGAAATCAGTGAAATGAAGATCTTGTGTTTATGCACATTTTTTCTTGTCTCTGGTTCTCCTGATGGTGACAATTTCTGAAAATTCTCTGTGAATCTGCAATACCTACTTAACTATTTCATGTTTTTAAACCAGCAGTATGTCAAGCACAGCACAGTACAGCTTATACTATCACATTTTAAGGTGTCTGTAGGTATGGAAGGAGAGATGAAGAGTTCTGTTATCGGCTACTAGAGGAATGGCTGTGCAGTATGTGTTGCTGAGCTCTTTCAAATAAAGCAACTCTGCAACTGATAGAGCTGATTTTAATGGCTGTGGGAATGAATGAGAGCCAAAACTGAAAATAGCTCAATGCTTAAGAAATTTTACTGTCTCTTTTGAGTAGCTAAGCAAGTTCTACTCTGGAGCATGTGAATTATTCACTTCCTGCCATTTATTTAATTAGAGCTCCATGGGGTAATTCAAAAGATGAGAGCTGGGTGTTTGAAAAAATAAATGTTGTAAATACCATCCTCAGAGGCAAGGAAGCACTCTTCTGACATAACGGTCAAGTACATTCCTAGAAGAGAAATATAATCCTTATTCAATTTAAACAAAATAAAAAATAAAAAAAAAAGGAATACAACTTGGAATATGTAATTTTTTCCTCTTTCAATCATGTACATAAAATAAATAGTAATATTAGAAAAAAAAAAACCCTAACAGAAAGGAAAAGGAGCTAAATTGCTTAAGGAACGAGCTTGCACTTTTAAAAAGAATACATCAACTGTGTTCAACCAATCCAATACATGGATGACATGAAAAGATTAATACTTCAGCAACTATAAACTTCAGCATTACAAGTATCTGATATTCAACACAAAATCAGATTCCTTGGGGTGGTTTTCCGTGGCAGAGGGGAGCGGTGATTTTTATTTATGTATTTATTTTTGTTTATGTCCTTTGTCTCACTCTCATTTTTCAGAGATACACGTTTCTAAAATGTGTAACTCCTTTTACAAGTCTTAATACACAGTTACATTTCTGTCATCTTTAGGCATTGATGGAGCTATTCTCTTTATTCTACATGTTCCCAGTAATTCAGTTGCATAATTAACTTTTTCTTTTGTATGTTCTTATACCGAGTGTCTGAGAATTTTCTTCTTTTGGGTCGGATTGTTTTCATGCATAATATTTAGAATATGTGTAGTCATCTGCGTTTTAAGCTGAAGCATGCAGTCATCTTTTCAAGAGGGATTCCGGCAGCAGATATAGGCAGTTTTATGTAGGTGGTTCATATCTCATGTTTTCTTCACTCATACTTCCTTTACTCATAGCCACCTGAATCCTCATCAGAAACCTTTCTACCAGTAAACAGGGATAACTGCAAACTTAGCTTTCCCAGGGCACCATGAGGTAGCCAATAGGTCATCTTTAATATACTGGAGCTCTGCCTGGATAGTTACTGTTGAAGTTAGATCAGCATTTACAACTACAGCAGATACCTCTTCCACTACTGTCTTTTGAAACTTTCTTTTCAACTCTCAAATGTCATTAGGATCAAATAGTGTGGACACTGAATAAACAAATAAATAAATAAAGATGCTGCAGCATTCTCCAGAAAAAAAAAAATCACAGTGAAAATTTTTAAGAGGAAATGGCCACTTTGTAGAAGTGCCATTCTTTAAAAATCTTCTTTGGAAAGACTTAATACATTGGAACTACAAATCTCATGCCTTGCTTTAATTGGAAGCCTCAGTGCATACTTAGAAATATTTTTCAGACACGTTTACAAAATATCTTCTACAGGAACAGAAAGCCATTAGTGCCCAAGGTTACCAGTAATGAAAAGCACATTGCTATTGATCCCCTGAGTCTCAAGTGAATTTTATAACAGTCATGAACATTGAAATGAGAAGCCTTTAGGGAAAAGCAAGGGCAGAGGGGATGTTATACAGGACAACTCTTAACATAATTTTCAGTGTCTGATCACTCAAACTTCATTGTTTCATCCTGACTGGTTAAGGAAGTTGATGAGTGGAAGTATTTCATGACCAAAGAGTCATGAACCATTCATGCTCCTGTGTTCACTTTGGGATTTATTCTTGATGAGGAGGTGGAGGGCTTTCTTTAGAGTCTGGAATTTTGCCTATTTGAGAACAAGACATTACTCTGGCAGTCTGTTTTGCACGTAAGAGCATCACTAAATTTGCTCTCATCTGCACATACACATGTTCCACCTCTCCAAAAGTGAACCTCTTAAAATTATGGCTAAATGGCTAGTAAAAAGTATAATATATTAGAAGACTGAAAGTTCATAGTAGCTGATAGGTAGCTGCTTAATTTCAAGCACAGAACTTAATCCACTTACCTTTAACAACATAGAACAAACACACAACCATCTGTACTGGTAACTGGAGTGATAAATAAATTTTTCCAGATTTGTTCATTTACTGTTTTATATCCCTAGAGTGGACTCTGGAGTCATTGTCTTTTTCTGTGATACTGGAAAATACTTGAGATCTTGGTTTCAGGTCATATATTACCATCCACATAAATATCATTAAAATGGCTACACAGTTCTAAAGAAAGGAAATTAAAAAAGAACAGAAGATTTGTGTTATCAGAGAATCATAGAATCCTTAGAGTTGAAAGGGACCCCTGAAGGTCCAACTCCCCTGCAATGGACAGGGACACCACAGCTACATCAGGCTGCCCAGGGCCTGATCCTGCCTCACCTTTAAAGTCTCCAGGGACAGGGCATCAACCACATCTCTGGGAGAGCCTGCTCCAGTGCCTCACTACCCTCATTGTAACAGATTTTTTCCTTATATCCAACCTAAATCTGACTTTCAGCTTGAAACCATTTTCCCTTGTTCTGTCACCACAGACCCTGATAAAGAGTTTGTCCTCTTCTTTCCTATAGCTCCTCTTTAGATATTGAAAGGCCACACTCTGGTCACCTTGCAGCCTTTTCTTCTCCAGGCTGAACAGCCCCAACTTTCTCAGTTTGTCCTCATAAAAGAGGTATTCCATCCCTTGGATTATTTTTGTAGCCCTCCTCTGGACACAGCGACAGGTCTGTGTCTCTCCTGTACTGAGGACTTCACATCTGGATGCAGTTCTCAGGGTGAGGTCTCACCAGCACAGAGTAAAGGGGCAGGATCACCTCCCTCACCCTGCTGGACACGCTTATTTTGATGCAGCTTGGGATCCAGTTGGCTTTCTTGGTTGAGAGGGCACATTGCTGGCTCATGTCCAGATTCCCATACGTCATACCCCCCCATATCTTTTTCAGCAGGGCTGTGTTCAATCCTTTAATCCCCCAGCTTGTGTTGGTAATGGGTATTGCTTTGACCCAGGTGCAGGTTCTTGCATTTGGATTTGTTGAACCTCATGAGATTCACCTGGGGCCACTGCCCAAGCCGGTTGAGGTCTCTCTGGATGACATCCTGTCCCTCTGCTCTGTTGACCACACCCATCTTGGTGTCATCAGCAAACATGCTGAGAATGCATTCAACCCCCCAGTCAGTGTCATTGATGAAGATATTCAAAAGCATCAGCCCCAGAGCCTGGGGGACACCACTCATCACTGATCTCCATCCAGACATTAAACCATTGACCACCTATGTTCTTTGGATCATTTTTAAGTATGCTGCAGAACAGCATGTATCACTATCTTAGTTTCATTATTTTATTTCAAGGTTCATTTGTTGTCAGGTTTGATTTGTTTTGTAAAATCAATATACAGAACATGGCTACACCTGTGAAATTGATTGTAGTCATGGTAAAAAGTACACGAGATATTCCTGAGAAGGATTATGAAGTCCTACTGAGAAATTCTGAATTCAAATGCCAGAAGCCAAAAGCCATCTTTAAATAAAAATACATAAGAAGATGGAAAACTTATTATTTTACAGTTCAGAAGGCCAACACCATCAGTTTGGTATCTTAAAATCTGTTACAATACATTACAATGAATCAGTTTTAACATATAGTTTTATTTTTTCAAAGCCTGCATAAGTGTATGCCCAAAGACGTTTTTTTTTTTTTTTTGAATATTTTTAAGTGTGTGTTCTTACTGAATAAATGTTTCCAATTGCTCAAGTAATTCCATAACTCACCCATCTACCATGAATCAGTTTCCCAGTGTACTGAGAAGGCAGGAACTAAAATTAAATAATCAAAAGAAAAAGGTTGTAAAAAAGCTCCAACAGAACAAGCAAAGCAAGCCCAAACTTTCAGTTGTTCGTTCTTTTTGAAAGTAGGTCTTTGCATTTCCAAGTTGCTTGGTGCCTGTACCCCATTCCAGGTATAGCATCTGTTTGCCCACTCACCTGCACTTCGCAAAGATCTTTGTGTCTGTACCACGTCTGTGTGCTTTATTCTCCTGTGTATCGTACATGTATCTAACAACATCTGTGTTAAGTTCTTCAGGCAGCAGGGCCAAACCCATACTTAAGGAATATGCTTTAGAAAAAGGAAAGAAGTCTACAACTGGATGCATTTTAGTGACACTCCACTGAATACATATGATACAACTTCAGTCCTTCTCTTTCTGACACCAGAGCAGTTCTCTGCCTTCTTTGTTGTCGCAGGCATAGTTGTGGATCATGAGTGACTTGTAGTTCTCATATGAGAAGCTGCGCATGTACATAGATAAATACTGAGCTCTAACATTTTTATATGCTGTGTGGTTACAGTTTCAGTGCTATCTGGATTGCCTTAGGATAAAAGCAACAGTCATGACAATATGAATGACTCTTGAGACAGTGCAAAACTTTTTTTTTTTCTCAAATTTTCAAGAAGGGTATAAATACATATACCTTCAGCCCTTAACAGATCATGTTTGAGACAAAAGGATCAATTTGCTTTACTTATTTATATATTCCTCCTAGTCTTCTCTGTATGACATCCTTCTTAACCACCCCCTCTCCTTGGATAAGAAGAGTACTGCTGCAGAAATCAGTCCACCTAGAACCATCTTTTGCAGTGATTTAAGCTTAAAAGTCCATCAATTACTATATACTCGCTGACATTTATAAGAATATGATTAGATATTGCTCAGGGGAATTGACAGTACATCTGACCTGCATTAGAAAGTGTCCATCATCTTAAGTCATAAAGTATTTCCACTCCTGGTGATGGCAAATTATTAATTGTGGACTGAAATATGCTTCAGAAAGGATGGTTTTGCCATTTGAAAAGTGCTCTAGTTGTGTTAATGAAGCCCATATGGACTTAAAAACTAGATAATTTCTAATCAATTAGATAAATTACTCCTGGGGGATTGACCATGGAAGCCTGAGCCCCAGATAGCCGTCAACAGATATCTTTTTTTTTATATATGATTCTTTTCATCTTGAAGGCATGAGATACTGCTGTGCCAAATTCTGTTTGCATTAAAAGGAAGCAGAGGAGAGTGATATTTTGAGGTGGTTGCAGTTCCTGCTTCTTTGCTATAGTTAAATCTCATGAGTAATTGTACCTTAAGCAGCTGCTAGGGTTAGCTCTAGTAGTTACACAGCAAAGGGGACTGGATAGAGCTGACTGAACATTTCTGTTCCCTGGAATATTTTTGAGTTCCAGGCACAGATGGAGTTCAGCTTAGGTGCTAATAGTGCTTCATTTGTTGAATTCTCCTGGAGAAGGTGGCAGCTCATGGCTTAAACAGATGTACTCTTTGCTGGGTAAAGAACTGTCTGGGTGGCCGGATCCAGAGGGTGATGGTGAATGGAGTTAAATCCAGTAGTCACCAGTAGCTGGTCTTGGGGTCTGCCCTGTTCTGTATCTTTACTGATGTCATGGAGGAGGGGTTTGAGTGCGCCCGCAGTAAGTCTGCACATGACAGCCAAGCTGGGTGGAAGCGTCAATCTGCCTGGGGGTAGGAGGGCTCTGCAGCGGGATCTGTGCAGTCTGAATAGCTGGGCTGAGGCCAATAGGATGAAGTTCAGCAAGAACCAAGTGCCCAGTCCCTTTGGTCGCAGCAACCCCACTCATCACTACAGGCTTGGGTCAGAGTGGCTGGAAGACTGAGTAGAGGAAAAGGATCTTGGAGCGTTAGTTGGCAGCTGACTGAACATGAGCCAGCAGTGTGCCCAGGTAGCCAAGAAGGCCAATGGCATCCTGGCTTATATCAGAAATAGTGCAGCCAGCTGGAGCATGGAAGTGATCCTCCCCCTGTACTCAGCTCTGGTGAGGCTGCACCTCAAATACTGTGTTCAGTTTTGTACCAGTCACTACAAGAAAGACAGCAAGACCCTGGAGCATGTTCAGAGAAGTGAAGTGAAGATGTGAAAGCTCTGGAGCACAAGTCTTATGGAAAGTGGCTGACGGAGCTGGGTCTGTTTAGTGTGAGGAGGCTCAGGGGAAAGGTTATTGCTCTCTAAAACTCCCTGAGAGGAAGGTGTAGTAAGTTGGGGGTCAACCTCTACTCCCAGGTAACAGCTGTAGGACAAGAAGAAACAGCTTTAAGTTGCACCAGGGGAGACTCAGGATGGATAATAGGAATAATTTCTTCTCTGAAAGAGAAGAATGGTAATGCATTGGAACTGGCTGCCCAGGGAGGCTGTGGAGTCACCATCCTTGAAGATGTTCAGGAAATCTGTAGATCTGGCACTGAGGGATATGGTTCAGTGGGCACAGTGGAAATAGGTTGATGGTTGCACTAGATGATCTTGCAGGTCTTTTCCAACCTTAATGATTCTCTGATTCTCTGATTCTCCAGTTCGTAGCCAATGTAGGACTCTGTGTGATGCAGAAAAATTGTGGCAAATTTGATAAAGCTACTTAATGATCTTTTTTTTTATTGAAAAGATCCTACCAAATGGATTAGGTATGTCCACTTCTTGAAAGAACTCATATTTATAAACTAACATTTGACAAAGCAGAAAAAAGCTGTTCAGAAGACTATATTAAAAACACATGGCATGAGTATCTGGCATATTTTTTATAATAATTGTTTCATATTCCAATGGAGCCCATTTTTTAATGCAAAAAATAGGCTTCATCAAAGTAATTTTTGTCTGGAGTTTGTGTGGAGTAGAGCTGTCTGAATTTCATAAGCTGTTCAGCTTTGCATGTTTTTACTGATCCCTTTGCACCCCTACAAGAGATGTAGGACCAAGGCCCAGGAGCAGTCAATTTTAACTTTATGTTAAGTCTAAATCCAGAAGACCCACACTGGCTTCTTAGTATCATACTCTCTGGTTTGTGTCATTTTTGCCAGATGAATTAACATTGCAGAGGATTTTTCCCTGTCTTATAGGTAAGCTATACAATTAAACACAATTAAGGTAGTAGCAAGGTTTGTAGCAAGCCAGGATATTTTGCCATGTTCTCATGACATTAGGGCCTGGAAATTTTTCATTCCTTTGTGCCCAATGCCTTTTATCCTAGTTAGGCAACTAACATCCATCAGATAAATTTGCCATCTGATGATACTTCCTTTTGCTTTTGAACATCTAAACCTAGAGGATGTGGATTTCATCTACTGTGTTCTCTTTAGCAGATACAGCATAAAACTTCCTGCCAACATTGTGATTCAGAGTTGTGTTTCTCCTTTTCCACAGAGATAACACAGTAGTGTGCTTCCTGGTACTGCTGTCACACTGCCCTGTCTCCTTAGTAGGTTATTTCATGCACTTGACTCCCATCTCCAAGTTTTGGTTCCTGTTAATATAGTAGCTTAAGCCCCTGGAAAACTCAAGTAAGAAAGCTCGTTGATGAAGTAAGGTTTTGAACCTTGCTAGAATGCATCCAAATACACATAAGCCTTGTTTGGGCTCCATGCACAACAGCTGTTTTACTGAAAATATTTGTGTCAGGAAGGGTATTGTGTTGATTTCTGTTGCATTCTGGTAGGGAGACCTCCTGCAGTGGAAACTTGAGGGTATCAATCTTTGTCTTGCACATGTGGGCAGAGGTTCAGGGCAGGCACAAATAAACATGTAAGTGGAATATTTCATATGTAAAAACATGAAGTACATGATACATTGTCTTCTTGATGGAAGAGTTAGCTCAAGGGATAGAATGGGGAACACAGCCAAATGGTGATCAGTATCACCTGTAGTATTTCAGCTTTTTATACTTTAGAGAACATTTCTGTACCTAAAGTGTCACATCTTTGGAGTTCCTTGGATATCACTGTAGATGCCACTGATGTTTTGTAGTACAGCCAGAAAGCAGTTTGTGTTGATCAGTGTTTTGACCATGTGACAGAGGTCTCTGATGAGACGGATTCAAGTCACTGAACAGCAGTGCAGTGCGTAAGTAGGCAATGCGTAAGCATCATCAAGTTATTCCACAGTTGCATTGAATAGTCACCAAATTTTGTCATAAATGCTTTGGATGGGCACAAATCAGCAATCATATAGTATTTTAGAGGGTTTTTCTATATCAGCTATTAAGCCAGTTGGCAAATGAAGAAACCTGGAGCTAGTGAATGTGGTGAAATAAAATGCCTGGGATGTCTAGGCCTCATTTTTCTCAGGTACACAGAAATAAAACATGAGTATTGGTCCATTCATAGCAATGGGTTTTATAGGGTTGTTGCCTTTGTGGTTTTTATTCTGTGGCACTTTGGTGTAATAATATTCTTTCTTATTTCATGGAGTGCAAAGGGTTTAGTTTTGAAGCTCAAGTAAGGATTTTGGAAGCTGTTGTTCTGAGAGACTGCAATAACAAGACCCACACGAAAACAAAACAAAACAAGCTCCTAAGTGAATTGTACTTTGTGCAAGTAGTTATTAATTATTTAACTCTCTAGTTTGCTGAAGAAACAATAAATTACCTCTCTAATTGTGAGAATAAACGCAGAAATAAGACTTCGGTTCACTGTCTCAAACTAAATACTTTTTCAAGTAGGCAATTCATATTAATTTGCCCTGAATTTAAAGAGATTGCTAAAATAGCTTAATTAGTGCAAATTGTCCTCCGCTCACTGTGTATGACTGGGACTTAACATGTTCATTTCATATAGAAAATACTGTAAAAACTTAGAACTAGTTTAATTATATGACAACACAGAATCTGTAACATCTTCTTGCTACATTTTTCAGAGATTTTAGTATTATTATTTAATTCTACTTCAGCAGTTTAGGAAATTATCTGTCCTGGGCTTACTTTCATTCAGTGCAGTGGGAGGCTCAGGGAAGCTTACTTTTATGTGTGTTCACATCATGTTGCTTGCTGTAGCCTTTTCCTATTCCAGATGACTAATCAATGAGGTGAAATAGAACTCACTATGTTAGAAAATAAATGTGTAAATTGAAGGGGAGAAGAGGATTCTTTTTTTGAAACTGGTGTTTAAGTTATGTGTTGAATTGAGAACTAGCCTGTATTTATTTCCTTTTTATCAATAAGCTGAGTTAAAAGCCAAAATGTCTGACCTGTGCATTTTTTTCTGAAAACTGACTGAAGGAAATGAAGTCATTTAGATCCCACTAGTGCAGACTGAGTGAAAAAAAAATAGCAATCACTGGTGAGTTAAGGAAGGTGACATGTTTTTCATCTAGAAGAACTGTTATTTTTTATACAGTAAGGAAGGGAGAGAAAAACTACCAGCATCAGAGACTTTCATGTATCAAATTTCATCTTTTCTTTTTTTTTTTTTTTTAAGTAAATTTGACTACAAGATCAATCTAGTCCAAAAAATTCAGTCTTTTCTTGGCTTTGGATTTGGTTTAAACAAGGCCAGTTTAATACTTCTCTATAAAAATCTGAGATAGAAAACAGTATGAGTGGCAGGTTGGATCCCACGAAACATTTCTTCTCTGTAAGAGTGGTCAGGCATTGGAACAGGCTGCCCAGAGGTGGTGGAGTCACCATCCCTGGAGGTGTTCAAGAAACATTTGTATGGGGTACTAAGGCTATTGGTTTAGTGGGAAGTATTGGTGGTAGGTGGACTGTTGGACCGGATGATCTTTTCCAACCTTCATGATATATTGATTTCATGATTCTATCCACCGATAAGTTTCGCAGGGCACTAGCAAGTTGTTTTTCTCAAACCTACACTATCAGTATGGATTATTCTGGTCATATAGTTCATGTGCACTTACTGCTGGTTCTTTTAAGTTCTTCTGACAGCTCCGTAGATGATTTAGTTTGGGCTGTATATTTAGGCTGTTGCCTCTTAAGTAATTGCATGGCTATCAGAGGAGATAAATGAAGCTTAATTAAATCTACCATACTTCCTCATAGTTTGTATTCCCTTAATGGAATAAAATGATATTGTCTTCAACAAATAAACTGACAGTTCACCTCCTATACCAACTGTGTCATTAATGCATGCCATCATATTTACTAGGACAAGAAAACTGACAGTTGTAATTCAGGCATTAATTGAACAAGTGGTTGTTATTATTTTGTACTGTGACATAAACAAATGTGCTAGCTGGGTGGAGGTCAGATAGTCTTCATTCAGAATCTTTATTCCATTCCACTTTATTCCAAATATTTATGCTTATCATTCTATGGAAGGTCTTTCTGTTCTTGGTAGAAGATTTGTAAGGTCCTTCATCTGCAATTATTGTTCTGCTAAATTCAATTTGCTGTGGTAGTAAGACAGGAACCAGCATTAGAGGGTCTTAGAGACTTAAGGTGTCC